>JADLSH010000121.1:3000000-3533779 GCA_016169945.1 Trachythela sp. YZ-2020 | reverse complement strand
AGGCAGCAAGACAGTCCAGGTAGCAAGACAGTTCAGGTAGCAAGACAGTCCAGGTAGTAAGACAGTTCAGGTAGCAAGACAGTTCAGGTAGCAAGACAGTCCAGGTAGAAAGACAGTTCAGGTAGCAAGACAGTTCAGGTAGCAAGACAGTTCAGCTAAACAGACAGTTCAGGTAGACAGACAGTTCAGGTAGAAAGACAGTTCAGGTAGCAAAGACAGTCCAGGTAGCAAGACAGTTCAGGTAGCAAGACAGTCCAGGTAGCAAGACAGTTCAGGTAGAAAGACAGACCAGGTACCAAGACAGTCCAGGTAGCAAGACAGTCCAGGTAGAAAGACAGTTCAGGTAGCAAGACAGTTCAGGTAGCAAGACAGTCCAGGTAGCAAGACAGTCCAGGTAGCAAGACAGTCCAGGTAGCAAGACAGTTCAGGTAGCAAGACAGTTCAGGTAGCAAGACAGTTCAGGTAGCAAGACAGTTCAGGTAGAAAGACAGTTCAGGTAGCAAGACAGTTCAGGTAGCAAGACAGTTCAGGTAGCAAGACAGTTCAGGTAGCAAGACAGTTCAGGTAGAAAGACAGTTCAGGTAGCAAGACAGTTCAGGTAGCAAGACAGTTCAGGTAGAAAGACAGTTCAGGTAGCAAGACAGTTCAGGTAGCAAGACAGTTCAGGTAGCAAGACAGTTCAGGTAGCAAGACAGTTCAGGTAGCAAGACAGTTCAGGTAGCAAGACAGTTCAGGTAGCAAGACAGTTCAGGTAGCAAGACAGTTCAGGTAGCAAGACAGTTCAGGTAGCAAGACAGTTCAGGTAGCAAGACAGTTCAGGTAGCAAAGACAGTTCAGGTAGCAAGACAGTTCAGGTAGCAAGACAGTTCAGGTAGAAAGACAGTTCAGGTAGCAAGACAGTTCAGGTAGCAAGACAGTTCAGGTAGCAAGACAGTTCCAGGTAGAAAGACAGTTCAGGTAGCAAGACAGTTCAGGTAGCAAGACAGTTCAGGTAGCAAGACAGTTCAGGTAGCAAGACAGTTCCAGGTAGCAAAGACAGTCCAGGTAGAAAGACAGTTCAGGTAGAAAGACAGTCCAGGTAGCAAGACAGTTCAGGTAGAAAGACAGTACAGGTAGCAAGACAGTTCAGGTAGCAAGACAGTTCAGGTAGCAAGACAGTCCAGGTAGCAAGACAGTTCAGGTAGCAAGACAGTTCAGGTAGCAAGACAGTCCAGGTAGCAAGACAGTTCAGGTAGCAAGACAGTTCAGGTAGAAAGACAGTTCAGGTAGCAAGACAGTCCAGGTAGCAAGACAGTTCAGGTAGAAAGACAGTTCAGGTAGCAAGACAGTTCAGGTAGCAAGACAGTCCAGGTAGCAAGACAGTTCAGGTAGCAAGACAGTTCAGGTAGCAAGACAGTTCAGGTAGCAAGACAGTTCAGGTAGCAAGACAGTTCAGGTAGCAAGACAGTTCAGGTAGCAAGACAGTTCAGGTAGCAAGACAGTTCAGGTAGCAAGACAGTTCAGGTAGCAAGACAGTTCAGGTAGCAAGACAGTTCCGGTAGCAAGACAGTTCAGGTAGCAAGACAGTTCAGGTAGAAAGACAGTTCAGGTAGCAAGACAGTTCAGGTAGCAAGACAGTTCAGGTAGCAAGACAGTTCAGGTAGCAAGACAGTTCAGGTAGCAAGACAGTTCAGGTAGCAAGACAGTTCAGGTAGCAAAGACAGTCCAGGTAGCAAGACAGTTCAGGTAGCAAGACAGTTCAGGTAGCAAGACAGTTCAGGTAGCAAGACAGTTCAGGTAGCAAGACAGTCCAGGTAGCAAGACAGTTCAGGTAGCAAGACAGTTCAGGTAGCAAGACAGTTCAGGTAGCAAGACAGTTCAGGTAGCAAGACAGTTCAGGTAGCAAGACAGTTCAGGTAGCAAGACAGTTCAGGTAGCAAGACAGTTCAGGTAGCAAGACAGTTCAGGTAGCAAGACAGTTCAGGTAGCAAGACAGTTCAGGTAGCAAGACAGTTCAGGTAGCAAGACAGTTCAGATAGCAAGACAGTTCAGGTAGACAGACAGTACAGGTAGCAAGACAGTTCAGGTAGAAAGACAGTTCAGGTAGAAAGACAGTTCAGGTAGCAAGACAGTTCAGGTAGCAAGACAGTTCAGGTAGCAAGACAGTTCAGGTAGCAAGACAGTTCAGGTAGAAAGACAGTTCAGGTAGCAAGACAGTTCAGGTAGCAAGACAGTTCAGGTAGCAAGACAGTTCAGGTAGCAAGACAGTTCAGGTAGAAAGACAGTTCAGGTAGCAAGACAGTTCAGGTAGCAAGACAGTTCAGGTAGCAAGACAGTTCAGGTAGCAAGACAGTTCAGGTAGCAAGACAGTTCAGGTAGCAAGACAGTTCAGGTAGCAAGACAGTTCAGGTAGCAAGACAGTTCAGGTAGCAAGACAGTTCAGGTAGCAAGACAGTTCAGGTAGCAAGACAGTTCAGGTAGCAAGACAGTTCAGGTAGCAAGACAGTTCAGGTAGCAAGACAGTTCAGGTAGCAAGACAGTTCAGGTAGCAAGACAGTTCAGGTAGCAAGACAGTTCAGGTAGCAAGACAGTTCAGGTAGCAAGACAGTTCAGGTAGCAAGACAGTTCAGGTAGCAAGACAGTTCAGGTAGCAAGACAGTTCAGGTAGACAGACAGTTCAGGTAGCAAGACAGTTCAGGTAGCAAGACAGTTCAGGTAGCAAGACAGTTCAGGTAGCAAGACAGTTCAGGTAGCAAGACAGTTCAGGTAGCAAGACAGTTCAGGTAGCAAGACAGTTCAGGTAGCAAGACAGTTCAGGTAGCAAGACAGTTCAGGTAGCAAGACAGTTCAGGTAGCAAGACAGTTCAGGTAGCAAGACAGTTCAGGTAGCAAGACAGTTCAGGTAGCAAGACAGTTCAGGTAGCAAGACAGTTCAGGTAGCAATCGAAGACAGTTCAGGTAGCAAGACAGTTCAGGTAGCAAGACAGTTCAGGTAGCAAGACAGTTCAGGTAGCAAGACAGTTCAGGTAGCAAGACAGTTCAGGTAGCAAGACAGTTCAGGTAGCAAGACAGTTCAGGCAGACAGACAGTTCAGGTAGCAAGACAGTTCAGGTAGCAAGACAGTTCAGGTAGCAAGACAGTTCAGGTAGCAAGACAGTTCAGGTAGCAAGACAGTTCAGGTAGCAAGACAGTTCAGGTAGCAAGACAGTTCAGGTAGCAAGACAGTTCAGGTAGCAAGACAGTTCAGGTAGCAAGACAGTTCAGGTAGCAAGACAGTTCAGGTAGCAAGACAGTTCAGGTAGCAAGACAGTTCAGGTAGAAAGACAGTTCAGGTAGCAAGACAGTTCAGGTAGCAAGACAGTTCAGGTAGACAGACAGTTCAGGTAGCAAGACAGTTCAGGTAGCAAGACAGTTCAGGTAGAAAGACAGTTCAGGTAGAAAGACAGTTCAGGTAGCAAGACAGTTCAGGTAGCAAGACAGTTCAGGTAGCAAGACAGTTCAGGTAGCAAGACAGTTCAGGTAGCAAGACAGTTCAGGTAGAAAGACAGTTCAGGTAGCAAGACAGTTCAGGTAGCAAGACAGTTCAGGTAGCAAGACAGTTCAGGTAGCAAGACAGTTCAGGTAGCAAGACAGTTCAGGTAGCAAGACAGTTCCAGCTAGCAAGACAGTTCAGGTAGCAAGACAGTTCAGGTAGCAAGACAGTTCAGGTAGCAAGACAGTTCAGGTAGCAAGACAGTTCAGGTAGAAAGACAGTTCAGGTAGCAAGACAGTTCAGGTAGCAAGACAGTTCAGGTAGCAAGACAGTTCAGGTAGCAAGACAGTTCAGGTAGCAAGACAGTTCAGGTAGCAAGACAGTTCAGGTAGCAAGACAGTTCAGGTAGCAAGACAGTTCAGGTAGCAAGACAGTTCAGGTAGCAAGACAGTTCAGGTAGCAAGACAGTTCAGGTAGCAAGACAGTTCAGGTAGCAAGACAGTTCAGGTAGCAAGACAGTTCAGGTAGCAAGACAGTTCAGGTAGCAAGACAGTTCAGGTAGCAAGACAGTTCAGGTAGCAAGACAGTTCAGGTAGCAAGACAGTTCAGGTAGCAAGACAGTTCAGGTAGCAAGACAGTTCAGGTAGCAAGACAGTTCAGGTAGAAAGACAGTTCAGGTAGCAAGACAGTCCAGGTAGCAAGACAGTTCAGGTAGCAAGACAGTTCAGGTAGAAAGACAGTTCAGGTAGCAAGACAGTTCAGGTAGCAAGACAGTTCAGGTAGCAAGACAGTTCAGGTAGCAAGACAGTTCAGGTAGAAAGACAGTTCAGGTAGAAAGACAGTTCAGGTAGAAAGACAGTTCAGGTAGCAAGACAGTTCAGGTAGCAAGACAGTTCAGGTAGAAAGACAGTTCAGGTAGAAAGACAGTTCAGGTAGCAAGACAGTTCAGGTAGCAAGACAGTTCAGGTAGCAAGACAGTTCAGGTAGCAAGACAGTTCAGGTAGCAAGACAGTTCAGGTAGCAAGACAGTTCAGGTAGAAGACAGTTCAGGTAGCAAGACAGTTCAGGTAGAAAGACAGTTCAGGTAGCAAGACAGTTCAGGTAGAAAGACAGTTCAGGTAGCAAGACAGTTCAGGTAGCAAGACAGTTCAGGTAGCAAGACAGTTCAGGTAGCAAGACAGTTCAGGTAGAAAGACAGTTCAGGTAGCAAGACAGTTCAGGTAGCAAGACAGTTCAGGTAGCAAGACAGTTCAGGTAGCAAGACAGTTCAGGTAGCAAGACAGTTCAGGTAGCAAGACAGTTCAGGTAGCAAGACAGACAGTTCAGGTAGCAAGACAGTTCAGGTAGCAAGACAGTTCAGGTAGCAAGACAGTTCAGGTAGCAAGACAGTTCAGGTAGCAAGACAGTTCAGGTAGCAAGACAGTTCAGGTAGCAAGACAGTTCAGGTAGCAAGACAGTTCAGGTAGCAAGACAGTTCAGGTAGCAAGACAGTTCAGGTAGCAAGACAGTTCAGGTAGCAAGACAGTTCAGGTAGCAAGACAGTTCAGGTAGCAAGACAGTTCAGGTAGCAAGACAGTTCAGGTAGCAAGACAGTTCAGGCAGCAAGACAGTTCAGGTAGCAAGACAGTTCAGGTAGCAAGACAGTTCAGGTAGCAAGACAGTTCAGGTAGCAAGACAGTTCAGGTAGCAAGACAGTTCAGGTAGCAAGACAGTTCAGGTAGCAAGACAGTTCAGGTAGCAAGACAGTTCAGGTAGCAAGACAGTTCAGGTAGCAAGACAGTTCAGGTAGCAAGACAGTTCAGGTAGCAAGACAGTTCAGGTAGCAAGACAGTTCAGGTAGCAAGACAGTTCAGGTAGCAAGACAGTTCAGGTAGCAAGACAGTTCAGGTAGCAAGACAGTTCAGGTAGCAAGACAGTTCAGGTAGCAAGACAGTTCAGGTAGCAAGACAGTTCAGGTAGCAAGACAGTTCAGGTAGCAAGACAGTTCAGGTAGCAAGACAGTTCAGGTAGCAAGACAGTTCAGGTAGCAAGACAGTTCAGGTAGCAAGACAGTTCAGGTAGCAAGACAGTTCAGGTAGAAAGACAGTTCAGGTAGAAAGACAGTTCAGGTAGAAAGACAGTTCAGGTAGCAAGACAGTTCAGGTAGCAAGACAGTTCAGGTAGAAAGACAGTTCAGGTAGCAAGACAGTTCAGGTAGAAAGACAGTTCAGGTAGCAAGACAGTTCAGGTAGCAAGACAGTTCAGGTAGCAAGACAGTTCAGGTAGCAAGACAGTTCAGGTAGCAAGACAGTTCAGGTAGCAAGACAGTTCAGGTAGCAAGACAGTTCAGGTAGCAAGACAGTTCAGGTAGCAAGACAGTTCAGGTAGCAAGACAGTTCAGGTAGCAAGACAGTTCAGGTAGCAAGACAGTTCAGGTAGCAAGACAGTTCAGGTAGCAAGACAGTTCAGGTAGCAAGACAGTTCAGGTAGCAAGACAGTTCAGGTAGCAAGACAGTTCAGGTAGCAAGACAGTTCAGGTAGCAAGACAGTTCAGGTAGCAAGACAGTTCAGGTAGCAAGACAGTTCAGGTAGCAAGACAGTTCAGGTAGCAAGACAGTTCAGGTAGCAAGACAGTTCAGGTAGCAAGACAGTTCAGGTAGCAAGACAGTTCAGGTAGCAAGACAGTTCAGGTAGCAAGACAGTTCAGGTAGCAAGACAGTTCAGGTAGCAAGACAGTTCAGGTAGAAAGACAGTTCAGGTAGCAAGACAGTTCAGGTAGCAAGACAGTTCAGGTAGCAAGACAGTTCAGGTAGAAAGACAGTTCAGGTAGCAAGACAGTTCAGGTAGCAAGACAGTTCAGGTAGCAAGACAGTTCAGGTAGCAAGACAGTTCAGGTAGAAAGACAGTTCAGGTAGAAAGACAGTTCAGGTAGCAAGACAGTTCAGGTAGAAAGACAGTTCAGGTAGCAAGACAGTTCAGGTAGAAAGACAGTTCAGGTAGCAAGACAGTTCAGGTAGCAAGACAGTTCAGGTAGCAAGACAGTTCAGGTAGCAAGACAGTTCAGGTAGCAAGACAGTTCAGGTAGCAAGACAGTTCAGGTAGCAAGACAGTTCAGGTAGAAAGACAGTTCAGGTAGCAAGACAGTTCAGGTAGCAAGACAGTTCAGGTAGAAAGACAGTTCAGGTAGCAAGACAGTTCAGGTAGAAAGACAGTTCAGGTAGCAAGACAGTTCAGGTAGAAAGACAGTTCAGGTAGCAAGACAGTTCAGGTAGAAAGACAGTTCAGGTAGCAAGACAGTTCAGGTAGCAAGACAGTTCAGGTAGCAAGACAGTTCAGGTAGAAAGACAGTTCAGGTAGCAAGACAGTTCAGGTAGCAAGACAGTTCAGGTAGCAAGACAGTTCAGGTAGCAAGACAGTTCCGGTAGCAAGACAGTTCAGGTAGCAAGACAGTTCAGGTAGCAAGACAGTTCAGGTAGCAAGACAGTTCAGGTAGCAAGACAGTTCAGGTAGCAAGACAGTTCAGGTAGCAAGACAGTTCAGGTAGCAAAGACAGTTCAGGTAGCAAGACAGTTCAGGTAGCAAGACAGTTCAGGTAGCAAGACAGTTCAGGTAGCAAGACAGTTCAGGTAGCAAGACAGTTCAGGTAGCAAAAGACAGTTCAGGTAGCAAGACAGTTCAGGTAGAAAGACAGTTCAGGTAGCAAGACAGTTCAGGTAGCAAGACAGTTCAGGTAGCAAGACAGTTCAGGTAGCAAGACAGTTCAGGTAGCAAGACAGTTCAGGTAGCAAGACAGTTCAGGTAGCAAGACAGTTCAGGTAGCAAGACAGTTCAGGTAGCAAGACAGTTCAGGTAGCAAGACAGTTCAGGTAGCAAGACAGTTCAGGTAGAAAGACAGTTCAGGTAGCAAGACAGTTCAGGTAGCAAGACAGTTCAGGTAGCAAGACAGTTCAGGTAGCAAGACAGTTCAGGTAGCAAGACAGTTCAGGTAGACAGACAGTTCAGGTAGCAAGACAGTTCAGGTAGCAAGACAGTTCAGGTAGCAAGACAGTTCAGGTAGCAAGACAGTTCAGGTAGCAAGACAGTTCAGGTAGCAAGACAGTTCAGGTAGCAAGACAGTTCAGGTAGCAAGACAGTTCAGGTAGCAAGACAGTTCAGGTAGCAAGACAGTTCAGGTAGCAAGACAGTTCAGGTAGAAAGACAGTTCAGGTAGCAAGACAGTTCAGGTAGCAAGACAGTTCAGGTAGCAAGACAGTTCAGGTAGCAAGACAGTTCAGGTAGCAAGACAGTTCCAGGTAGCAAGACAGTTCAGGTAGCAAGACAGTTCAGGTAGCAAGACAGTTCAGGTAGCAAGACAGTTCAGGTAGCAAGACAGTTCAGGTAGAAAGACAGTTCAGGTAGCAAGACAGTTCCAGGTAGCAAGACAGTTCCAGGTAGCAAGACAGTTCAGGTAGCAAGACAGTTCAGGTAGCAAGACAGTTCAGGTAGCAAGACAGTTCAGGTAGCAAGACAGTTCAGGTAGCAAGACAGTTCAGGTAGCAAGACAGTTCAGGTAGCAAGACAGTTCAGGTAGCAAGACAGTTCAGGTAGCAAGACAGTTCAGGTAGCAAGACAGTTCAGGTAGCAAGACAGTTCAGGTAGAAAGACAGTTCAGGTAGCAAGACAGTTCAGGTAGCAAAGACAGTTCAGGTAGCAAGACAGTTCAGGTAGCAAGACACTTCAGGTAGCAAGACAGTTCATGTAGCAAGACAGTTCAGGTAGCAAGACAGTTCCAGGTAGCAAGACAGTTCAGGTAGCAAGACAGTTCAGGTAGCAAGACAGTTCAGGTAGCAAGACAGTTCAGGTAGCAAGACAGTTCAGGTAGAAAGACAGTTCAGGTAGCAAGACAGTTCAGGTAGCAAGACAGTTCAGGTAGCAAGACAGTTCAGGTAGCAAGACAGTTCAGGTAGCAAGACAGTTCAGGTAGCAAGACAGTTCAGGTAGCAAGACAGTTCAGGTAGCAAGACAGTTCAGGTAGAAAGACAGTTCAGGTAGCAAGACAGTTCAGGTAGCAAGACAGTTCAGGTAGCAAGACAGTTCAGGTAGCAAGACAGTTCAGGTAGCAAGACAGTTCAGGTAGCAAGACAGTTCAGGTACAAAGACAGTTCAGGTAGCAAGACAGTTCAGGTAGCAAGACAGTTCAGGTAGAAAGACAGTTCAGGTAGCAAGACAGTTCAGGTAGCAAGACAGTTCAGGTAGCAAGACAGTTCAGGTAGCAAGACAGTTCAGGTAGCAAGACAGTTCAGGTAGCAAGACAGTTCAGGTAGCAAGACAGTTCAGGTAGCAAGACAGTTCAGGTAGCAAGACAGTTCAGGTAGCAAGACAGTTCAGGTAGCAAGACAGTTCAGGTAGCAAGACAGTTCAGGTAGCAAGACAGTTCAGGTAGAAAGACAGTTCAGGTAGCAAGACAGTTCAGGTAGCAAGACAGTTCAGGTAGCAAGACAGTTCAGGTAGCAAGACAGTTCAGGTAGCAAGACAGTTCAGGTAGCAAGACAGTTCAGGTAGCAAGACAGTTCAGGTAGCAAGACAGTTCAGGTAGCAAGACAGTTCAGGTAGCAAGACAGTTCAGGTAGCAAGACAGTTCAGGTAGCAAGACAGTTCAGGTAGCAAGACAGTTCAGGTAGCAAGACAGTTCAGGTAGCAAGACAGTTCAGGTAGCAAGACAGTTCAGGTAGCAAGACAGTTCAGGTAGAAAGACAGTTCAGGTAGCAAGACAGTTCAGGTAGCAAGACAGTTCAGGTAGCAAGACAGTTCAGGTAGCAAGACAGTTCAGGTAGCAAGACAGTTCCAGGTAGCAAGACAGTTCAGGTAGCAAGACAGTTCAGGTAGCAAGACAGTTCAGGTAGCAAGACAGTTCAGGTAGCAAGACAGTTCAGGTAGCAAGACAGTTCAGGTAGAAAGACAGTTCAGGTAGCAAGACAGTTCAGGTAGCAAGACAGTTCAGGTAGCAAGACAGTTCAGGTAGCAAGACAGTTCAGGTAGAAAGACAGTTCAGGTAGCAAGACAGTTCAGGTAGCAAGACAGTTCAGGTAGCAAGACAGTTCAGGTAGCAAGACAGTTCAGGTAGCAAGACAGTTCAGGTAGCAAGACAGTTCAGGTAGCAAGACAGTTCAGGTAGCAAGACAGTTCAGGTAGCAAGACAGTTCAGGTAGCAAGACAGTTCAGGTAGCAAGACAGTTCAGGTAGCAAGACAGTTCAGGTAGCAAGACAGTTCAGGTAGAAAGACAGTTCAGGTAGCAAGACAGTTCAGGTAGCAAGACAGTTCAGGTAGCAAGACAGTTCAGGTAGCAAGACAGTTCAGGTAGCAAGACAGTTCAGGTAGAAAGACAGTTCAGGTAGCAAGACAGTTCAGGTAGCAAGACAGTTCAGGTAGCAAGACAGTTCAGGTAGCAAGACAGTTCAGGTAGCAAGACAGTTCAGGTAGCAAGACAGTTCCAGGTAGCAAGACAGTTCAGGTAGTAAGACAGTTCAGGTAGCAAGACAGTTCAGGTAGCAAGACAGTTCAGGTTGAAAGACAGTTCAGGTAGAAAGACAGTTCAGGTAGCAAGACAGTTCAGGTAGCAAGACAGTTCAGGTAGCAAGACAGTTCAGGTAGCAAGACAGTTCAGGTAGCAAGACAGTTCAGGTAGCAAGACAGTTCAGGTAGCAAGACAGTTCAGGTAGAAAGACAGTTCAGGTAGCAAGACAGTTCAGGTAGCAAGACAGTTCAGGTAGCAAGACAGTTCAGGTAGCAAGACAGTTCAGGTAGACAGTTCAGGGAGCAAGACAGTTCAGGTAGCAAAGACAGTTCAGGTAGCAAGACAGTTCAGGTAGCAAGACAGTTCAGGTAGCAAAGACAGTTCAGGTAGCAAGACAGTTCAGGTAGCAAGACAGTTCAGGTAGCAAGACAGTTCAGGTAGCAAGACAGTTCAGGTAGCAAGACAGTTCAGGTAGCAAGACAGTTCAGGTAGCAAGACAGTTCAGGTAGCAAGACAGTTCAGGTAGCAAGACAGTTCAGGTAGAAAGACAGTTCAGGTAGCAAGACAGTTCAGGTAGAAAGACAGTTCAGGTAGAAAGACAGTTCAGGTAGCAAGACAGTTCAGGTAGCAAGACAGTTCAGGTAGCAAGACAGTTCAGGTAGCAAGACAGTTCAGGTAGAAAGACAGTTCAGGTAGCAAGACAGTTCAGGTAGCAAGACAGTTCAGGTAGCAAGACAGTTCAGGTAGCAAGACAGTTCAGGTAGCAAGACAGTTCAGGTAGCAAGACAGTTCAGGTAGCAAGACAGTTCAGGTAGCAAGACAGTTCAGGTAGCAAGACAGTTCCAGGTAGCAAGACAGTTCAGGTAGCAAAGACAGTTCAGGTAGCAAGACAGTTCAGGTAGCAAGACAGTTCAGGTAGCAAGACAGTTCAGGTAGCAAGACAGTTCAGGTAGCAAGACAGTTCAGGTAGCAAGACAGTTCAGGTAGCAAGACAGTTCAGGTAGCAAGACAGTTCAGGTAGCAAGACAGTTCCAGGTAGCAAGACAGTTCAGGTAGCAAGACAGTTCAGGTAGCAAGACAGTTCAGGTAGAAAGACAGTTCAGGTAGCAAGACAGTTCAGGTAGAAAGACAGTTCAGGTAGCAAGACAGTTCAGGTAGCAAGACAGTTCAGGTAGCAAGACAGTTCAGGTAGCAAGACAGTTCAGGTAGCAAGACAGTTCAGGTAGCAAGACAGTTCAGGTAGAAAGACAGTTCAGGTAGCAAGACAGTTCAGGTAGCAAGACAGTTCAGGTAGCAAGACAGTTCAGGTAGAAAGACAGTTCGGTAGGCAAGACAGTTCAGGTAGCAAGACAGTTCAGGTAGCAAGACAGTTCAGGTAGCAAGACAGTTCAGGTAGCAAGACAGTTCCAGTAGCAAGACAGTTCCAGGTAGCAAGACAGTTCAGGTAGCAAGACAGTTCAGGTAGCAAAGACAGTTCAGGTAGCAAGACAGTTCAGGTAGCAAGACAGTTCAGGTAGAAAGACAGTTCAGGTAGCAAGACAGTTCAGGTAGCAAGACAGTTCAGGTAGCAAGACAGTTCAGGTAGCAAGACAGTTCAGGTAGCAAGACAGTTCAGGTAGCAAGACAGTTCAGGTAGCAAGACAGTTCAGGTAGCAAGACAGTTCAGGTAGCAAGACAGTTCAGGTAGCAAGACAGTTCAGGTAGCAAGACAGTTCAGGTAGCAAGACAGTTCCAGTAGCAAGACAGTTCAGGTAGCAAGACAGTTCAGGTAGCAAGACAGTTCAGGTAGCAAGACAGTTCAGGTAGCAAGACAGTTCAGGTAGCAAGACAGTTCAGGTAGCAAGACAGTTCAGGTAGCAAGACAGTTCAGGTAGCAAGACAGTTCAGGTAGCAAGACAGTTCAGGTAGCAAGACAGTTCAGGTAGCAAGACAGTTCAGGTAGCAAGACAGTTCAGGTAGCAAGACAGTTCAGGTAGCAAGACAGTTCAGGTAGCAAGACAGTTCAGGTAGCAAGACAGTTCAGGTAGCAAGACAGTTCAGGTAGCAAGACAGTTCAGGTAACAAGACAGTTCAGGTAGCAAGACAGTTCAGGTAGCAAGACAGTTCAGGTAGAAAGACAGTTCAGGTAGAAAGACAGTTCAGGTAGCAAGACAGTTCAGGTAGCAAGACAGTTCAGGTAGCAAGACAGTTCAGGTAGCAAGACAGTTCAGGTAGCAAGACAGTTCAGGTAGCAAGACAGTTCAGGTAGCAAGACAGTTCAGGTAGCAAGACAGTTCAGGTAGCAAGACAGTTCAGGTAGCAAGACAGTTCAGGTAGCAAGACAGTTCAGGTAGCAAGACAGTTCAGGTAGCAAGACAGTTCAGGTAGCAAGACAGTTCAGGTAGCAAGACAGTTCAGGTAGAAAGACAGTTCAGGTAGCAAGACAGTTCAGGTAGCAAGACAGTTCAGGTAGCAAGACAGTTCAGGTAGCAAGACAGTTCAGGTAGCAAGACAGTTCAGGTAGAAAGACAGTTCAGGTAGAAAGACAGTTCAGGTAGCAAGACAGTTCAGGTAGCAAGACAGTTCAGGTAGAAAGACAGTTCAGGTAGCAAGACAGTTCAGGTAGCAAGACAGTTCAGGTAGCAAGACAGTTCAGGTAGCAAGACAGTTCAGGTAGCAAGACAGTTCAGGTAGCAAGACAGTTCAGGTAGAAAGACAGTTCAGGTAGCAAGACAGTTCAGGTAGCAAGACAGTTCAGGTAGCAAGACAGTTCAGGTAGCAAGACAGTTCAGGTAGCAAGACAGTTCAGGTAGCAAGACAGTTCAGGTAGCAAGACAGTTCAGGTAGCAAGACAGTTCAGGTAGCAAGACAGTTCAGGTAGCAAGACAGTTCAGGTAGACAGACAGTTCAGGTAGCAAGACAGTTCAGGTAGCAAGACAGTTCAGGTAGCAAGACAGTTCAGGTAGCAAGACAGTTCAGGTAGCAAGACAGTTCAGGTAGCAAGACAGTTCAGGTAGCAAGACAGTTCAGGTAGCAAGACAGTTCAGGTAGCAAGACAGTTCAGGTAGCAAGACAGTTCAGGTAGCAAGACAGTTCAGGTAGCAAGACAGTTCAGGTAGCAAGACAGTTCAGGTAGCAAGACAGTTCAGGTAGCAAGACAGTTCAGGTAGCAAGACAGTTCAGGTAGCAAGACAGTTCAGGTAGCAAGACAGTTCAGGTAGCAAGACAGTTCAGGTAGCAAGACAGTTCAGGTAGCAAGACAGTTCAGGTAGCAAGACAGTTCAGGTAGCAAGACAGTTCAGGTAGCAAGACAGTTCAGGTAGCAAGACAGTTCAGGTAGCAAGACAGTTCAGGTAGCAAGACAGTTCAGGTAGAAAGACAGTTCAGGTAGCAAGACAGTTCAGGTAGAAAGACAGTTCAGGTAGCAAGACAGTTCAGGTAGCAAGACAGTTCAGGTAGCAAGACAGTTCAGGTAGCAAGACAGTTCAGGTAGCAAGACAGTTCAGGTAGCAAGACAGTTCAGGTAGCAAGACAGTTCAGGTAGCAAGACAGTTCAGGTAGCAAGACAGTTCAGGTAGCAAGACAGTTCAGGTAGCAAGACAGTTCAGGTAGCAAGACAGTTCAGGTAGCAAGACAGTTCAGGTAGCAAGACAGTTCAGGTAGCAAGACAGTTCAGGTAGCAAGACAGTTCAGGTAGCAAGACAGTTCAGGTAGCAAGACAGTTCAGGTAGCAAGACAGTTCAGGTAGCAAGACAGTTCAGGTAGCAAGACAGTTCAGGTAGCAAGACAGTTCAGGTAGCAAGACAGTTCAGGTAGCAAGACAGTTCAGGTAGCAAGACAGTTCAGGTAGCAAGACAGTTCAGGTAGAAAGACAGTTCCAGGTAGAAAGACAGTTCAGGTAGCAAGACAGTTCAGGTAGCAAGACAGTTCAGGTAGCAAGACAGTTCAGGTAGCAAGACAGTTCAGGTAGCAAGACAGTTCAGGTAGCAAGACAGTTCAGGTAGCAAGACAGTTCAGGTAGCAAGACAGTTCAGGTAGCAAGACAGTTCAGGTAGCAAGACAGTTCAGGTAGCAAGACAGTTCAGGTAGCAAGACAGTTCAGGTAGCAAGACAGTTCAGGTAGCAAGACAGTTCAGGTAGCAAGACAGTTCAGGTAGCATTACAGTTCAGGTAGCAAGACAGTTCAGGTAGCAAGACAGTTCAGGTAGCAAGACAGTTCAGGTAGCAAGACAGTTCAGGTAGCAAGACAGTTCAGGTAGCAAGCCCGTTCAGGTAGCAAGACAGTTCAGGTAGCAAGACAGTTCAGGTAGCAAGACAGTTCAGGTAGCAAGACAGTTCAGGTAGCAAGACAGTTCAGGTAGCAAGACAGTTCAGGTAGCAAGACAGTTCAGGTAGCAAGACAGTTCAGGTAGAAAGACAGTTCAGGTAGAAAGACAGTTCAGGTAGCAAGACAGTTCAGGTAGCAAGACAGTTCAGGTAGCAAGACAGTTCAGGTAGCAAGACAGTTCAGGTAGCAAGACAGTTCAGGTAGAAAGACAGTTCAGGTAGAAAGACAGTTCAGGTAGCAAGACAGTTCAGGTAGCAAGACAGTTCAGGTAGCAAGACAGTTCAGGTAGAAAGACAGTTCAGGTAGAAAGACAGTTCAGGTAGCAAGACAGTTCAGGTAGCAAGACAGTTCAGGTAGCAAGACAGTTCAGGTAGAAAGACAGTTCAGGTAGCAAGACAGTTCAGGTAGCAAAGACAGTTCAGGTAGCAAGACAGTTCAGGTAGCAAGACAGTTCAGGTAGCAAGACAGTTCAGGTAGAAAGACAGTCCAGGTAGCAAGACAGTTCAGGTAGCAAGACAGTTCAGGTAGCAAGACAGTTCAGGTAGCAAGACAGTTCAGGTAGCAAGACAGTTCAGGTAGCAAGACAGTTCAGGTAGCAAGACAGTTCAGGTAGCAAGACAGTTCAGGTAGCAAGACAGTTCAGGTAGCAAGACAGTTCAGGTAGCAAGACAGTTCAGGTAGCAAGACAGTTCAGGTAGCAAGACAGTTCAGGTAGCAAGACAGTTCAGGTAGCAAGACAGTTCAGGTAGCAAGACAGTTCAGGTAGAAAGACAGTTCAGGTAGCAAGACAGTTCAGGTAGAAAGACAGTTCAGGTAGCAAGACAGTTCAGGTAGCAAGACAGTTCAGGTAGCAAGACAGTTCAGGTAGCAAGACAGTTCAGGTAGCAAGACAGTTCAGGTAGCAAGACAGTTCAGGTAGCAAGACAGTTCAGGTAGCAAGACAGTTCAGGTAGAAAGACAGTTCAGGTAGCAAGACAGTTCAGGTAGCAAGACAGTTCAGGTAGCAAGACAGTTCAGGTAGCAAGACAGTTCAGGTAGAAAGACAGTTCAGGTAGCAAGACAGTTCAGGTAGCAAGACAGTTCAGGTAGAAAGACAGTTCAGGTAGAAAGACAGTTCAGGTAGCAAGACAGTTCAGGTAGCAAGACAGTTCAGGTAGCAAGACAGTTCAGGTAGAAAGACAGTTCAGGTAGCAAGACAGTTCAGGTAGCAAGACAGTTCAGGTAGAAAGACAGTTCAGGTAGCAAGACAGTTCAGGTAGCAAGACAGTTCAGGTAGCAAGACAGTTCAGGTAGCAAGACAGTTCTGGTAGCAAGACAGTTCAGGTAGCAAGACAGTTCAGGTAGCAAGACAGTTCAGGTAGAAAGACAGTTCAGGTAGCAAGACAGTTCAGGTAGCAAGACAGTCCAGGTAGGAATCGAAGACAGTTCAGGTAGCAAGACAGTTCAGGTAGCAAGACAGT
This sequence comes from Trachythela sp. YZ-2020, assembly GCA_016169945.1. NCBI lineage: Eukaryota > Metazoa > Cnidaria > Anthozoa > Malacalcyonacea > Clavulariidae > Trachythela > Trachythela sp. YZ-2020. The sequence continues at coordinate 3,518,089 of JADLSH010000121.1, read as the reverse complement.
TCAGGTAGCAAGACAGTTCAGGTAGCAAGACAGTTCAGGTAGCAAGACAGTTCAGGTAGCAAGACAGTTCAGGTAGAAAGACAGTTCAGGTAGCAAGACAGTTCAGGTAGCAAGACAGTTCAGGTAGCAAGACAGTTCAGGTAGCAAGACAGTTCAGGTAGCAAGACAGTTCAGGTAGCAAGACAGTTCAGGTAGAAAGACAGTTCAGGTAGCAAGACAGTTCAGGTAGCAAGACAGTTCAGGTAGCAAGACAGTTCAGGTAGAAAGACAGTTCAGGTAGCAAGACAGTTCAGGTAGCAAGACAGTTCAGGTAGCAAGACAGTTCAGGTAGCAAGACAGTTCAGGTAGCAAGACAGTTCAGGTAGCAAGACAGTTCAGGTAGCAAGACAGTTCAGGTAGCAAGACAGTTCAGGTAGCAAGACAGTTCAGGTAGAAAGACAGTTCAGGTAGCAAGACAGTTCAGGTAGCAAGACAGTTCAGGTAGAAAGACAGTTCAGGTAGCAAGACAGTTCAGGTAGACAGACAGTTCAGGTAGCAAGACAGTTCAGGTAGCAAGACAGTTCAGGTAGCAAGACAGTTCAGGTAGCAAGACAGTTCAGGTAGCAAGACAGTTCAGGTAGCAAGACAGTTCAGGTAGCAAAGACAGTTCAGGTAGCAAGACAGTTCAGGTAGCAAGACAGTTCAGGTAGCAAGACAGTTAAGGTAGCAAGACAGTTCAGGTAGCAAGACAGTTCAGGTAGCAAGACAGTTCAGGTAGCAAGACAGTTCAGGTAGCAAGACAGTTCAGGTAGACAGACAGTTCAGGTAGCAAGACAGTTCAGGTAGCAAGACAGTTCAGGTAGCAAGACAGTTCAGGTAGCAAGACAGTTCAGGTAGCAAGACAGTTCAGGTAGCAAGACAGTTCAGGTAGCAAGACAGTTCAGGTAGACAGACAGTTCAGGTAGACAGACAGTTCAGGTAGCAAGACAGTTCAGGTAGCAAGACAGTTCAGGTAGCAAGACAGTTCAGGTAGCAAGACAGTTCAGGTAGCAAGACAGTTCAGGTAGCAAGACAGTTCAGGTAGCAAGACAGTTCAGGTAGCAAGACAGTTCAGGTAGCAAGACAGTTCAGGTAGCAAGACAGTTCAGGTAGCAAGACAGTTCAGGTAGAAAGACAGTTCAGGTAGCAAGACAGTTCAGGTAGCAAGACAGTTCAGGTAGAAAGACAGTTCAGGTAGCAAGACAGTTCAGGTAGCAAGACAGTTCAGGTAGCAAGACAGTTCAGGTAGCAAGACAGTTCAGGTAGAAAGACAGTTCAGGTAGCAAGACAGTTCAGGTAGCAAGACAGTTCAGGTAGCAAGACAGTTCAGGTAGCAAGACAGTTCAGGTAGCAAGACAGTTCAGGTAGCAAGACAGTTCAGGTAGCAAGACAGTTCAGGTAGCAAGACAGTTCAGGTAGCAAGACAGTTCAGGTAGCAAGACAGTTCAGGTAGCAAGACAGTTCAGGTAGCAAGACAGTTCAGGTAGCAAGACAGTTCAGGTAGCAAGACAGTTCAGGTAGCAAGACAGTTCAGGTAGCAAGACAGTTCAGGTAGCAAGACAGTTCAGGTAGCAAGACAGTTCCAGGTAGCAAGACAGTTCAGGTAGCAAGACAGTTCAGGTAGCAAGACAGTTCAGGTAGCAAGACAGTTCAGGTAGCAAGACAGTTCAGGTAGCAAGACAGTTCAGGTAGCAAGACAGTTCAGGTAGCAAGACAGTTCAGGTAGCAAGACAGTTCAGGTAGCAAGACAGTTCAGGTAGCAAGACAGTTCAGGTAGACAGACAGTTCAGGTAGCAAGACAGTTCAGGTAGACAGACAGTTCAGGTAGCAAGACAGTTCAGGTAGCAAGACAGTTCAGGTAGCAAGACAGTTCAGGTAGCAAGACAGTTCAGGTAGCAAGACAGTTCAGGTAGCAAGACAGTTCAGGTAGCAAGACAGTTCAGGTAGCAAGACAGTTCAGGTAGCAAGACAGTTCAGGTAGCAAGACAGTTCAGGTAGCAAGACAGTTCAGGTAGCAAGACAGTTCAGGTAGCAAGACAGTTCAGGTAGCAAGACAGTTCAGGTAGCAAGACAGTTCAGGTAGCAAGACAGTTCAGGTAGCAAGACAGTTCAGGTAGCAAGACAGTTCAGGTAGCAAGACAGTTCAGGTAGCAAGACAGTTCAGGTAGCAAGACAGTTCAGGTAGCAAGACAGTTCAGGTAGCAAGACAGTTCAGGTAGCAAGACAGTTCAGGTAGCAAGACAGTTCAGGTAGCAAGACAGTTCAGGTAGCAAGACAGTTCAGGTAGCAAGACAGTTCAGGTAGCAAGACAGTTCAGGTAGCAAGACAGTTCAGGTAGCAAGACAGTTCAGGTAGCAAGACAGTTCAGGTAGAAAGACAGTTCAGGTAGCAAGACAGTTCAGGTAGCAAGACAGTTCAGGTAGCAAGACAGTTCAGGTAGCAAGACAGTTCAGGTAGCAAGACAGTTCAGGTAGCAAGACAGTTCAGGTAGCAAGACAGTTCAGGTAGCAAGACAGTTCAGGTAGCAAGACAGTTCAGGTAGCAAGACAGTTCAGGTAGCAAGACAGTTCAGGTAGCAAGACAGTTCAGGTAGCAAGACAGTTCAGGTAGCAAGACAGTTCAGGTAGCAAGACAGTTCAGGTAGCAAGACAGTTCAGGTAGCAAGACAGTTCAGGTAGCAAGACAGTTCAGGTAGCAAGACAGTTCAGGTAGCAAGACAGTTCAGGTAGCAAGACAGTTCAGGTAGCAAGACAGTTCAGGTAGCAAGACAGTTCAGGTAGCAAGACAGTTCAGGTAGCAAGACAGTTCAGGTAGCAAGACAGTTCAGGTAGCAAGACAGTTCAGGTAGCAAGACAGTTCAGGTAGCAAGACAGTTCAGGTAGCAAGACAGTTCAGGTAGCAAGACAGTTCAGGTAGCAAGACAGTTCAGGTAGAAAGACAGTTCAGGTAGAAAGACAGTTCAGGTAGCAAGACAGTTCAGGTAGCAAGACAGTTCAGGTAGAAAGACAGTTCAGGTAGCAAGACAGTTCAGGTAGCAAGACAGTTCAGGTAGCAAGACAGTTCAGGTAGCAAGACAGTTCAGGTAGCAAGACAGTTCAGGTAGCAAGACAGTTCAGGTAGCAAGACAGTTCAGGTAGCAAGACAGTTCAGGTAGCAAGACAGTTCAGGTAGCAAGACAGTTCAGGTAGCAAGACAGTTCAGGTAGCAAGACAGTTCAGGTAGCAAGACAGTTCAGGTAGCAAGACAGTTCAGGTAGCAAGACAGTTCAGGTAGCAAGACAGTTCAGGTAGCAAGACAGTTCAGGTAGCAAGACAGTTCAGGTAGCAAGACAGTTCAGGTAGCAAGACAGTTCAGGTAGCAAGACAGTTCAGGTAGCAAGACAGTTCAGGTAGCAAGACAGTTCAGGTAGCAAGACAGTTCAGGTAGAAAGACAGTTCAGGTAGCAAGACAGTTCAGGTAGCAAGACAGTTCAGGTAGCAAGACAGTTCAGGTAGCAAGACAGTTCAGGTAGCAAGACAGTTCAGGTAGCAAGACAGTTCAGGTAGCAAGACAGTTCAGGTAGCAAGACAGTTCAGGTAGCAAGACAGTTCAGGTAGCAAGACAGTTCAGGTAGCAAGACAGTTCAGGTAGCAAGACAGTTCAGGTAGAAAGACAGTTCAGGTAGCAAGACAGTTCAGGTAGCAAGACAGTTCAGGTGAAAGACAGTTCAGGTAGCAAGACAGTTCAGGTAGCAAGACAGTTCAGGTAGCAAGACAGTTCAGGTAGCAAGACAGTTCAGGTAGCAAGACAGTTCAGGTAGCAAGACAGTTCAGGTAGCAAGACAGTTCAGGTAGCAAGACAGTTCAGGTAGCAAGACAGTTCAGGTAGCAAGACAGTTCAGGTAGCAAGACAGTTCAGGTAGCAAGACAGTTCAGGTAGCAAGACAGTTCAGGTAGCAAGACAGTTCAGGTAGCAAGACAGTTCAGGTAGCAAGACAGTTCAGGTAGCAAGACAGTTCAGGTAGCAAGACAGTTCAGGTAGCAAGACAGTTCAGGTAGCAAGACAGTTCAGGTAGCAAGACAGTTCAGGTAGCAAGACAGTTCAGGTAGCAAGACAGTTCAGGTAGCAAGACAGTTCAGGTAGCAAGACAGTTCAGGTAGCAAGACAGTTCAGGTAGCAAGACAGTTCAGGTAGCAAGACAGTTCAGGTAGCAAGACAGTTCAGGTAGCAAGACAGTTCAGGTAGCAAGACAGTTCAGGTAGCAAGACAGTTCAGGTAGCAAGACAGTTCAGGTAGCAAGACAGTTCAGGTAGCAAGACAGTTCAGGTAGCAAGACAGTTCAGGTAGAAAGACAGTTCAGGTAGCAAGACAGTTCAGGTAGCAAGACAGTTCAGGTAGCAAGACAGTTCAGGTAGCAAGACAGTTCAGGTAGCAAGACAGTTCAGGTAGCAAGACAGTTCAGGTAGCAAGACAGTTCAGGTAGCAAGACAGTTCAGGTAGCAAGACAGTTCAGGTAGCAAGACAGTTCAGGTAGCAAGACAGTTCAGGTAGAAAGACAGTTCAGGTAGCAAGACAGTTCAGGTAGCAAGACAGTTCAGGTAGCAAGACAGTTCAGGTAGCAAGACAGTTCAGGTAGAAAGACAGTTCAGGTAGCAAGACAGTTCAGGTAGCAAGACAGTTCAGGTAGCAAGACAGTTCAGGTAGAAAGACAGTTCAGGTAGCAAGACAGTTCAGGTAGCAAGACAGTTCAGGTAGCAAGACAGTTCAGGTAGCAAGACAGTTCAGGTAGCAAGACAGTTCAGGTAGCAAGACAGTTCAGGTAGCAAGACAGTTCAGGTAGCAAGACAGTTCAGGTAGCAAGACAGTTCAGGTAGCAAGACAGTTCAGGTAGCAAGACAGTTCAGGTAGCAAGACAGTTCAGGTAGCAAGACAGTTCAGGTAGCAAGACAGTTCAGGTAGCAAGACAGTTCAGGTAGCAAGACAGTTCAGGTAGCAAGACAGTTCAGGTAGAAAGACAGTTCAGGTAGCAAGACAGTTCAGGTAGCAAGACAGTTCAGGTAGCAAGACAGTTCAGGTAGCAAGACAGTTCAGGTAGCAAGACAGTTCAGGTAGCAAGACAGTTCAGGTAGCAAGACAGTTCAGGTAGAAAGACAGTTCAGGTAGCAAGACAGTTCAGGTAGCAAGACAGTTCAGGTAGCAAGACAGTTCAGGTAGCAAGACAGTTCAGGTAGCAAGACAGTTCAGGTAGCAAGACAGTTCAGGTAGCAAGACAGTTCAGGTAGCAAGACAGTTCAGGTAGCAAGACAGTTCAGGTAGCAAGACAGTTCAGGTAGCAAGACAGTTCAGGTAGCAAGACAGTTCAGGTAGCAAGACAGTTCAGGTAGCAAGACAGTTCAGGTAGCAAGACAGTTCAGGTAGCAAGACAGTTCAGGTAGCAAGACAGTTCAGGTAGCAAGACAGTTCAGGTAGCAAGACAGTTCAGGTAGCAAGACAGTTCAGGTAGAAAGACAGTTCAGGTAGCAAGACAGTTCAGGTAGCAAGACAGTTCAGGTAGCAAGACAGTTCAGGTAGCAAGACAGTTCAGGTAGCAAGACAGTTCAGGTAGCAAGACAGTTCAGGTAGCAAGACAGTTCAGGTAGCAAGACAGTTCAGGTAGCAAGACAGTTCAGGTAGCAAGACAGTTCAGGTAGCAAGACAGTTCAGGTAGCAAGACAGTTCAGGTAGCAAGACAGTTCAGGTAGCAAGACAGTTCAGGTAGCAAGACAGTTCAGGTAGCAAGACAGTTCAGGTAGCAAGACAGTTCAGGTAGACAGACAGTTCAGGTAGCAAGACAGTTCAGGTAGCAAGACAGTTCAGGTAGCAAGACAGTTCAGGTAGCAAGACAGTTCAGGTAGCAAGACAGTTCAGGTAGCAAGACAGTTCAGGTAGCAAGACAGTTCAGGTAGCAAGACAGTTCAGGTAGCAAGACAGTTCAGGTAGCAAGACAGTTCAGGTAGCAAGACAGTTCAGGTAGCAAGACAGTTCAGGTAGCAAGACAGTTCAGGTAGCAAGACAGTTCAGGTAGCAAGACAGTTCAGGTAGCAAGACAGTTCAGGTAGCAAGACAGTTCAGGTAGCAAGACAGTTCAGGTAGCAAGACAGTTCAGGTAGCAAGACAGTTCAGGTAGCAAGACAGTTCAGGTAGCAAGACAGTTCAGGTAGCAAGACAGTTCAGGTAGCAAGACAGTTCAGGTAGCAAGACAGTTCAGGTAGCAAGACAGTTCAGGTAGAAAGACAGTTCAGGTAGCAAGACAGTTCAGGTAGCAAGACAGTTCAGGTAGCAAGACAGTTCAGGTAGAAAGACAGTTCAGGTAGAAAGACAGTTCAGGTAGCAAGACAGTTCAGGTAGCAAGACAGTTCAGGTAGCAAGACAGTTCAGGTAGCAAGACAGTTCAGGTAGCAAGACAGTTCAGGTAGCAAGACAGTTCAGGTAGCAAGACAGTTCAGGTAGCAAGACAGTTCAGGTAGCAAGACAGTTCAGGTAGCAAGACAGTTCAGGTAGCAAGACAGTTCAGGTAGCAAGACAGTTCAGGTAGCAAGACAGTTCAGGTAGCAAGACAGTTCAGGTAGCAAGACAGTTCAGGTAGCAAGACAGTTCAGGTAGCAAGACAGTTCAGGTAGCAAGACAGTTCAGGTAGCAAGACAGTTCAGGTAGCAAGACAGTTCAGGTAGCAAGACAGTTCAGGTAGCAAGACAGTTCAGGTAGAAAGACAGTTCAGGTAGCAAGACAGTTCAGGTAGCAAGACAGTTCAGGTAGCAAGACAGTTCAGGTAGCAAGACAGTTCAGGTAGCAAGACAGTTCAGGTAGCAAGACAGTTCAGGTAGCAAGACAGTTCAGGTAGCAAGACAGTTCAGGTAGCAAGACAGTTCAGGTAGCAAGACAGTTCAGGTAGAAAGACAGTTCAGGTAGCAAGACAGTTCAGGTAGCAAGACAGTTCAGGTAGCAAGACAGTTCAGGTAGCAAGACAGTTCAGGTAGCAAGACAGTTCAGGTAGCAAGACAGTTCAGGTAGCAAGACAGTTCAGGTAGCAAGACAGTTCAGGTAGCAAGACAGTTCAGGTAGCAAGACAGTTCAGGTAGCAAGACAGTTCAGGTAGAAAGACAGTTCAGGTAGCAAGACAGTTCAGGTAGCAAGACAGTTCAGGTAGCAAGACAGTTCAGGTAGAAAGACAGTTCAGGTAGCAAGACAGTTCAGGTAGCAAGACAGTTCAGGTAGCAAGACAGTTCAGGTAGCAAGACAGTTCAGGTAGCAAGACAGTTCAGGTAGCAAGACAGTTCAGGTAGCAAGACAGTTCAGGTAGCAAGACAGTTCAGGTAGCAAGACAGTTCAGGTAGCAAGACAGTTCAGGTAGAAAGACAGTTCAGGTAGCAAGACAGTTCAGGTAGCAAGACAGTTCAGGTAGCAAGACAGTTCAGGTAGACAGTTCAGGTAGCAAGACAGTTCAGGTAGCAAGACAGTTCAGGTAGAAAGACAGTTCAGGTAGCAAGACAGTTCAGGTAGAAAGACAGTTCAGGTAGCAAGACAGTTCAGGTAGCAAGACAGTTCAGGTAGAAAGACAGTTCAGGTAGCAAGACAGTTCAGGTAGCAAGACAGTTCAGGTAGCAAGACAGTTCAGGTAGCAAGACAGTTCAGGTAGCAAGACAGTTCAGGTAGCAAGACAGTTCAGGTAGCAAGACAGTTCAGGTAGCAAGACAGTTCAGGTAGCAAGACAGTTCAGGTAGCAAGACAGTTCAGGTAGCAAGACAGTTCAGGTAGCAAGACAGTTCAGGTAGCAAGACAGTTCAGGTAGCAAGACAGTTCAGGTAGCAAGACAGTTCAGGTAGCAAGACAGTTCAGGTAGCAAGACAGTTCAGGTAGCAAGACAGTTCAGGTAGCAAGACAGTTCAGGTAGAAAGACAGTTCAGGTAGAAAGACAGTTCAGGTAGCAAGACAGTTCAGGTAGAAAGACAGTTCAGGTAGAAAGACAGTTCAGGTAGCAAGACAGTTCAGGTAGAAAGACAGTTCAGGTAGCAAGACAGTTCAGGTAGCAAGACAGTTCAGGTAGAAAGACAGTTCAGGTAGCAAGACAGTTCAGGTAGCAAGACAGTTCAGGTAGAAAGACAGTTCAGGTAGAAAGACAGTTCAGGTAGCAAGACAGTTCAGGTAGCAAGACAGTTCAGGTAGCAAGACAGTTCAGGTAGCAAGACAGTTCAGGTAGCAAGACAGTTCAGGTAGCAAGACAGTTCAGGTAGCAAGACAGTTCAGGTAGCAAGACAGTTCAGGTAGCAAGACAGTTCAGGTAGCAAGACAGTTCAGGTAGCAAGACAGTTCAGGTAGCAAGACAGTTCAGGTAGCAAGACAGTTCAGGTAGCAAGACAGTTCAGGTAGCAAGACAGTTCAGGTAGCAAGACAGTTCAGGTAGAAAGACAGTTCAGGTAGCAAGACAGTTCAGGTAGCAAGACAGTTCAGGTAGAAAGACAGTTCAGGTAGCAAGACAGTTCAGGTAGAAAGACAGTTCAGGTAGAAAGACAGTTCAGGTAGAAAGACAGTTCAGGTAGCAAGACAGTTCAGGTAGCAAGACAGTTCAGGTAGACAGACAGTTCAGGTAGCAAGACAGTTCAGGTAGCAAGACAGTTCAGGTAGAAAGACAGTTCAGGTAGCAAGACAGTTCAGGTAGAAAGACAGTTCAGGTAGCAAGACAGTTCAGGTAGAAAGACAGTTCAGGTAGCAAGACAGTTCAGGTAGCAAGACAGTTCAGGTAGCAAGACAGTTCAGGTAGCAAGACAGTTCAGGTAGCAAGACAGTTCAGGTAGCAAGACAGTTCAGGTAGCAAGACAGTTCAGGTAGCAAGACAGTTCAGGTAGCAAGACAGTTCAGGTAGAAAGACAGTTCAGGTAGCAAGACAGTTCAGGTAGCAAGACAGTTCAGGTAGCAAGACAGTTCAGGTAGCAAGACAGTTCAGGTAGCAAGACAGTTCAGGTAGAAAGACAGTTCAGGTAGCAAGACAGTTCAGGTAGAAAGACAGTTCAGGTAGAAAGACAGTTCAGGTAGCAAGACAGTTCAGGTAGAAAGACAGTTCAGGTAGAAAGACAGTTCAGGTAGAAAGACAGTTCAGGTAGCAAGACAGTTCAGGTAGCAAGACAGTTCAGGTAGCAAGACAGTTCAGGTAGAAAGACAGTTCAGGTAGAAAGACAGTTCAGGTAGCAAGACAGTTCAGGTAGAAAGACAGTTCAGGTAGCAAGACAGTTCAGGTAGCAAGACAGTTCAGGTAGCAAGACAGTTCAGGTAGACAGACAGTTCAGGTAGCAAGACAGTTCAGGTAGCAAGACAGTTCAGGTAGCAAGACAGTTCAGGTAGCAAGACAGTTCAGGTAGCAAGACAGTTCAGGTAGAAAGACAGTTCAGGTAGAAAGACAGTTCAGGTAGCAAGACAGTTCAGGTAGAAAGACAGTTCAGGTAGCAAGACAGTTCAGGTAGAAAGACAGTTCAGGTAGAAAGACAGTTCAGGTAGAAAGACAGTTCAGGTAGAAAGACAGTTCAGGTAGAAAGACAGTTCAGGTAGAAAGACAGTTCAGGTAGAAGACAGTTCAGGTAGCAAGACAGTTCAGGTAGAAAGACAGTTCAGGTAGAAAGACAGTTCAGGTAGCAAGACAGTTCAGGTAGCAAGACAGTTCAGGTAGAAAGACAGTTCAGGTAGCAAGACAGTTCAGGTAGCAAGACAGTTCAGGTAGAAAGACAGTTCAGGTAGAAAGACAGTTCAGGTAGCAAGACAGTTCAGGTAGAAAGACAGTTCAGGTAGCAAGACAGTTCAGGTAGCAAGACAGTTCAGGTAGAAAGACAGTTCAGGTAGCAAGACAGTTCAGGTAGCAAGACAGTTCAGGTAGAAAGACAGTTCAGGTAGAAAGACAGTTCAGGTAGCAAGACAGTTCAGGTAGCAAGACAGTTCAGGTAGCAAGACAGTTCAGGTAGCAAGACAGTTCAGGTAGCAAGACAGTTCAGGTAGAAAGACAGTTCAGGTAGAAAGACAGTTCAGGTAGAAAGACAGTTCAGGTAGAAAGACAGTTCAGGTAGAAAGACAGTTCAGGTAGAAAGACAGTTCAGGTAGCAAGACAGTTCAGGTAGAAAGACAGTTCAGGTAGCAAGACAGTTCAGGTAGCAAGACAGTTCAGGTAGCAAGACAGTTCAGGTAGCAAGACAGTTCAGGTAGCAAGACAGTTCAGGTAGAAAGACAGTTCAGGTAGCAAGACAGTTCAGGTAGAAAGACAGTTCAGGTAGAAAGACAGTTCAGGTAGCAAGACAGTTCAGGTAGAAAGACAGTTCAGGTAGAAAGACAGTTCAGGTAGCAAGACAGTTCAGGTAGCAAGACAGTTCAGGTAGCAAGACAGTTCAGGTAGCAAGACAGTTCAGGTAGCAAGACAGTTCAGGTAGCAAGACAGTTCAGGTAGAAAGACAGTTCAGGTAGCAAGACAGTTCAGGTAGCAAGACAGTTCAGGTAGCAAGACAGTTCAGGTAGAAAGACAGTTCAGGTAGAAAGACAGTTCAGGTAGCAAGACAGTTCAGGTAGAAAGACAGTTCAGGTAGCAAGACAGTTCAGGTAGCAAGACAGTTCAGGTAGCAAGACAGTTCAGGTAGCAAGACAGTTCAGGTAGCAAGACAGTTCAGGTAGCAAGACAGTTCAGGTAGCAAGACAGTTCAGGTAGCAAGACAGTTCAGGTAGCAAGACAGTTCAGGTAGCAAGACAGTTCAGGTAGACAGACAGTTCAGGTAGACAGACAGTTCAGGTAGACAGACAGTTCAGGTAGCAAGACAGTTCAGGTAGCAAGACAGTTCAGGTAGCAAGACAGTTCAGGTAGCAAGACAGTTCAGGTAGCAAGACAGTTCAGGTAGACAGACAGTTCAGGTAGACAGACAGTTCAGGTAGAAAGACAGTTCAGGTAGAAAGACAGTTCAGGTAGACAGACAGTTCAGGTAGAAAGACAGTTCAGGTAGAAAGACAGTTCAGGTAGAAAGACAGTTCAGGTAGAAAGACAGTTCAGGTAGAAAGACAGTTCAGGTAGAAAGACAGTTCAGGTAGAAAGACAGTTCAGGTAGAAAGACAGTTCAGGTAGACAGACAGTTCAGGTAGAAAGACAGTTCAGGTAGACAGACAGTTCAGGTAGAAAGACAGTTCAGGTAGACAGACAGTTCAGGTAGAAAGACAGTTCAGGTGAAAGACAGTTCAGGTAGAAGACAGTTCAGGTAGCAACAGTTCAGGTAGACAGACAGTTCAGGTAGACAGACAGTTCAGGTAGCAAGACAGTTCAGGTAACAAGACAGTTCAGGTAGCAAGACAGTTCAGGTAGCAAGACAGTTCAGGTAGACAGACAGTTCAGGTAGACAGACAGTTCAGGTAGCAAGACAGTTCAGGTAGCAAGACAGTTCAGGTAGCAAGACAGTTCAGGTAGAAAGACAGTTCAGGTAGAAAGACAGTTCAGGTAGAAAGACAGTTCAGGTAGAAAGACAGTTCAGGTAGAAAGACAGTTCAGGTAGAAGACAGTTCAGGTAGAAAGACAGTTCAGGTAGAAAGACAGTTCAGGTAGAAAGACAGTTCAGGTAGAAAGACAGTTCAGGTAGAAAGACAGTTCAGGTAGAAAGACAGTTCAGGTAGACAGACAGTTCAGGTAGACAGACAGTTCAGGTAGACAGACAGTTCAGGTAGAAAGACAGTTCAGGTAGAAAGACAGTTCAGGTAGACAGACAGTTCAGGTAGACAGACAGTTCAGGTAGAAAGACAGTTCAGGTAGACAGACAGTTCAGGTAGAAAGACAGTTCAGGTAGAAAGACAGTTCAGGTAGAAAGACAGTTCAGGTAGAAAGACAGTTCAGGTAGAAAAACAGTTCAGGTAGCAAGACAGTTCAGGTAGACAGACAGTTCAGGTAGACAGACAGTTCAGGTAGACAGACAGTTCAGGTAGAAAGACAGTTCAGGTAGACAGACAGTTCAGGTAGACAGACAGTTCAGGTAGACAGACAGTTCAGGTAGACAGACAGTTCAGGTAGAAAGACAGTTCAGGTAGAAAGACAGTTCAGGTAGAAAGACAGTTCAGGTAGAAAGACAGTTCAGGTAGACAGACAGTTCAGGTAGACAGACAGTTCAGGTAGAAAGACAGTTCAGGTAGACAGACAGTTCAGGTAGACAGACAGTTCAGGTAGAAAGACAGTTCAGGTAGAAAGACAGTTCAGGTAGAAAGACAGTTCAGGTAGAAAGACAGTTCAGGTAGAAAGACAGCTCAGGTAGAAAGACAGCTCAGGTAGAGGTACAGCTCAGGTAGAAAGACAGGAAACTTTTGAAACTAACCTTTTTTGCCGTTGGGAAATATTCAAATTTTATAGAAGATATCTACTTTGCTGAACGAGTTGTGAAAGCAAACATGATAATTATGCAAGCTGATAATTATCATTATAAAACGTTTTTAACTCCACCATTGCCTGGTCCCAAGCCCAGGATTAAAAAGGAGGAGGGTTGTTTATGAATGGCATAAAAAACGCTGGTTAACCGTTGTGAAAAATTGGTGGGGTGCAGAAGGTACATTGATTTATCCTGTTCACTGACTGAATGATTATTACCTGATATCTCAGTTTAGATATTACCAAAATGGTGTATATATATATGTGACAGCAAATTTTGACATTAGAAAGACAGCTCAGGTAGGAAGACAGCCGAGGTAGAAAGACAGCTCAGGTAGACAAGCAGCTCAGGTAGAAGGACAGTTCAGGTAGAAAGACAGCTCAGGTAGAAATACAGCTCAGGTAGAAAGACAGCTCAGGTAGAAAGACAACTCAGGTAGAAAGACAGCTCAGTTAGAAAGATAGCTCAGGTAGAAAGACAACAGCTCAGGTAGAAGAACAGCTCAGGTAGAAAAACAGGTCAGGTAGAAAGACTACAGCTCAGGTAGAAAAACAGCTCAGCTGAAAAACAATTCAGGTAGAAAGACAGTTCAGGTAGAAAGACAGTTCAGGTAGAAAGACAGTTCAGGTAGAAAGACAGTTCAGGTAGAAAGACAGTTCAGGTAGAAAGACAGTTCAGGTAGAAAGACAGTTCAGGTAGAAAGACAGTTCAGGTAGAAAGACAGTTCAGGTAGACAGACAGTTCAGGTAGACAGACAGCTCAGGTAGAAAGACAGCTCAGGTAGAGGTACAGCTCAGGTAGAAAGACAGGAAACTTTTGAAACTAACCTTTTTTGCCGTTGGGAAATATTCAATTTTATAGAAGATATCTACTTTGCTGAACGAGTTGTGAAAGCAAACATGATAATTATGCAAGCTGATAATTATCATTATAAAATGTTTTTAACTCCACCATTGCCTGGTCCCAAGCCCAGGATTAAAAAGGAGGAGGGTTGTTTATGAATGGCATAAAAAACGCTGGTTAACCGTTGTGAAAAATTGGTGGGGTGCAGAAGGTACATTGATTTATCCTGTTCACTGACTGAATGATTATTACCTGATATCTCAGTTTAGATATTACCAAAATGGTGTATGTATATATGTGACAGCAAATTTTGACATTAGAAAGACAGCTCAGGTAGGAAGACAGCCGAGGTAGAAAGACAGCTCAGGTAGACAAGCAGCTCAGGTAGAAGGACAGTTCAGGTAGAAAGACAGCTCAGGTAGAAAGACAACTCAGGTAGAAAGACAGCTCAGTTAGAAAGATAGCTCAGGTAGAAAGACAACAGCTCAGGTAGAAGAACAGCTCAGGTAGAAAGACTACAGCTCAGGTAGAAAAACAGCTCAGCTGAAAAACAATTCAGGTAGAAAGACAGTTCAGGTAGAAAGACAGTTCAGGTAGAAAGACAGTTCAGGTAGACAGACAGTTCAGGTAGACAGACAGTTCAGGTAGACAGACAGTTCAGGTAGAAAGACAGTTCAGGTAGAAAGACAGTTCAGGTAGACAGACAGTTCAGGTAGACAGACAGTTCAGGTAGAAAGACAGTTCAGGTAGACAGACAGTTCAGGTAGACAGACAGTTCAGGTAAAAAGACAGTTCAGGTAGAAAGACAGTTCAGGTAGAAAGACAGTTCAGGTAAAAAGACAGTTCAGGTAGAAAGACAGTTCAGGTAGACAGACAGTTCAGGTAGACAGACAGTTCAGGTAGACAGACAGTTCAGGTAGACAGACAGTTCAGGTAGAAAGACAGTTCAGGTAGACAGACAGTTCAGGTAGACAGACAGTTCAGGTAGACAGACAGTTCAGGTAGAAAGACAGTTCAGGTAGACAGACAGTTCAGGTAGACAGACAGTTCAGGTAGACAGACAGTTCAGGTAGACAGAATGTTCAGGTAGAAAGACAGTTCAGGTAGACAGACAGTTCAGGTAGACAGACAGTTCAGGTAGAAAGACAGTTCAGGTAGACAGACAGTTCAGGTAGAAAGACAGTTCAGGTAGAAAGACAGTTCAGGTAGAAAGACAGTTCAGGTAGAAAGACAGTTCAGGTAAAAAGACAGTTCAGGTAGACAGACAGTTCAGGTAGACAGACAGTTCAGGTAGACAGACAGTTCAGGTAGACAGACAGTTCAGGTAGACAGACAGTTCAGGTAGAAAGACAGTTCAGGTAGACAGACAGTTCAGGTAGACAGACAGTTCAGGTAGACAGACAGTTCAGGTAGACAGACAGTTCAGGTAGAAAGACAGTTCAGGTAGAAAGACAGTTCAGGTAGACAGACAGTTCAGGTAGACAGACAGTTCAGGTAGACAGAATGTTCAGGTAGAAAGACAGTTCAGGTAGACAGACAGTTCAGGTAGACAGACAGTTCAGGTAGAAAGACAGTTCAGGTAGAAAGACAGTTCAGGTAGAAAGACAGTTCAGGTAGAAAGACAGTTCAGGTAGAAAGACAGTTCAGGTAGAAAGACAGCTCAGGTAGAAAGACAGTTCAGGTAGACAGACAGTTCAGGTAGAAAGACAGTTCAGGTAGAAAGACAGTTCAGGTAGAAAGACGGTTCAGGTGAAAGACAGTTCAGGTAGAAGACAGTTCAGGTAGAAAGACAGTTCAGGTAGAAAGAAAGTTCAGGTGAAAGACAGTTCAGGTAGAAAGACAGTTCAGGTGAAAGACAGTTCAGGTAGAAGACAGTTCAGGTAGACAGTTCAGGTAGAAAGACAGATCAGGTAGAAAGTTCAGGATTAAAGTCAGGTAGAAAGTTAACCGTTGTGACAGTTCAGGTAGAAGACAGTTCAGGTAAAGACAGTTCAGGTAGCAAGACAGTTCAGGTAGCAAGACAGTTCAGGTAGAAAGACAGTTCAGGTAGAAAGACAGTTCAGGTAGCAATGTGACAGTTCAAATTTTGACATTAGAAAGACAGTTCAGGTAGGAAGACAGTTCAGGTAGAAAGACAGTTCAGGTAGACAAGCAGCTCAGGTAGAAGGACAGTTCAGGTAGAAAGACAGTTCAGGTAGAAAGACAGTTCAGGTAGAAAGACAGTTCAGGTAGAAAGACAGTTCAGGTAGAAAGACAGTTCAGGTAGAAAGACAGTTCAGGTAGAAAGACAACAGCTCAGGTAGAAAAACAGCTCAGGTAGAAAGACAGTTCAGGTAGAAAGACAGCTCAGGTAGAAAGACAGCTCAGGTTGAAAGACAGTTCAGGTAGAAAGACAGTTCAGGTAGAAAGACAGTTCAGGTAGAAAGACAGTTCAGGTAGAAAGACAGTTCAGGTAGAAAGACAGTTCAGGTAGAAAGACAGTTCAGGTAGAAAGACAGTTCAGGTAGAAAGACAGTTCAGGTAGAAAGACAGTTCAGGTAGAGAGACAGTTCAGGTAGAAAGACAGTTCAGGTAGAAAGACAGTTCAGGTAGAAAGACAGTTCAGGTAGAAAGACAGTTCAGGTAGACAGACAGTTCAGGTAGAAAGACAGTTCAGGTAGAAAGACAGTTCAGGTAGAAAGACAGTTCAGGTAGAAAGACAGTTCAGGTAGAAAGACAGTTCAGGTAGAAAGACAGTTCAGGTAGAAAGACAGTTCAGGTAGAAAGACAGTTCAGGTAGAAAGACAGTTCAGGTAGAAAGACAGTTCAGGTAGACAGACAGTTCAGGTAGACAGACAGTTCAGGTAGACAGACAGTTCAGGTAGACAGACAGTTCAGGTAGACAGACAGTTCAGGTAGAAAGACAGTTCAGGTAGACAGACAGTTCAGGTAGACAGACAGTTCAGGTAGACAGACAGTTCAGGTAGACAGACAGTTCAGGTAGACAGACAGTTCAGGTAGAAAGACAGTTCAGGTAGAAAGACAGTTCAGGTAGACAGACAGTTCAGGTAGAAAGACAGTTCAGGTAGACAGACAGTTCAGGTAGACAGACAGTTCAGGTAGACAGACAGTTCAGGTAGACAGACAGTTCAGGTAGACAGACAGTTCAGGTAGACAGACAGTTCAGGTAGACAGACAGTTCAGGTAGAAAGACAGTTCAGGTAGACAGACAGTTCAGGTAGAAAGACAGTTCAGGTAGAAAGACAGTTCAGGTAGAAAGACAGTTCAGGTAGACAGACAGTTCAGGTAGAAAGACAGTTCAGGTAGAAAGACAGTTCAGGTAGAAAGACAGTTCAGGTAGAAAGACAGTTCAGGTAGAAAGACAGCTCAGGTAGAAATATAGGAAACTTTTGAAAGTAACGTTTTTGCCGTTGGGAAATATTCAAATTTTATAGAAGATATCTAGTTTTGCTGAACGAGTTGTGAAAGAAAACATGATAATTATGCAAGCTGATAATTATCATTATAAAACGTTTGGTCCCAAGCCCAGGATTAAAAAGGAAGAGGATTGTTTATGAATGGCATAAAAAACGCTGGTTAACCGTTGTGAAAAATTGGTGGAGTGCAGAAAGTACATCGATCTATCCCGTTCACTGACTGAATGATTATTTCCTGATATCTCAGTTTAGATATTACCAATATGGTTTATATATGTGATAGCAAATTTTGACATTATTAGACAGTTCAGGTAGAAAGACAGTTCAGGTAGACAGACAGTTCAGGTAGACAGACAGTTCAGGTAGACAGACAGTTCAGGTAGACAGACAGTTCAGGTAGACAGACAGTTCAGGTAGACAGACAGTTCAGGTAGACAGACAGCTCAGGTAGAAAGACAGTTCAGGTAGAAAGACAGTTCAGGTAGACAGACAGTTCAGGTAGACAGACAGTTCAGGTAGAAAGACAGTTCAGGTAGACAGACAGTTCAGGTAGACAGACAGTTCAGGTAGACAGACAGTTCAGGTAGAAAGACAGTTCAGGTAGCAAGACAGTTCAGGTAGACAGACAGTTCAGGTAGAAAGACAGTTCAGGTAGAAAGACAGTTCAGGTAGAAAGACAGTTCAGGTAGAAAGACAGTTCAGGTAGAAAGACAGTTCAGGTAGCAAGACAGTTCAGGTAGACAGACAGTTCAGGTAGCAAGACAGTTCAGGTAGAAAGACAGTTCAGGTAGAAAGACAGTTCAGGTAGACAGACAGTTCAGGTAGAAAGACAGTTCAGGTAGAAAGACAGTTCAGGTAGAAAGACAGTTCAGGTAGAAAGACAGTTCAGGTAGAAAGACAGTTCAGGTAGAAAGACAGTTCAGGTAGCAAGACAGTTCAGGTAGCAAGACAGTTCAGGTAGCAAGACAGTTCAGGTAGCAAGACAGTTCAGGTAGCAAGACAGTTCAGGTAGCAAGACAGTTCAGGTAGCAAGACAGTTCAGGTAGCAAGACAGTTCAGGTAGCAAGACAGTTCAGGTAGCAAGACAGTTCAGGTAGCAAGACAGTTCAGGTAGCAAGACAGTTCAGGTAGCAAGACAGTTCAGGTAAGACAGTTCAGGTAGCAAGACAGTTCAGGTAGCAAGACAGTTCAGGTAGCAAGACAGTTCAGGTAGCAAGACAGTTCAGGTAGCAAGACAGTTCAGGTAGCAAGACAGTTCAGGTAGCAAGACAGTTCAGGTAGCAAGACAGTTCAGGTAGAAAGACAGTTCAGGTAGCAAGACAGTTCAGGTAGACAGACAGTTCAGGTAGACAGACAGTTCAGGTAGAAAGACAGTTCAGGTAGCAAGACAGTTCAGGTAGCAAGACAGTTCAGGTAGAAAGACAGTTCAGGTAGCAAGACAGTTCAGGTAGCAAGACAGTTCAGGTAGCAAGACAGTTCAGGTAGAAAGACAGTTCAGGTAGCAAGACAGTTCAGGTAGCAAGACAGTTCAGGTAGCAAGACAGTTCAGGTAGAAAGACAGTTCAGGTAGCAAGACAGTTCAGGTAGCAAGACAGTTCAGGTAGAAAGACAGTTCAGGTAGAAAGACAGTTCAGGTAGAAAGACAGTTCAGGTAGCAAGACAGTTCAGGTAGCAAGACAGTTCAGGTAGCAAGACAGTTCAGGTAGCAAGACAGTTCAGGTAGCAAGACAGTTCAGGTAGCAAGACAGTTCAGGTAGAAAGACAGTTCAGGTAGAAAGACAGTTCAGGTAGCAAGACAGTTCAGGTAGAAAGACAGTTCAGGTAGAAAGACAGTTCAGGTAGAAAGACAGTTCAGGTAGAAAGACAGTTCAGGTAGAAAGACAGTTCAGGTAGAAAGACAGTTCAGGTAGCAAGACAGTTCAGGTAGAAAGACAGTTCAGGTAGCAAGACAGTTCAGGTAGAAAGACAGTTCAGGTAGCAAGACAGTTCAGGTAGACAGACAGTTCAGGTGGACAGACAGTTCAGGTAGCAAGACAGTTCAGGTAGCAAGACAGTTCAGGTAGAAAGACAGCTCAGGTAGAAAGACAGTTCAGGTAGAAATATAGGAAACTTTTGAAACTAACGTTTTTGCCGTTGGGAAATATTCAAATTTTATAGAAGATATCTAGTTTTGCTGAACGAGTTGTGAAAGAAAACATGATAATTATGCAAGCTGATAATTATCATTATAAAACGTTTTTAACTCCACCATTGCCTGGTCCCAAGCCCAGGATTAAAAAGGAAGAGGATTGTTTATGAATGGCATAAAAAACGCTGGTTAACCGTTGTGAAAAATTGGTGGAGTGCAGAAGGTACATTGATCTATCCCGTTCACTGACTGAATGATTATTACCTGATATCTCAGTTTAGATATTACCAATATGGTGTATATGTGACAGCAAATTTTGACATTATTAGAAAAATGTCAAGCTTGAACATGCTGCAACTGGGTGGCTATATGGTAAAATTATATCAAACTCAGGGCAAAATAATACTTATTAGTTTAATTGTCTAAAGAGTCGGGGTTTTCTCTCTTTTTCCTCCGACAGGGAATGTTGACATGGTGGGTTTGGATAAACGCCAAACTAACCCTTCAATCCCGGTGCTCCCTGATCAGATATGAGTCATACGGTGGCAGCCAGAGGCACCTTAATAAGTCGAGCTGCGTCCTTCGTAATTCAGCTCAGCTCTCCGCTGCACGTAAGGATGATTAGCACACCCCTAGTTACTAAAGGTTTTTACCAAACAAAATCCCTGTATCAATGTCGATCTAAATAAATGCAAGGAATAAATATGGTTAATTAAATATTCAGGCTTGGTTGAACGATCTAACTACCTGAAAAGTCTTAAAAGGACTTGAAACTCATCGTTGCGTTTTGTAAATGGAAATTTCAAGCGAAATTGGCAGAGTGATGCATCGCAGCGCCACAGGTTAAATTCCTGCCATGTTTGGATTTTTCGCAACTGCTCCTGCTTAGATCTAAAAATATGTATAAAATCGTCACGTATATTGAAACTCTACAATTTAGCTTTAGTCAAATGCCTGACAACAATAACAGGGAATATGGAAACAACAATGATAACAACAACACCGTTTTATTTCATTCATTCACACATATTTACAATAACTTGAAGCAAAAAGCAACAATATAATATATTCAGCGTTTGAACTTCCTATGTGAACGGATAAAAGCGCATCCAACCTGAACATAATCAATTAGTTACCCACTATATTTTTCCTGAAGTCAACAATCGTAGTAAACTGCAGTGCGTAAAAGTATGAAGCCGTTTTATCTTGTCATCTGTCTGTTCCTTTTGTGAATAAGCTGCTGTGAAACAAGGGTTACCCACGTTGTCAGAAGCAAAAAGTCTTTAAATGTAACTATTTCTAAGGGTAATGTGTTAATCATTAATGTTAAAAAGTCCTACAGGTGCATGTCAAAAGCGACGCGGTATTAGCTCGTTTGGTATACATCGATATCCATAAATTTAGTGTAGTAATATTGTAAAGGTCTGTTTTCGTGGAGATAGGGTGACGATAATGGAGTAATGGCCCGCAGGGGTATAGCCCTTCCGCCAGGGTTACCCTATCTGTTTGATTGATCCCCCCGGATTCACCCTGGCGCGCTTGTAAACGGGTTACGCATTTCAGGCGTCATGAAATACGGCATTTGAAAGGAAAAGTTAATTTGAAACGAATTTTCAAATCGGTAAATATTAAAGACGATTCCTTTTCTCAATTGAATATTGATTATTGGTAACTAATAAAACTAACGTGCATGCAAAACCACAGATATAGGATACATGTGCATTTTAGAAATTGTTCGAAATATTGCTTGCAAGTAATTATTGTCTGTGGTAGCCTCTTGTAACGTAGCTTAAGTATACTGTTTCCTGGTTGCAGAAAATCAGAAGTGCTTGTATCGTTAGATTTAGTCAAGTAACGTATATATATATTTGTTTGCTGCCAGTCAGACGCACCCTTTGCCTATAGCTTCTGTTGTTCTTGTTATTTGTTATTTGTTATTTGTTATTTGTTATTTGTTGTAGGGCGCGATCCTGACCTTGTCACAAGCTTTGCCTGTCGTGTTTTTATGTTTTTTCGTTGTAACTGCTTGCCGCGCACGCACGTCGGGCTTGATCTTCTGCTATTCTGGATGATTCCCCAGTGTGCCATTGTTTCATACTTATCGTATTTTATTTTTGCTTGTTGCAGTTGTCTTTGGTGCATGCGCTTGCCCAAAAGTTGTTCTTTTCAGCGTTTTCATCAGATTTGCAGATGGGAATTCTGTCTGTTGTGGTCAGGGAGTACAATTTATAATATATGTCATGTTCTCCTCCTACTTGGGTAAGTTTTCCTACAGTGTTTTTGTTTGTTTGTTAGTATTCGGTTTAGTTTTGTGGTATACTATTTCTGCGAGAGTTTTTATGTTAATTACACTTTAGTTGTTACAGAATATTAAAATTGTGTTCGAACTTTCCATAATTCCATTTCCAGGAGATGCATCAGGTGATCTTCGGTAGAAAGATCAAAAGTAACCTTAGCTACCCCCTGATACAACTAAATCCTCAAGAACTTATGGGGGGACCTGTATCTGGTTAAAGAGACATCAATTCAATGGTAACGACGTGTCCTTCCTTCTATCTGCGACTGTTCTCAGACTGTTCATTATCCCGCGAAGTGACGTTAGGGACCGTTCATTATTTAGGAGGGGAGGGACGGTTTATTTGGCGGGGGGGGGGGGAGGGGGTGACAGGTTGATTTGGGCGGTTTCCCGGTTGATTTGGGAGGTTGCCCGGTTGATTTGGGAGGTGGGCCAGAGTTTTGAAAATGGTTTCTGCGGGTGGGCCAACATAATTATAAATTAGGAAAGGGGTGGGCCAACCCAAATTTTAAATAAATTTTCAAAGACTCTAAATGCCACCTGTCTTGCAATTTATTTAAAAGAACTCCAAAGGGACTAGATTTCAAAATTTTCTGAAGGGCATTGCCCCCAGACCCCCTAGTTGGGTGGTGCCCTTTCCACCACACTGATTACATTTTCTTTTGGTCGCCCCTTCCAAAAAAATAAACGAACTTCCTACGCCTCTGTTATCATAGCAATATTTTTATCATAATACTAGAAATAGATGCATGCAGAATCCCCTCGCCCATTTGAACCAAACAATTTAATCCCAAAAGTTATTGTAACATGAAGTACTGAGTCGACAAATGTAACCATTGTAACACCACAGAATAGGTAACACGCAACCTGACGCAACACTGTATATTTTTTATATTTTAATTTGTACAAAATATTGTTATTTTGTTTTTAACTATAAAATTATCAATTGCCCAACTAAAAGCCCAACTATATAAAGTGGGTATGCTATATATTATGTACTCTTTTAGCTTTGATTTACTGTAACATTCAACCTTAGACCTTCACAAAATGTTTCGAAATTTTCATAAAACTTCAACTTCTTTTCGAGCAGTATTTTTATACGCTGTGACTATATGACCGGCAGCCGGTCACGTAACATAAAATACTATTTGCCCGGCAGTCTAGAATTTTGTATTTTTTATAGATTAAACCACCCCCAAAATTAACCCAACGCTAACCCCAACCCTAACCCCCATCCTAACCCTAACTCTAGAACGACAAAACGAGTCAGAATAAAAACGTAGCTGCGCGGATTCGAATCCGCGACATACTCACAAGGCAACGTCGTGAACACTACACCACCAGTGCACCGATGAAAACATCCGCAATAAATTTGTTTTAAAGTATAATATTAGTCTAAAGTACAAAACTACTGACCGACTGCTGGTCAAATAGTCACTTCAATTTTTATACTTCGCACTTGCTTTTGAAATGAACTTTTGAGATTTAATATGTTTTTTATTTTTCTATAACGTATTTGAATCAATACTAAAATACTCTTAAGATCAATCAATGTTCTATTGACCACAGAGAATGATCTACACATTTTCAAATTCACAAACTATACTGCATGCTATAAATCGGCAAAGCAAGCATGCAAAATAGACACTTGCCCGTTTAATACGCTCCTTTTTCGGTCTTTCGACTGTTTTTCCTCTTGTTAATTTGTCCTCCAAATAATTTTCATTGATCTTGTTTTGGAGACTTAAAGGACATTGGCAACAAAAATTTTTATTGTCTCATTTGAAAGAACGTCTAAAATTATCTAAAAAATCTTGTTATAAATTTTTCGTAACAAGCTTAACTCTTGAAATATTTTGACTGAAAGCAATGAGCTGTCCGCCATCTTGAATCTTAACCTCATTAACTATCGTTTTGATGACGTCAGGAGTGGGGTTAGCCTTATAAAATTACTTTTAAGTTACTGAGTAACAATCAAAAGTTGTTTAAAACGTTTTTATTCAATTCTAAATTTGAAATAGCAACCAAAACTCGAGTTTCGGGCTCATATTGATCACTGGCTGTCACGATAAAAAACTAGCGTGACCCCACTTGTGACGTAACATGCATATCCTCAATAATCCAAGATGGTGGACAGCTCATTGCTTTCAGTCAAAATATTTCAAGAGTTAAGCTTGTTACGAAAAATTGTAACATGATTTTACAAATAATTTTAGACGTTCTTTCAAAATTTTTTGTTGCCAATGTCCTTTAACATATAAACTTATACTTACATAGAGACTTACTTATAAATGACTAAATGAGTGCAAAACTATTTTTGAAAAAAGTTTGCAAAAAGGAAGTCTTCTCTCGGTTTGAACTCGCGCATGCGCATAACTTAGACAACCGTCCAGTCCATGACAAAAAAAATGGTACTACCCTCGCATGGGCAGCTCGGCCATTATCTAAATATAATATTTAAGGGTGTCTTTGTGTCCAATGACAAGGGGTGGGTCGCAAAAATTAAACCATTGTTGTTGGGTGGGTCACGAAAATACTATCAATCGACATTGAAAAATTACCGGCACAGTCCCTCCTTTTCCGCCCTCGCGCGCCTTTCCCCAGGAGGGGCTGGCGACGAAAGGAGAATGGGCATTGAAAAAATAGGTTTTACTGCATTGCTGTCAATCACTTGC
Organism: Trachythela sp. YZ-2020; assembly: GCA_016169945.1. NCBI lineage: Eukaryota > Metazoa > Cnidaria > Anthozoa > Malacalcyonacea > Clavulariidae > Trachythela > Trachythela sp. YZ-2020. Next base: position 3,494,330 of record JADLSH010000121.1, on the reverse strand, counting down.
AGTAAAATATGTTAAACTAATGTTCAATGCACATTTTTTACCGTTCGTTCCCAAACGCCCCCATAGCCATTCACAAAATACTACGCATTCAAGTATTCAACTGACTATACAGTTTGTGTTCAAATAGTATACACTAGCACTCGTATCAGCCACTGTCCGGCTGCCCAAAACGGTATATTTCACATAGGTGTACTGCGTGAATGCTTTGGGAAGCTTGTAAACAATATTTTTTAAAATTTTGAAACTTTATGTGTGTAAATTTTGCAGCATGTTTTACAGTCATATCTGTTTCAATACCTCAATATCAATGGGTGTTTTGTATACTATATATTTTACTTTCTCAGTAGTTCAGGGCATTTTTTAACTAATGTACTGGAGGGGCCAAAGCCCCCCCCAGCCCCCATGTTGCCCCCCCCCAGTAAGCTATTTTGGCCCCCCCAGTGAACGTCCCTTTTGTCCAAAATATAAGCAAAAAAGGGGAAAAAACTGAGTTTAGAGGAAAGTTATGGTATTCTCACAACAAAACCTGGCTCCGTTTAGATGGGATATATCAAAAATTGTCTCTGAAAATGCAGGAAATTAAGCCACAGAGACTCAAGAATACAAAAATTTTCTGGGGAGGACCCCCAGACCCCCCTTCAGCTTCCCACACCTGTAATACACCACCTACTTGTTACGTCCCCTTTCGATGATGGCCCCCCACTGACGATTTCTTAAAAAAGGCCCTGCAGTAGTTTACTACCATTTATACTTAAATTTTGTAAAGTAAAATGTCTAAATGCACCAAAAGGAATCATGGTTCTCCAACTGGTGATACACCTGGAAAGAATCCCCCCAAAAGACACATCCAAGACAATGTAAAGACATCAAGGACGTCTTTGTTTTAATGTGGAACCAATTCAAAAAAAGGTGATCAGTAGTTTCTTTTTTCTTTTTTGTGGGAATATATTATATTTTATCAGGCTTAATTGTACAACATAGTTTAATAGTTCTAGGTCATACTGGATACATAAATTGTGATGCAGTAATGTTTGAAAAATTGCATTCTTTCTAATCATCCATACAGAATGAATGGAGTTACATCGAAATTTCATCTCTAGTGGAGTATGTGGCACTTTATCATGCACCAGATGAAGCTTCCAATAGCGTGTGGCCGACACAGAATGAGGAGTTTTGGAACAAGTGTTCGGAAGCAGTTACTTAAAATCAAGGAACGAAACGGACCGGTAGGGACTTCTATTAAGTTGCTTGTCCTATAGAGTGTTTAACTGGGTTGTTCCAGAAAAGATATGTGTCCCACCTAATATGAGAGGGAGGACAGCTGAGAGGAGGAAGGATGAATTTTATCATTTCCTCTTTGGGTGAGGTGTGGATGACTTTTTGGAATTATCCACCTCATGTAAAAAAATCGTATCCAGACAGGTGTTCTAAATATTCACTCTAATGAGGTCTTTTTTCATAGGAGGTCCATGTCGAGATAAAGTCAGGCGATTTTTAAAAGAAAAGTTTGCAAAAGTCGCAGATGCAGAAACGGAATATAAAATTTGTTATTTTGATATTAAGAAGACAAGTAGTCCCAAACATGAATTTACAGCTGTCAGCTCACAAGCTCCTGACAAACAATTTCCTGCAATACAGACAATACAATCATCATTACTTGGATTTTCACCACTGTGTGATACTGACACCACCAAACTTCCTGGGTGTATACTTGAGGTTATTTCATCTGGCTTTAACCGCCTGTTCCATATCTGGGTAACAACTTGTGACAGTGACACAAATTTAGGTTACCACTTGTTCCCCAGGATTTCTTGCCACTTAAATTAAAAATTAGTTTTACAAAGTGCTGGCAAAGATAATATAATTTAGTATGCTGCCCGTTGTTTTGGAGAGAAATGCCCTGGAACGGATATTTCCAGACTTCCTTTGGATAGAATGCCTTTTTGACATTATTGCTCATAATTTGAAATTTGTGCATCAGAGGATGTAAAATATCTTCAAGCACCTGAGGAATACAAGTCATGGTGTCAGACTATGTACACCTTGTTTGGGAACAAGTGGGCATCCATGCATCTTGGACCATTGTGGTCCTTTGAGTTAGAGTGTGGGAAAGAATGTGTTACTAATAAGAGCTTCGCATCGCCCGATATTCTGACACAAGCGTTACAAAGAATCGTTTGGAGAGGGCTTTGTAACAACTGATCATGATGTTGTTGGGGAAAACAGTCAGGAAATAACAAAACCGGGGACCCGTTAAAGGTAATGTGTTTTTAAAGAAAATAAATTGGCCAGAAAACCAAAACAATGTATCTGCCAGAAAATCACTAGCCATCTTAACCAGTTTTATGAGCTAGTTGGACCTTGTCTGTCATTTACTAATATTTACAGGCTTATTTAATATTACATAATTGTAATAATGAAAACAATGTAAATATGGTGATGGTCTTTAAGATCAAACTACCTGAAAAATTCAACAATCCTGTTTGATCCTTTGATCCTTAAACGCAAAGCATATTGTGTATAGATGGTGCCTACATGTACACTGGAACCATGTGTTCAAGATATTACAACAATGTGCATATTTTTCTAATATTATCTATTCTAACAATTGTTTGGATTTTACTTATTCGATATTTAAGCCAAGGTGAATATTGCTGGACCTTCTTCCCGAACTGTGAGGAGAATGAACCTTCGTGGTGATTTCAACAAAGTGCAAAAATTCAGGTAAGAATGCAAGTTACAAACAACATAGATTAATGTTCAATCTTTTTAAGATATTCAGAACAATGTCAGGAAGAACAGTTGATTGACGTAGCAGGGCTAGCAGGAACTTATATTGCAGTGCACGTTAGTACTGCAGTGCACGTTAGTACTGAGAGTCCAATTGAGTGAGGAAGGGAATGAACATAGAAAATATCAATAGAATTGCAGAAATTCAGTTTAAATATGTTTTTCCATTATTAATCCATTACTTGCTCATTTTTAGATGGAGGCTCTAGATGGAGGCTCTGAAACATCTCCATAAAAACGTTCCAGATGGAAGGTGGTGGATCAAAGCTGACGGCACTGACATTCAAGAAGGTTTGCGGGAGTCAAATGAATGGTTAGTCTCCTAATGAATGGTTAGGAGATGTTGATTTTGGTGATCTGGAGAAACGGCATGCAGAATATATAGACTACCTAAAATTTGTATGTTGCATTGGATCAAAGAGTAGAGCCTCACTAGAGTGCATAAAGGAAGATCTGGAGTTGTAACTGGTTAAGTTGACTAATGAAAAGGAACTATTGGCGTCAGTGCACACAACAGCCCAACAAGCATATGATAAGATGAAAAAAAAAACACCCAGTACTTCTGAGAATTCTATTTTTGCTTCTGCATGGAATTTGGAAGAATATACCGTAGTAGTTTACTAAGTAAGAACTCCTTGATTCAATCAGCAGCATCAATCGTTCATATTATCAACAGTGGGTGTTCCCATACTATGAACATTCAAACTGCAATTTGAAATCTTCGTAATGAACGGTTGGAGTATGTGAAAGGTACAATACTTGTATTATTCTCTATGTAAACATGTGTGTAGTTGCTAATAATAAGCAGTAGTGTTCACTACAACAGCCCATTAACTCATTAAGCTGCAATGCCTCCAAATCTAATATGTTATTTTGTATTGTTCTTGTTCTTAGGTGTGTCAAGCAAGAAGAGAGAGCCTGCCTCGCACATTCTAGTGTTTATGCTGAGTGAAGAGTTGAGAAATTTCAAGCCATATGCAGTTCCTGTTTGGGTAGTGAAGTACCATAGCCTGACTGACAAGAAAATGAGAGACCTCAGTGAAGAATTGAGATGGAGGCCATGGAGGATATTGGTACGGTCTCAGTAGGTATGGTAACATTTACAGTACTCAGACAAAGCATTGTTATGCATAGGCGGATCTACTGGGAGGGGGGGGGGGGGGTGGTGCGCACCCTGAAAAACATCAGCATCAAAAGTTCATACTGAAATTCTCATGACCTATGGCATTTTTGACATAATTTGCACTGGTGGCGGAAGGGTGCACCCCCCAGAAAAATCTGCCCCCCTCTGTCAAATGAGCCGTGGTTAATTCACTTAATAGTACTATAGCATATTTTATAACTACCAAAAGCAATAGATACTATATTAAACACAACAAGATCTCAAAATATCCAGACATACTGTAGAGCAATGTGCTGTTTGTCATCATTTTCCTTGGCAATGTTTACATCTTGTTTTTACCAAGGATTCGTCAGTGATGGAGAGTTCAACTCCCTACGAACCCAGGGATTGGAAAGACCAGTGTCTGTTATTCAGATCGTAATGGATGCAAGAAATGAAGCAAGGGGGCTGCCAGCAAAACAGATTGAGAAATTTTTCTTTCCCATTGTAAAAGGTATTCAATCATATAGTTAATAGTGTTTGTGGATGGAACATTCGAACGCCTCCTAGTTACCTCCCTTTACGTAGGCTCCTCGCAAGGTTCCATGCTGTTTAATACGGCGCTACATTCAAATGCTATCCCATTTTTGCTCTTTGTGCAGTGATAAAATCCCTTAAAATAATCCCTGCCATGTCGTATTGATCCAGTGTTACAAACTAAGCTAAAGCAACTCTATTTATACTGGAAATATTTGCCTCCCACCACTACTGGTCAAGTTGTTTTCCATAGCTCAATTTTAGAGGAAAAATCTCGCTGAGGGAAATGATCTTACTGAACCTGAAACGTGGCGGCCAGTGTAAGTAGTATTCAAATATAAGCTGCCGTGGTTTGGGATTTGACTATACCTGAAATAGATCAAAACACGTAGATATAGTAGTGGCTACTAATTACCCCTCCTGACAAATGTCCTTCACTCGAAAACTCAAACTAAACTAAACTAAACTCAACATTGTACAATTTTGTAATCATTTCATGCTCACTTTGCACATGTGCTCACATGCAACATGTTCGTAAATACTCTCCTGTTCAAAAGTATAAATCTGCAAATTTATATCATATATTGTGTTCGTATCGGACAGACCAATTGAAAAGGCGAAGTAGAGTATGACAAACACTATCTCAATAATTTTTCTATCATAGTAATTTAAAAAGAATCGTGACAATAGAGTGAGATGAGCTAATTATTTTTTTAGTAATTAATGGAAATTTTTTGATAACTTTTGGCTTGTGTAAATGATTCGCCAATTTACAAAAGATATAGAGGCACACTTGGCATTTATTTTCCAAACTGTTGTGACCAATGTTGCGTAGACCACTGATGTGAAAACAAGGACTAGTTAGTGCATTCTGCTATGCATAAATGAAGCCAATGGCGGCAATATTGGTGTGACTACCACAAATCTACTGTGGTGTTGGGGGCATGTTTAAAGAGCTTCTGTAAGTTTCTAGTTATTGGTGGGAAAGGACAAATATTGCTTAGATAAGAATTTATCACCAATGGCCTCCCTTTCTTCCGCCATAAACCTCATTATGTGGTGTTTAAAACGTTCTAAAACTTATTAGAAGAGATGTTGGAAGCTATATTTCTCAAGTTACATAGGAAAATATATTTGCTTCATAATATTACTAATTTAAATAGCTAACGATTTGACTAGTCAAGAATTTGACAGATTTATAAATCTGATCTCATCTGATCACCAGTCCTTGTTTTCAGATCAGTGAGTGGCGTAGACATGCAGGTGATAGTCTTCCTCGTGAATTGTAGCTTTAATTTCAAGAGATTCTGTCTGTCAAGGTTATGAAGTAATCTGCAAAGTCCCACATCAATGTGGCAAGAAATGAAACGGGAATTTCCCCATGTATTTGGTCCCTTATTTAACAATTATTCGCCGAAGGCGAGGTGGATATCGGTGAACACCGATATTCACCGAGCCTGAGGCGAATAATTGTTTTAGTAAAATTACATGTGATTATTTGGAAAAAAATAAAAAATGCAAATTTCAAAAATATTTTAATTGAATATTTACGATAAAAGCGGCTTAAAAACGCTTTAGGTGATTATCGCGTATTAATCCGAGGTAGCGCAACCAATCAGCGTTGAGAATTTTCAATAATCACCTATGTAATTTTACTAATACTAGTTATCCGAATTTTTTAGTTGTTTTACATGTGTTTAACGATTACACAAATATAAACTTATAGTGCCTTGTCAAGGAAAACTTGCCAATTTTTTGCCATACACACAAGCAAATAAAACTTGTCAAGAAAAACTTGTTAGTTTGTTTGGGGCTTTATTATATACATACAGTTTTAAAGTCCCTCATTTATAAGATGATAAACAGTTTCATATCATATGCATTTTAACAAAATATTTTAGTTCCCATTCTGAGAATGCACTTGATATTCTTCCTTCCAGCAAAGACAGATTTGTGGCTCTGCTTCTGGTCATGCATTTTTAGTTCCCAGCCAGAACCGAGTTCCTGTGCACTCCAAGTAACAACCATATCAATAAATTTGTGCAGCACAGTATAAGTTTGTACGACCAACTCTCAGGAAACATTACGAGGAAAAAACATACACCCATTCAATAATCACCGTGACTGCATTTGAGACATAAGTTGCTCATCTTGAGCTGACATTGCAGTTAATTTCTTCCCAATTCTTTCATGAATTTCTAAATATTTCGCAACACATCGATCCAAACACACCGATTCTCCTTTGGTTAGTTCACCTTCCTTGTACTTAGGTGAGATGCATTTCTTTTGACAGGCAGATGTCAACCTACAGATAAAAAATAACAAGTCCTTTAGAGTGCAATATAATTCTCAAAACTTGGTCTGAGAATATGTCGCATCCAACCACGTTGTGGTCAGACATGATTGTACACTAGGGAGCTTAAGCAAGCGACGTTTTTGTCAACACGGACGTCACCCGAAGGTTATCATACTTAATTTTGGCGGCGTTTTTCATCATGATGCTCGTGTACGGACTTCATAGACTTTAAAAACCTCGGGTTTTGCCATATTTGTTGAAGATCATCACAAACTGACACAAACACAGTTTTTAATCCAGTCCCCTCTCGGCAATCTGACGTCCGTGGTGTCAAAAACGTCGTTTGCTTAAGCTCACTACTATATATTTATAGAACACGGAAGAAAAAAGTTGTAAAATCACACCAATGACGGCGGAATATTTGTTTGGTTGGTGGGGCTATTTTAAGTTTTGCTGAATGTTTATGACGAATATTTTGAGTTGATGATGTCATCATGATGACGTTTGCCATGTATTTTTCAAATATCATTAACTTGCATCCGAAATCGGCCTGACAAATCGCAGCGTGTAAAAGTACCTACCTTAAAGACCATTTAATGAGGGTTAGAACTCATAGTGACTTCTGGTACACATGCGTATGAATAGGCAAGGGGGTGCCAAAAAGAGTACAATAGGTTGACAGGCCAGATAGCAAGTAATTATTATCATAATGCAATTTTAATATTTCACGTATTAACGAGATCATGCATACAATATGGAATTGATAGGTTTTGACTTGGGCTTCTGCCACTTTGCGTGGGCAAATTCAAACTAATTATAATGAAATCCAACATTGCTGACTGTGACATATGTCAACTTTCCTTATAACTTGCGTTCTAGACATGTATGCTAAAACAACAAACTATACACCAATATATTCCTTGTTGTTCAAGGATTCTAGTGAGATAACGCTCGCCTTATAAGGGAGCATTCATTAATTATATCAGGGGGAGGGACTGGTAAAACCATAGGGGGGTTTTAAGATTTTAGAATAATTTATATGTATACACTTCATGCTTAATGCAACAACCCATTCCTCTACCAGGGCTTTCAGAATCATTTTGAGTAGGTGGCTGTGTTGAAAAAGTAGGCGGCTGTTGGCGTGGAGGGGGCTTGGGGGGGGGCTCCGCGGAGTCTTGAAGTCGTCTCAATTAAATAATGTATATTGATTGGATAGCAAGAAAAGTTACAACTAAATGTACTAGTACTACTCTATTCTAAGTCAAGAGATACAAAAGTGTACATCAAGTTACAAATTACCAATCTTAATTGTAAATTACTTATATTAACAATTGTTATTCGTGACAGTCTGAGTCATGAGTTTGACCAACCAATTCCAAATTTATGTCATATTATCATAAAGGGCTAGGAGCCTACAACCATTAGGCTTTTGAAATTAATTACTATATCAATGTTAACTGAATAAGAAGGCTTTTTATACGAGTGATTTCATGGGCTAAAATGCTCAATAAAAGACAATATTATTATGCTTCGTCAATGTAGGTCTGGACTCTGGAGTATTTCAAAAATCAGTAATAATTACTGTGGTAAGAATTTTAAGCATTTTAGCCTATTGACAGTGGCGTAGCCAAGAGGGGGCTCTGCTCAATAATCTCCAGAACTGTTCTTGTGAAAAGTTGAAATAACAGGCAGAACGTGGGGGGAGGATGCAATATGTTTGGAATAATGATAAAAATTGCATTTTTCTTGGCTATGATTTATCTTCCAAACTCATCTCAGAATGCATGAAATGCTGTTCAGGGACCCTAGAGATTCAAAATTTCCCCAGGGGAGCATGCTCCTGGACCCCCTAGGATTCTTGCACTATTGCCGCTTGTGTTCTGACTCTAAATATGTACGTTTTGCCCTACGCCACTGCCTATTTTTAAATCAACCACAATTAAGGTTCATTGCATTTTACACAATTTAAAAGCATCACAATTAGGGTGGATCAAGGGGGGGGCATAATATTTGTACGATTTTTAGGGGGGGAAGCTGTAAAGATTTTCGTCACTTAAGTGTTACAGCCCCCCTCCACGACATAATTAATGAATGCTTCCTAACTAGCGAAAATATAAGCAAAAATGGCACATCGATGAATTCCATGAAAATGCGACCCAGAATAGTGGAATATTTGGCATGAGATATTCTGGTGCAAATGCATGAGCAGAATATTGCCCATTAGAAGTATTCGGTGTTATTAGTTTTCTTAGTTATTCAATATAGAATATATATTGGTATTGGTTTTGTATGGTATTACGCTATATTACTATATATATATCGGTAGATATATCAAAATCATACCGTATTTATTTTATCTTTTATTTAAACAGCTAAAAAAAAAAACAAAAAAAAAACAAATGAAAAACAAACACACGTAATGAGCGTGTTAGAATATTTTATTAATTTTAGATTTTAACATTTTAGAACATCATTAATTATTAAATTTGAATTGGAAAAGTGATATTTGAAATTCATTTGACGTAAACAACTCCAAAGTCCAAAGTAGGGACAAGTAGATTGTGCATTATGGCTTTGGCTAGTACTAGTACTGTAGATCACACATTTCTGACAAAGAATTTTACTTAAATGCGTTGTATTGCGGTATACGCGATAATATAAACTGTATTGCAATTTCATTACAATTTCAACTTTATTGCCCATCCATAAATTCCAAAAATTCTGCATATATACAACATACTGAATGGTAGGGGCAGATCCAGGCTCATCTGACAGAGGGGGTGCAGATTTTTCCAGGGGGGTGCACCTCTGCCACCTGAGCAAATTATGTAAAAAATGCCATAGGTCGTGAAAATTTCAGTATGAACTAGTTGATTCTGACTTTTTGTGAGGGGTGCTGAAGTGCACGCCCCTCTGCACCCCCCACTAGATCCGTCTATGCTGAATGGATGGCCCAGCCCCCAGAGGGGGGGGTATGCCCCTACAGAAAAACACATTTTTCTACTGAACGTTACAATGGTGACAACTGTAGTAGACAACGATATTTATTTTTATATTGTATCATTTCATACGAAAATAGAACATATAAAACATTAAAACTTACTTATTGAAAAGGTCAGTCATCATTTCTATTTCTAAATCCGCCATTATTTGCATATTTTGAGCAGATTTTGCATCCATCTTGAAATCTCAAGGAACTTTCTCAAATATCCAGACTATGTAGAACTTCGCTATGAAGGTTTATATTAGTTCAAATAGTTCAAACTATTCAAAAAAAGTCCACCAGAAAATCTTCCTGCTTGTTCTTCTTCGATCTCCTTGTGGAGTATACAATTATATTTCCGAATGTTTCCGATATTTGACCGAGTAGTGCACGATGTGTTGGCGACTCACATGACGTTGAATGTCGAAGCAATTGTGTTGAAATATCATTCAAGTGAAAAATGTGAACGTTTTTGCAAGTTTATTACAAAGTTTTCAAAATAAAATGCCGTGAATATTACTTAATAATAAAGATGGGTCTAAGAGAATCCAAGATTAGCTTTTTCCCATATGAAGAAGTACAAAGGCGAGGTATAAAGTTGACTACTAGTTCTTATATTTTGAAGCCTGTATGAATTTAAACTAGTTTGTTTTGTGTTCACTGTTTGTTTTGAAACTAGGTCACTAGGAGTACACTCGTTTGTATTTTAGTCACTGAAGATGAACTGAAACGGCTACGCTTGGCATTCAAACGAATCGCCGGTGCTAGCGGTGTGATGAGTAAATCGTCGTTTCTTCGTGAAGTTTTGGGTGAAAGTGTGCCAGCAAAGTTAGCCGAGGTGAGATTTTCAATGAATTTTATAATAGCTGTTGTTAAATTTTGTGGCTGTTCAAAGATCGTAGCTACAATATATCTTCGCTATATTTTTCAATACTAGGTTTTAGATACTATTTACAAATTTACAGAGAATGCACACGAAACACTGGCATTTGAACTTTCACACCTCTCGATAAACATAATACAGGAACAAATTTGTTTTTTGAGATGACCTTATACAAAGGGCAGGAAATGTTAACACTTTAATACATTACCAAGTAATCACTGAATACATATGTCATCAGAAAGACACTATAAAATGCAGAATCACACTGGTGATCAAATTCTTGCTCTTACTCTGGTACAGTATTAACTGTAAAGTACCCAAAGGCTTTTGAATGTTTTATTAGTTTATTGACTCAAGCCAGTATAGTTTGCTTATCCCAGGGGCAGTGGAATGAGGGAGGGGGGGGGGTCACTGTGGCATGTGACCCCCTACTTTTTTCAAAATGGAAAAAGTGCCCCTTTTCTGAAATTAAAGTGCCCTCATTTCTAGTCTGAAAGTGCCCCTTTCCAATCAATGGGCAAAATAGTTAGGTGCCGTAGGCAATCAATGCAATTGCGTTGGACGATAGGGGAGGTGGGGTTGCCAAGATCCGTACTTATAACATAACTGCATTTTCAGTGCGAAAAAAGACATTGACTCGTCCACAACAGGGTAAGAGGCATAGGGCAATCATGTCCCCAAAACCATTTCCCCACATAACCTGCCTTACCCAAACTTGAGTTCTTGTTATATAGAATCTGTAAAAATTTCCAAACACAATTAAGGCACCAAAAGCCAACTTGCTTGCTGACTTAATCACTTATTATGGCAGCCTGACTCCATGTAAACATGTCAAAGTTTTTGACATGTCAAATATCCTGTCAGTAAAAAAACCAGCTGCTGAACAGCTGCTGGTTGTAAAAAACTACAACAACTCAGTTTGTCATTGTTCTAGGTAGTACATGAACTTTTAAGAGTTGTTTATTATATCTTGTTTGGCAATAATTTTAATGAAGTCCAGTCTGCAGTGGGCAGGTGGTACTGTGTGTCAATAAATTGATCATTATTGGGGGTTTATAATATTTTTTTGTATTTTATTTTAAAGTTATTGATATATTGAAAATGACTTTTCTGTTTCAGGCTGTTGTAATTATATATTTACTGTTTGATCTAAAATTTTGTTGGTTTTGGATAGTGACCTTAATATTGTCAGAATTTTTCAGCATTTAAAAGTTATTATTTTGGTCAATTTAGACATCTGAATTAGAAAAGCTGAATTATCATTTTGATATAAATTCTGTAAATGATGGGTTTTTCGACAGGTGTCGTAGATGAGAACTTGTCTTAAATACTCCCAATACGTCTGCTACATCTAACTAATTCATATGTGTCAAGTAACGTTTTATAAATTTTTTATTACTATAAGCAATAGGGAGTCTGCCAGTCCTGAGACTACTGCCCCCCAGGCCCAGGAGAATCTTATGGATGACACCCTTTAGATTGACTGAAAATACAACTTACCATGCCTGCCCAGTACTAACAGAAATCCATAATGCGAATGTTTTAACCGAATCAGGCTTTTTCACATAAATATTGTCCACAACTGATATTGTAAGACAGTGTCAAACTAAAAATGTTATCACACACTGAACATTTTAACTGTTTATTACTACACACGTTCACTTTAACACTGCACAAATTGGTTATCACTGCGCACTAGGTATTCCTAACCCAAATCCATTTTGATTCTTTGCTGGTATGCAAGTCATACTCAATAGTTATATTGTCATTAAAAAATGTAATTATTGTACTAACAGCAAATGTATGTCGCGTTTGGAGGGAACAGTAAAGGTATTTATTTCAAAGACCTGCTGTGTGGCCTTGCATTATTGACACGTGGATCGTTAATGGACAAATTGAGATGTAAGTTTCAACTATTATTGGTTTTCATTCACTGATTTTCATTCACATATGGTATCAACTCTCTTTTAGCTTAAGGTGGATCGATACAGTGTTTAAAAATTTACGTGTCCAACACTTTGAAATTTTTAAACTCCGTATTTTTAGGCTTTATTCATCAGGTATCAGGGTTTTCATATATTTTGATCTTTCTACTCTCAATTTATGTTAGTTTTAGTAACACATAGTTTGTTACTATGGCAACATACGCATATGAAATTCATTCCAAAATAGCCTATCGCCTCGTGTAGTTGGAAAAGAAGCACGGTGACCCCCAATTTTTTTTCGTGCATTATTTTACTTGCAGGACAGACTAACAATCAGCAAAATATAAAAAAATCTGTAATGCCATTTTTTTGAAAAAGGCAAAAATATCGTTTTCTTTATTTCTTTATAAGACTTTTGCGGTGCAATACAGCATGGAAAATTTGAACATAAGTCACCGGACAAAATAATGAGATATAGCGCATTGTTTTTCAAAAATGGAATTTTTTTAATGACGTCAGCAATTGGCATGAAAACGGCATATAACATGCGCAATGACGCAAGATGGCGCGAGCAACTGCTTAGGTCACATCATTTTGTAAGTTCTTTTGTTGATATTCCCGCGCGCACCAATGGTCACGCGGGTTTGTTCATATAGTATGAAGTTTTGTTTTCGCGATTCTTGAATAAGGCCTGTTTGTGATTACTATATCGAGCCACCTTAATCACGAAAGCATCATTTGAATACCGATTTTTTCTCTCGATTTTTTTTGGTTTTCCAATTTTTCACCGAAAGCAACATCGGTAACCGCCTCACCCTATTTGATGGTCAGCGCTCTGCCGATATATCTGAGGTTATTGGTCTTAAATTAACACTTGTCTAGAACTTGTAGAAGTGAATTTCTATAAAAATTGTGGTTCTGGGGCCGGTTGGCCAAAAGCCGGTTAAGTTAACCCTGGGTTAGTGGTAACTTTCATACATGTTTCCCGACATCGGTTATATTAATATGAATACTTTTTCTATCAACCTTTTACTGGGCGATAGAAGTTTTTGTTTATAAAGTTTTGAAATAAACAAACATGTAGAAGTATACAAACCAGAACAGCAGATTAAAATTTAACCCGGGGTTAGCGTCAACCGACTTTTGAACAACCGGCCCCTGCAGTTTTACAAACATCATACAAACATATGTTTGTAAAACTGCAGAACCACAATTTTTGTAGAAATTCACCTCTAGTGTTAATTTAAGACCAATAACCTCAGGTATATCGGCAGAGCAGTGACCATCAAATATGGTGAGGCGGTTACCGATGTTGCTTTCGGTGAAAAACCGGAAAACCAAAAAAAATCCAGAGAAAAAATCGGTATTCAAATGATGCTTTCGTGATTAAGCTAAAAGAGAGTTGATACCATACTTACATGGGTTCGCTAAAAAGAATCAAGCGTTTGTGTTTACACACGGAAAAATAAAAAATATATATTGTCTGAAATTCGATAACGATGACGAGCCTCGTCTCTCCAAAGAGATCGAAAGCTACATCTATGCAGTGCTATGTTCCTATTATTGACGGAGATGAAGATCCTCTTCGATGATGGAAGGTAAACGCGAATTAAGAACTACTGTTGCCATGTCAATTAGCAAGAAGACATCTTGCCATCCAAGCAATGTTCGCCGTCGGAAAGATGTTTTAGCAAAGCAGGGCATTAGTCAGTACACCGGCACGAGCACAGCTGAAGCCTGAGAGAGTGGATAAGCTTATGTTTCTGGCCGTTTTCTATTGTAAATACGATCGTTCGAACTTCATTGTCAATAATTAATTAAATAATTCAATTGTATATGAAAGTCTTGTGGCTAGTAGCGTCATGCATGTCTAAACTGTAGTTATGAACACGTTTTAAAAAAAACCCGGTTCATTCGGGGTTTTTTCGGACTGTTTTCGGTGTTTTATAAAAACTGCCTCACCTTAGCAAGTACTTTGATATGTTCATCCATTTTCTATGTAATTTACAGTCAAAAGGGAAATACCTGGCGCACATGCATCCGTCTCTATAATTTCATTATTAACAATTGATTGATTGTCCGTTTCAGAAACGTTTTCAAACCTTTTGTAGCGGATACGGAAATACCGACTGTACATAAACATAAACAGTGCATTTGTTGAAAATATATTTGCAGTGTAGAGTCTAGTATAGAAACTACTTTACAAGTATGTGACATAATAGGCCTTTTCGGAACGATTGGTCATGTGACCCCATCTCTCTTAAAATGTGCAGCTCTGTCAAAATGAACCCCAGAAATGAAAAGAGCACCTCAATATTAGTAAAAGTGCAAAGTTTCAGCTTTACTATAATAAATGCTATATAGAAGAAATCTGGCATTCAATTTAAGATTGAACATTTTCTTAGGATTTGTATGGGAAAATGCTCTCGCTGGTATTTTTCCTATACAAATCCTAATAGAATTATACCAGTGAGAGCATTTTCCCATACAAATCCTAAGAAAATGTTCAATCTTAAATTGAATGCCTGATTTCTTCTATATTGCATATATTATTATATTAAAGCTGAAACTTTGCACTTTTACTAATATTGAGGTGCTCTTTTCATTTCTGGGGTTCATTTTGACAGAGCTGCACATTTTAAGAGAGATGGGGCCACTTCTTCCTTATTGCTTATTATAAGCTGAAACTTTGCCCTTTTACTAATATTGGGGTGCTCTTTTCATTTCTGGGGTTCATTTTGACAGAGCTGCACTTTTTAAGGGAGGTGGGGTCACATGACCAATCGTTGCAAAATGCCTATTAGCGATTTATTTAGCAAAGTCGAAATGTAGTCATTGACAATACTATAATTGCGATACTATTGTAAGCGGTATAGTATTTCTGAAAACGATAGCATAACTGACACGCAATCAAATTATGTTAATACTGAAATACGCAAGCAATACAATGTGCATGAAGTATTCCGTTTTGACTGTAACTCTATTTTCTGATAAAAACCGTTTGTATTTTGTTATATATAGTTATATTTGAGATTTATTCAAGTGATGGTAACCATGTGTCCCAAGACGATATGGAAAGTCTTCTCCTTGCATCCGAGGGAGGCAGAGTACCCGAGTCAATCAGACAGCTCTTTGCTTTAGTAAGTTATATCACCGCTGGGCATAATGGTGTGTAGAGCATGCATCTGTTTTCCTTATACGGCGGTTGACTGTTGTGTAAAACTACCTGAAAAATACAATGAGAACTTTGAAGTTCTCATTGTATTTTTCAGGTAGTTTTACACAACAGTCAACCACCGTATTTGCTATACTCTACCCACACTGGCACCGCACGTTCGAGATCTGTTTTCCTTACCTATTATATTCAGCTCGTGCAGTCATGACGCGAGATCATTACGTCATGCTAAATAGGCCACTATTTTGGGCCGTTTTCGTTATGTCTTGCAAAATATACTGAAGTTACAAAGCCTGTTTTCCACTAGGCGAATTTGTTCGCGCGAAGTGAAGCGAACAACAAATGTCGGCAACGTGATTGGCTAGTGGAAAAAATTCGCCGCGAAAAGGTAGAAACCGATCCTACTTTCTACTTTTTCGCGGCGAATTTTTTCGCTAACCAATCATGCATGTTGCCGAATTTATATTTCGCTTCGCGCGAACAAATTCGCCTAGTGGAAAATGGGCTTAAGACAAGCTATATATCGCTAGAATCCTTGAACAATGAGGACTATGATCGTGGTGTATAGTTTGTTGTTTTAACATGTCTGGAACTTGAGTTACTGAGGAAAGTTGGCGGATTAAGGAATGTTGAATTAGTTTTAATTTCGAACGTGTGGTGCCAGTGTAGGCATGCAGAGTCTTTATGAAGATACTGCGGTTAAGTTAGTTTTAATTTCGAACGTGTGGTGCCAGTCTAGGCAGAGTCTTTATGAAGATACTGCGGATAAGTCTTTATGAAGACTTCGTCTGGAAGTTAACCCGCAGTATCTTAGTTTTAATTTGCCCAGTGGAATTTGCCACCTAAAGTGGTGGAAGCCAAATGATCACGAGTTGTGACGTCACTTGCACGAGGCGATTACTGTGCTGTTTAAATAACAAGTAAGAGTGTTATATCAGGTTTGAAATAAGAATGCGATAGGATGGAACTTGTGGACGGAACGTTCGAGTGAAAACTGCATACGTAAAAACGCACCATTTGTAACAAACCTGCAGCAGACTTGTACTAAATGCTGTTCCAACAACTTGTCAACAGGATGTGTTCGCACTGCTTGTTCCCAGCTTGTTGAAACAGACTTAAGGCCCGATCAAACGAGAACGCAAGTCATCGCAAGTTTTTACTTGCACTTGCTTGTGCCTCGTTTGACCACCAACTTGCGATGACTTGCGTTAACTTGCGAATGATTTGAACTGGTTCAAACTTCATCGCAAGTTTTTGTAAACTTGCGAGTACTTGCGACACGTTTGAACACCAAGCGCAGGTCCAAGCAAGTTTTTCGTGACCAGTTGCCATGGTAACATAAAGCTAGTCCCTGGTCCTCTGTTTATCTCTGTGATTGTTAAAAAAGCGGGAAACGCCGAAGTCGAATACCGTTCGTTCCAAATGGCTTCAAAAAACACCGAAAAACTGCAAAAGTCGACGAAAATGTTTACAATAAGAGTGAGAACATGAACGAAAAGCACACGGGCTAAATCGCCCTAAATTTCTTGCGTATCGTTTGATCGGTCGCGTCGCAAGTCAACGCAAGTTAAAACAAGTTTACTTGCGGTGACTTGCGTTCTCGTTTGATCGGACCTTAATAGCAGCTTATTCGCGGACTTGCCGCAAGGTTGTTGTGACAGAACCGTAGCAAGGTTGTTGGCAACAAACTTGGTACAAGCGTGTTGAGTCAACAACTTGTCAACAAGTTGTGAGATTTTTATGTGTATATTATGCCAAAAATAAGGTTTCTTATATGTGGGTTCCTGCTGTATTCCTAATAATAATCCACTGTGTTTGACAATTTCCTAGAGTGAGAAAGTCACTTCACAAGACTTTTGTGATTGGTTAAGAAGACACCCTGACTCTATTACCCTATCAAAATGGTTGGTACAACAAGGCAATGGCTTACAGTTGACTGATTATGGAGAGACACCCACATTTTATCAAACCCTGGCAAAATTTACTGGCTGTAAGTAACTTTGGAATATCAGTGCGTCGTGTACAGTACACTAATATGAATGCCATTGAATGGCAGAATTAGTTGTAATAAATGTTTCTAAAGAGTTAAAGAGTTCCTTCTTTCACTTCCGATCGTCTTATTTCTATCAAGAAATAAGTCTTGTCTGTAAGACTACGCATAGGTCAAACGATTGATATCAAAGAGCTGTATTACTTGTAAATGTGATAGATCAAACGATTGATATCAAAGAGCTGTATTACTTGTAAATGTGCAAATATGATAAATGTTCACCACTTGCTTATCCCACGAGGCGATTTATAATACATTTTAGGGGCAGATGACATGGGCCGAGTTGTCCCGGTTTGCCGAGGTGGGTTTGCCGGTTTGCCGAGGTGGGTTTGCCGGTTTGCCGAGGTAAAAACAATATTGCGATTACATGCGAGCCGGGCCAACGCACCTATAGCCGGGACCGCGGTTGTTGCTTGCCGGGCCAACTCGGTTAGCCGAATTGAAAAGTGCACTTTCTCTTCATCCCGGCAAACCGGGCTGAAAATCGCACACACACTGCCTTTTATATTGAAGATGTAAACAAATAGCGTTAAAAGAAACTCAAAAACTCTGCTTTTGTGTTTCAATAGATGCTTAAAAATTTCAAACAGTATAAAGCGACTGCATTTTACGAACGTACAAGCGAAGAAACTTGTTTACGCTAATACTGAATGTAATCACACCAACAAACATCAATCGATACGTGAGGAAGCCCTTAAATGCAGCATATAAACAATATTCAATTAATATATAGCAACGATTATTCAACAGTTGAAAAAAATGAGGGTTAATGAGTTTATTTCAGGCCGGTCCATGTAATCGTATTTACTAATAATTGAAAAGTCGTCTCGCTTAGCCGGGCTGGCCCGCTTAACCAGGACAACTCGGCCCATGTTATCGGCCCCTTAGCCTATAAAATATCTCATTCCCATTATACTCTTCGCGCTTCGAATGTACATTTCACTATAATTGCTTGTCACAACCTTAATTCGCCGTAATAAAAAAGATGGCGCCGCGCGTTGAATTCTGGGTAGATCGACATGTTTAAGATATTCTGTCATTTCTGTGATTTAACGAGTGAGCTAAGTTTTCACAAAATACTTTGATAAAAACACACCGAAAGCAAAACTAATGATAAATGATGAAGGCACGATATCTTAGCTGTCTTCTGACAACTTCTTGTGTGCTATAATGCTTGAAAACAACTAAAAATAGCCAAAGTTTTCTAACTAAAACATAAAAAAATAACACGCATGCATTAACACTTTTGCTTAAAACAGAAAACTATTATGAATTGCACAAAAAACGTAACACAAACAAAGAACAATAGCTTTGCTATGTTTTGACATAATTTTGTGTGTTAAAACGTTTAAGAAACAACTAAAATAACGAAAACTTTCCTAACATTAGACAACAGCTAGTAACACGCATGAATCAAACTTTCGCTTAAAACAGTGAAAGCTTTTGCGAATTACACAGAAAAAAATCAACACAAAGAAAGAACAATAGTTTTACTATACTTTCAAGATGTTTTTTGGACAGAAATACTTTCGAAGTAGTTCACACCGTTGAATAAATACTTTGTTTGTCAAAAATTTTCGCTATTTACATCCGCGATTCCTGGCCCGTTATTCAGAATGTCTTCGTGTATATTCGGATTTCTTTCGGATTCATTACCAATTCAAAGTAAAAGAAATGCAAAATCCGAAAGTAATCCGAATATCCGAAGACATTCCGAATAACAAGTCTGAAATCGCAGATGTAAACCACAGCGAAAATTTTGACAAATGAAGTATTTATTCAACGATTTGATCTACATTTCATCCAAAATGTACTTGAAAGTACAGTATAGTAAAACTATTGTTCTTTGTTTGTGTTACGTTTTTTTGTGCAATTCGCAATAGTTTTCATGTTTTAAGCAAAAGTGCTAATGCATGCGTGTCATTTTTTTATATTTTAGTTATTTTTAGTTGTTTTCAAGCATTATAGCACACAAGAAGTTGTCAGAAGACAGCTAAGATATCGTGCCTTCATCATTTATCGTTAGTTTTGCTTTCGGTGTGTTTTTATCAAATTAATGCTCCAATTCGGTTAGTTAATATTTAAAACAATTCAGAGACAATAAAGTACACACAATGTTGTGGGAGAAGGGTTGTTGGGGAGAAATGCTCCGATTATACTTTAAACTGAGGCCAAAGTGTCACCCCACAGACTCAATTGTTTAAACTAATTAATGTCCTCAGGGGGTATTGGTCCCCATGTTGGACTCTAGTGTAATTGATGTCCTCAGGGGGTATTGGTCCCCATGTTGGACTCTAGTGTAATTAATGTCCTCAGGGGGTATTGGTCCCCATGTTGGACTGGTGCAATTAATGTCCTCAGGGGGTATTGGTCCCCGTGTTGGACTCTGGTGCAATTAAAGTCCTCAGGGGGTATTGGTCCCCATGTTGGACTCTAATGTAATTGATGTCCTCAGGGGGTATTGGTCCCCATGTTGGACTCTGGTGCAATTAAAGTCCTCAGGGGGTATTGGTCCCCATGTTGGACTCTAATGTAATTGATGTCCTCAGGGGGTATTTGTCCCCGTGTTGGAATCTGGTGCAATTAATGTCCTCAGGGGGTATTGGTCCCCATGTTGGACTGGTGACGTCCTCAGGGGGTATTGGTCCCCATGTTGGACTGGTGCAATTAATGTCCTCAGGGGGTAGTGGTCCCCATGTTGGACATGATCTACTTTAATCTAATATTTTAACTGTATAGTACATCGATTTGTGAGTCTATGGGGTTGAGGGTGACCTTTGGGAGCACTCCATCCCCAAAAACCAAAATTTTTATTTTTACAAAACACAGACTTGCAAAGTCAATTCTTTATAGTATGCATTACAGAACATGGACATAAGTAACATAATTAACTAGGAACTCTCCATAATTCAGTTAACACTGCACCCATTGCAGTCCATGAGATTATTGATAACGGCCCATGATACAGTATAAACAAAACGCTATATACATTTTTTTTTGTATATATATCCATATAAACTGATAAAGTGGTGCAAAATAATTGGGTGGGATGGTGGAAAAATCAACTTTTCGCCGCAAAAGGTCCTTCGCTTTGGCTTGCAAGTGACACAATGAGTCTTGTGACCCAAGCAGGAAGCATATACAGACAAAACGGTGAGACCTGATTGGTCTATTTTCCGCGCACGTAGAGAGGAAGTGTTTGACAATGGTTCATTGTTACTTTCCTGGCGCTTTACGTGTGTCTGATCACGCGTTTCAGAGGCTGACCTTTGTACCTGACCTGATGTAATTGAAGATAACTAGACTTTGCACAACTTTACTTTTTATCCAAACGCTTGTTTCATGAACTTAACTTTATAATGCCTATGGGCATGTATAAACTTGCTTTAATGCTCCAATTCGGTTAGTTAATATTTAAAACAATTCAGAGACAATAAAGTACACACAATGTTGTGGGAGAAGGGTTGTTGGGGAGAAATGCTCCGATTATACTTTAAACTGAGGCCAAAGTGTCACCCCACAGACTCATTGTTTAAACTAATTAATGTCCTCAGGGGGTATTGGTCCCCATGTTGGACTCTAGTGTAATTGATGTCCTCAGGGGGTATTGGTCCCCATGTTGGACTCTAGTGTAATTGATGTCCTCAGGGGGTATTGGTCCCCATGTTGGACTTGTGCAATTAATGTCCTCAGGCGGTATTGGTCCCCATGTTGGACTGGTGCAATTAATGTCATCAGGGGGTATTGGTCCCCATGTTGGACTCTGGTGCAATTAAAGTCCTGAGGGGGTATTGGTCCCCATGTTGGACTCTAATGTAATTGATATCCTCAGGGGGTATTGGTCCCCATGTTGGACTGGTGACGTCCTCAGGGAGTATTGGTCCCCGTGTTGGAATCTGGTGCAATTAATGTGCTCAGGGGGTATTGGTCCCCATGTTGGACTGGTGCAATTAATGTCCTCAGGGGGTAGTGGTCCCCATGTTGGACATGATCTACTTTAATCTAATATTTTAACTGTATAGTACATCGATTTGTGAGTCTATGGGGTTGAGGGTGACCTTTGGGAGCACTCCATCCCCACAAATGTGCAGCATGCGCATTCCCCATAGACGAAACACCCTCCCCCTGAAAGTTGGACCTGAAATTTTATTGAGATAGAATTTCAAATCTTGGCCAGTGTGGCTGCAACATTCAATAGTGTTGATGAAGGAGTTTGTATATATCGTTCATAACAATCCGAAGACCAGCGACCCAAAGTTTTAATGAGCCAGGAAGGTAATTTTGCTGCGGCTGCTGTAGTTGGAGCACCAATTCTGTAGCTATGACCCGCAAAGTTTGAGGCGTTGAACCCGGCTTGACTGAGCAATTTCCTTGTTTCGAGTGTTAGGGCCTGTTTTGTGAGTGGTTTACCCGCAACATTTACAAACAGAGGCCCTGATTTTGGCTGCCTTATGGCTAAATATTGTTTCATGGCCAACACTGGACAAAGGGGTGTGTTTGTTCCTCCAATACTTATTACATGTCCTACTCTGAAGGGGTCAGTTTTGGATTCTTTTATCCGTATGAACATGGCAGTTGTTGGTTGTAGTTCGTTGGAAAAAACAACGTCTTCTGGCATTAGGTGGGAATCAGAATTGAATTTTGAGTTACAAGTTAACTCTCCAAGCCGCAGAAAACCAAAAAATGCCAATGTTATGGCAGCCCAAAACATAATTGAGTTGAAACTTGTTGTGACAGGTATTGCTAGCATCATATGAAAAAGTTTTAAATGATGGATTGTTATTGGGAGGCGCACTCTTATTTTATCTCCTTGGGAACGTTTTATACCTCGAAGAACCAGTTGGAGACGTAGCATCTTTTGACAATCTAATGGAAAACCATTTCTTATATGAAAATGACGAACCGCTGCAAGATAGTTTTTAATAGATGTATGTTTGATGGTTTTGGCTAAATAGGCTGACAATTGCATAAGCGTTTCTTCGTTTGCTGGTAGAAGATGTAAGCCGGTCCTTCGCTTTGGCTTGCAAGTGACACAATGAGTCTTGTGACCCAAGCAGGAAGCATATACAGACAAAACGGTGAGACCTGATTGGTCTATTTTCCGCGCACGTAGAGAGGAAGTGTTTGACAATGGTTCATTGTTACTTTCCTGGCGCTTTACGTGTGTCTGATCACGCGTTTCAGATGCTGACCTTTGTACCTGACCTGATGTAATTGAAGATAACCAGACTATGCACAAGTTTACTTTTTATCCAAACGCTTGTTTCATTAACTTCACTTTATAATGCCTATGGGCATGTATAAACTTGCTGTATTTTGTGAAATCTTAACTCGCTCGTAAAATCACAGAAATGACAGAATATCTGAAACATGTCGATCTACCCATAATCCAACGCGCGGCGCCATCTTTTTTATTATGCCGAATTGAAATAGCTGTAGTTGCCGTAAATTATTACAATGTAAAGTAAAGTAAAACAATGAAAACGCAAGACAACAAAAAACGCATAAATCATATTCTGCGCTATTATGCTGGTACCGATGCGATGTCATTTGATCTTCTAAGAAGCATTCTCGGCGAGATCGTTTTGGCTGTCAGCGATGCAATTTTTGCTTTCGTAGCACGTCCTGAACGGTCCGGTTGTCCCACATCTCATAGCATGTTGGAAAAGTTAAACATCAATGCATGAATCACACACGCATTGACAAATTGACATAAATATTTAAATGTCCACAACATCTCAAAATCTGACCGGTCATTGACCGCTGACCGGCCGTTATTTTGAGCCCTGCAGCAGTACGAGAATTTACTAAACGACCTGGGCGTTTATTGGATCATTTCGGTATACAACAAAGTTCAAAACCTTGGAATGTCGAAGAGATGAGTTATGTCGGAGATTTATCAACTCAACCCGGAAGAGAGCATGTAAAAACAATCCAGTCTATAATATAATCAGACCCTCCTGGTCCTCTAATGAACATGATTATTTTTTACGTAGACCAAATAGTTGTCGAACTGTGAGAACCTTTACTGAACGTTTCGATAACTTTATTACCATTAAATATACGTAATTGTCCTAGTTTAGTCCTCTGTATGTTGGAATTATGTAAATATAATTTTATATATCTATATATAGTAGGGAACGTCTATATATATATGTTAAAATGTTAATATGTAAATTAGTTGATAACTTAGGAACAATTGTGTAATTCAGTTTTTACTGCAAATCAATTGATTAATAAACAGATTATTATTATTATTATGGCATGAAGTACGAAGTTGTGACAGGATGCAAGGGAACACGATATTCGTCGTGATTTACGTCCACGTTTTGGTGTGAAATGAATTCATTCTTTCCACTATAGTGCAAGAATTGGACATCATTGAACTGGAGAAAAGATACTGGTATTTAAAGTCTGGAACAAAAACAGGAAAATTTGATTTGGAAACCTTCATACCACTCGTATCGTCTTGTGTCTCTGACTCGCTTGCCAAAGGTATATGTGGGCCTCTTATTTTTCTATTAACAATAAACAAATAACGATCAACAAATCGTTAGCAAACACCAACCGTCGAATAAAGTATTTTCTACAGCCTTTTCAACACGTTCATTATGGTCATAACTATATAATGTATTTGATTACTGGGGCTTCGGTGGCGCAATCGTCAGAGCACGCGCCTTTCACCTCTGATATCGTGGGTTCAAGTCCCGTTGGGGACAACTTATGATAGCTATGTGAAAAGAGTTAGTCAACGCTCTGCCGAAAGTCGTGGGTTTTCTGCGGGTACTCCGGTTTCCTCCCACGGGGAATGTTGACAGGGTGGGTTGGGTTTAACCCCTAACTGGCCCTTCCACCGTAGCTGTGCTCCGTGATGGCGAGCAAAAGGTGGCTGCCATATGCGCCCTAGAAAGCCTTCGACTTGGTCACGTTGAGCTGTGTCCTTCGCAATTCAGCTTAGCTCTCAGCTGCAAGTAAGGATAATAAGCACCCCTGCTTACTTACTTACTGTAATGCAAATGTTACATTTGTTTAATATTCGGTAATGCCACCAGGGCTACTTTTCACAGCGCTTTCTATTAGAAATTTCTAGTTTTATCAATAATGCATGGTTAGGACTAGACTTGCGCTAAGTCTCTCTTTCATTGTCTTTCTGTGTCGATCCACTATAGTAACTCATGTTATTTACACTGTAGTGAATCAATACTTCAAGCAAGTCTAGGTTATGACCATGTGATGGAAGTTCTTCGCGGGGAGTAATGTACATCACTTGCAAATGATTGCCAGGCTTTACGTTAATTTTGTATAAATATTTTTGTTTAGCTTTATTCAATGCTTTTGACGAGAATGAAGATGGCCATATTGACTTTCGTGAGATTGCTTGTGGAATTTCAACGTGCTGCCGGGGTCCAGTGGCTGAAAGATTTGCATGTAAGTCAAGGCTGCAACTACCAGTGCATGTACTGCAAACATTTTGTATCTATTGTGAAATCATTTAATAATGAATGAGTTTTGCACCCAATCAATTTTTGAATTAACGAATGAGTCGAATACACTTTATTTAAACACGCTATCCGAAGAGCTGATTTTCAGGACGGGCGAATGAATACTAGCTATATATACAAAATGAAGAGAAAAAAAGTAGAATTTTTACAATAGAGATTAAAAAAGATGACTAAATGTAATATTGAAAGTATCAGACAGGCAAAGTGGCGATTGTTCGTTCAAATTGGCAGAGCGAATTTGCCATCTTTGCCTCTTGGAGGAAACCATTCCAATGCATCGCACCACTAAACTTAAAGCTTCGTTTCCAAAAAATTAGTATTAGGCCTTGGAAGTGCTAGATCAGTATCAATGCTACGCAGATTATAGTTCCTACTACCCTATTACCCCGCATATAAGCGCAGCGCCTATAACCGAAAATTGGAGTAAAAATTGGCTTATATGCGCACTCGTCTCTCGTACCCAGACCTACGCGCATGGGGTCTGGGTACGAGAATTGGCCCATCCTTTTAATAGTGCAAAATATCAATGGTATATAAATGGTAATAACTATTATCATTAACCATATATAACTACAATTTATAATAGACAATGTTTATAATTTAACACATAAAAAGTATTTGTATCATTAAAAAAGGTATTCTGGTCATGTCAGTCTAACTCGCAAATTTTGACGGTTTAAAGGCGCATGCGCCTATATTCGGATATAAGCGCATGCGCCTTTATCTGCAGTACGCTTATATGCAGGGTAATAGGGTAATGATAACGTCGCACATTTACCCTTATACAAGTACTAGACTATAACTCTTCTATTACAACCACGAGTGCTTGTATCTAGTTTGAAAGTTATGCATGCAGTTTGTGGAACAACAATAGAAACATGAAAATATTGTTGAATTTTAACTTTGAAAACTTTGCCGATTTTGTGTGGAGGCATCCCGCAATTTTCTATCGCTTTGTGATGAAATCACTGGTCTGAAAACAAGGACTGGATAGTGCATCTGCTATGCATACAGTAATGAAGCCAATGGCGGCCATATTGGTGTGACTACCACAAATCTACTGTGGTGTTGGGGACATGTTTAAAGAGCTTCTATAAGTTTCTAGTTATTGGTGGGAAAGGACAAATATTGTCTAGATAAGAATTTATCATCAGTGGCCTCTCTTTCTTCCTAAATTTGCCGATGAATAACTAATGAGGTCACACCAATATGGCCGCCATAAGCCTCATTATGTGGTGTTTAAAATGTTCTAAAACTCATTAGAAGAGATGTTGGAAGCTATATTTCTCAAGTTACATAGGAAAAGATATTTTCTTCATAATATAACTAATTTAAACAGCTAACGATTTGATAGTCAAGAATTTGACAGATTTATAAATCTGATCTCATTAAAAATATTCTGGCTTAAAAATTGGCTCATTGAATTCAATAAGATGCTCTATCCAGTTCTAGTTTTCAGATCAGTGTGTATGAAATACGCAAACCGCAAATTGCTATACATTACATGCACGTACTCAATATATTCATATGCAGGTAAACACAACCTTGGGATTAACTCTGTACGCAACTATTATATATAATTATATACAATGTCATAATATATATTTTCTGTTTGCTGCTAGGAAATCGTATATATATAGGTGTGGGAAACATATGTCTCAGTTCCTATAGTACCGTAAATCATCAATTAAACACCCACTCTTTGATAAACGGCTCGTATATATATATCTAATAAACGTACGCTTATCGCGGTTAATAAATGTATATTAGATTAAGCGGTTAAATTAGGTTATATTGTATGCTTATTAGCTAATAGATTAAACGTCTATTATTTTAACGTTCGTTATATTGAATGTTTATTATTCTATGGACAAGGAATCGAAAGCGTTCTTTAAGGACTGAGGACTATACTCATCACACTCATGTGAAAAGAATAAGTCAACGCTCTGCCGAAAGTCGTGGGTTTTCTCCGGGTTTCCTCCCACAGGGAAAGTTGACTGGGTGGGTTAGGATATACAGATTAGGAAGTAATATCACAATTGTTGTAAAAATAGATAATGTAGGCTACGTACATAATAATGCGAAATACTTGATGTAAAACTTGAACTTCCTCTTCATTTAATTGTCCAAATCTGCCAGCCATTTTTCTACTTTTCTCTACTAGCAGGATATGTAAGAAATATTATATGAGCTCGAGTCGGATATTGGCTGATAGCCAACAAAAGATGTTTTCATGTTTTGTTTTGTTTTTATGGCCAAATCAGGCAAATGCAAATTAAAAAGCGATTATTTTGCGATACATGTTTACTTTTCGTAATTTCTTTTTAAGTATAAATTTTATACACATTTACATTTGGCTTACCGTCAAAAACCTTCATTCCAAATTTTGTTGCCTTTTTTGTGTTCTTAGGCGTGCTATTTTGAAGCAAAACTCCAATTTCTTCATCATTCATGCTTACAAATCTGGAAGCCATTTTGTTTTTTTCCCTACTAGTAGGATATTGCTCTACTAGTAGGATATCACAAAATATCCTGCTAGTAGACAACCAATCAGATTGCAGCATTGTGGCTGGCTATATTATAAGAGCTAATATCCTGCTAGTAGAGAACCAATCAGATTGCAGAATACCTCATATCCAGAGCTTGTGTATATCAGTATATAATAAATAAGAATGGACGTATCTTTCTAAAAGACGCTTCATATCTAACAATAGGGAGCTTTAGGTTGGACTACGAGTACGAAATGTTTCTCCTTAACGTCTGCTACTAAGTTCTGAAGATTTTTATAAACTATTAAAACTTCATTTTAGCTAATATATATATATATACATTATAGATACTTTTTAATGAACTGCTTGGAACATCTTGAACTTTCAATTTTTAACCTATTATAGGTTTTTACTAAAGTAGTTTTTACGACACAGGACACGCGTTGATAACAGCAATATTCTTGCTGAAGTGTTTTTATCCTGTTAAAATATTCGTATTAATTATTATTATATTATTATTATTATTATTATTACAAACTCAAAGTTGTACTCGCTTTGACTCAACTGTTGTTATAAAGATGTGCTGTGCCAAAGAGAGGACGATAACAAGTTTGTAGTAGCAGATTTTTAATGGATAGTCGTAGTCAAATCTATATCTCCCTAAGGCCCCCCCCTCCCCATCCCTGAAGTGTACGAGAATTTAATAAGCGCACTGGGCAATTATTAAATTATTCACGGTATATATTTGATATTGAATTATTTAGTTACGTTCAAGATATTTGATATGGACCGAGATGGACTGCTCTCCGAAGACGAAATAAGAACAATGATTAAAATTATGATTGAACTGAAGTCGGAAAATATTCCTCATTCATCGATGGTAATTACCAGCTTTAGAATTAGAACAAATTCAACTTACAAGAACAAGTTCTTTAAGATTTTAAATTATGAAGCTATAAGTAAGACGCACAAGTTGTATCAAACCTGTAAAAACATGTAAAAACGCACAAGTTGTAACAAACCTGCAGCAGACTTGTGGCAATTCAACAACCTGTGACAACCTTGTAGTGACATCATTGTTACAACTTGTTGACAAGCTTGCTACAAGTCTGTTGCGAACAGATGTTGACGAGATCTTAGATTTTTACGTTTGTACTAAGAAAATAAATACGGTTTTGCTGGACTGAGATTCATTAAACTGTAATTCTCGTCACGGCAATGCAGGACCATATAAACGGGCTTTAGAAAAAATTGCGTTTCCATGGTTTCTGTGTGATATCACTTGTTACGCTATTGCGCAGCATGGCAATTTTAACCATTTGCCACTCCTATCGCATTGTAGCAACATTATACCTTTTGACTCATAGTAAAAGGTGTTTGTAGATGAAATATACGAACGAAAATTTATATACATTTTTAGACCTAGCCAGGAGCAGTTGCGAAAAATGCAACTGTAGGCTGGAATCGAATCTGCGGCTCTGCGATTCCGGTGCAGCGCTCTAACCAACTGAGCTACAGAGTCCAGTTGCTGAGCATTAACCGCAAATTAGTCCTATCGAACAAGATGCCGAGAAAAAATCTTGATATTTACCCAATACCCTATACTGGCATCACTCCCATCATATATACACGAATTTGCGGTTAATGCTCAGCAACTGGACTGTGTAGCTCAGTTGGTTAGAGCGCTGCACCGGCATCGCAGAGCCGCAGGTTCGATTCCTGCCATTTTTCGCAACTGCTCCTGGCTAGGTCTAAAAATGTATATACATTTTCGTTCGTATATTCCAATGGAACGAGATGCCGAGAAAAAATCTTGATATGTTTGGATTCGAACATCCCAGACTTCGCGATGGAGTCAGATTATGCTACAGTGATTAAAATTGATACAGTGAAGAATATTGTGTACATTTGTAGCACCCTTACGGTTTCTCGACCATGATAAGTGTCCGGTACACGTTTCTATCTGTTCAAAAATTCCACGTCGTCAAGGTACCATGCTACCAGACGGAAATTCGCCAAAGCGTACCTGTTCTTTTAAAAGATCTATGTCTATAAGGTTTGGTTATGGCTTTGAACTTTTGCTTCTTGTCACATTTGTAGGGTCAGAAAGAAACTGAAATTGATCCAGAAATCTTGGTCATAGAAATATTATGTGATTACGACTCAGATAAGGTAATTCATCACTCAGTGGACTCTTTCAGAGATCCATATTTGCTATCAATGCGCCTATATCTTGCAGTATATTCAAAAACTCATTAATAATTTATAAAGCAAAAACAATTAAAGGCCGTTTTCCACTTCAAACGTATCGTAGCATTTTCTTTTGTGTCGAAGTCATTAGTTCTAGCCGAGTGCTCAGGAAACAATGAAATACGCTACGTTGCGGTGCGATTCTGATGAAGTGGATACGGCCTTAAGATACTTGTTTAATCAATATCTTTATTATGCAAGCCGATGTACAACAATGCACCAATTAGGTGTATTGCCTAAATGTCCAACTTTTACTTGCCAGTTGATGCTTCTTACATTTCGAACAATACCTATGTACACGAGATAATCACACGTGTAATCACTAAGAAATGTTTTTATCGTATGAAAGTGAAGGCCTAGGTATTAGAGAGGTATCAAATCCAATCCAATCAAATTAAATCAAATTTTATTAGTAAATATATAGATAATCTGTATATACAATACTATACGCTATTAGTAGAATCATACTAGTATACTATTGCAAATGCTACTCTACTCGCTGTCTAATTGTCGATAGATAGCGAGTAGCGAAACAGCCATCTCCTCGGCGCGATTTTTAACGAATTTATTTCAATAAATTATGAAAAACGTTTTGAAATACTGTTTTCTTGCTGGTTTCTACTAAAACAATTAGATTATTCGCTCTCGATTTCTATGAGATGATAGTTCATTCGGGCTTCGCCCTCATCAACTATCACCTCATAGAAATCTTGAGCTCATAATCTAATTGTTAAATAGCAAAGGTATCCGTATTGGAGGGGAGGTTCGACAGTACATGCAAACGTTTTGTGTATTTTTCAGGATGGTTTTGTAACGCTTGATGAATACAAGAAGTGGGCAACGTCACAGACACTCTCTCGTCTCGTCTTGGATATCTTATTTCAGGTTCGTATTCTTAGCTGTTTAACTGTTTCTTCTCTAAATAAATTGAGAATTTTGACCCCATGTTACACGAGGCAATTTTTGCTGTAAAAAGTATATTCGCAGAGAAATCGTGAGCATGAATCCCGTTTTACTTTGACGACATTTTTCTTGTTAAACATGCCCAGATGGCAAAAAATGAATGAGAATGATAATATCGGTGGGCCGATGTTCAATATTTTTCTGTGCGAGCATTTCTACATATGTGTAGATATTGTGTTGCAAGTTGCAGCAAGACTGCCCCGTGCAACATGGTCTTTACTACTTAAAAAGCGCTACGACGGCTACGTTACACTCAATAACTTTCATATGTTACCCATGCAGGTGTTGTAAGGGACCGTTTATTATTATGCCTCGGGGTGGTAGCGAAGAGAAATGGTTTGGAAACTCATTTTTCATCCACTTAAGGTGGCTCTCTACAGTTAGTGGAATCTGAACACTATTTGAAAAACGATTTATATAGTCAGACGTCATTCTCGCGTCCCGCGCTTGGAATAAATTTTCAGAAAATTTCGCAAAACAGTTTTTGTGGAACAGAATTGGCATTGATGATATCTTGAAAACGTATTTGATAACAACCCCAAAGCACATTTGACTTCTTTTGAACAAGTATTTTTAAAGTAGAAGAGTTGCACGGCCGTTTATACCTCAAAAGGGGGACTGATTTTGCAATTATAGCGAAATATTTGCATCAGTGCGAAGACCTCATGCAGGCCCTGGCTACGAGGTTGACGTTTTTCATCTTCTTGATACTCAATATTAGTTTTTAAATTTTTCCAAAATTTGAGAAAAACGACCAGTCGTGAATCCAATTGTACTTCTTGAAAAAATGTTTGTGACGCAGATCTGTTATGTACTGTTTCTAATGCACGCATCTCTTTGTTTTAGATATGTCATGTGGTATTTGGGTTACGACCGGCAACACGAAAGGATGAATATCAAGTGATATGGTAAGCTCGGGTCTCATTAGGGGAGATTTTTTCTACGTTAAGTAAAACGCGCCATACCAAATTTTATGAAATTTTTGTCACTGCACATTCTATGAGCAATAGGGGGTCTGCCAGTCCGTAGGTTACTGGTATAGATTATTTATTATAAGTAATATCATGAAATGTATTAGGGTCATTGTGCAAAGTCTTCAATTACATCAGGTCAGGTACAAAGGTCAGCCTTTGAAACGCGTGACCATACACGCGTAAAGCGCCAGGCAAGTAACAATGGACCATTGTCAAACACTTCCTCTCTTGTGCGTGGGAAAATAGACCAATCAGGTCTCACCGTTTTGGCTGTATATGCTTCCTGCTTGGGTTACAAGACTCATTGTGTCACTTGCAAGCCAAAGCGACGGACCTTTTGCGGCGAAAAAGTTTGATTTAAATTCCCCCCAACCCTTCAATGATTTTGCACCACTTTATCATAGTTTATAAAAAATAAAATACAAAATCTGTATATAGCGTTTTGTTTATACTCTATCATGGGCCATTATCAAGAATCTCATGGACTGCAATGAGTGCAGTGTTAACTGAATTATGGAGAGTTCCTAGTTAATTATGTTACTTATGTCCATGTTCTGTAATGCATACTATAAAGAATTGACTTTGCAAGTCTGTTTTGTAAATTGGTTTTGGGGGATGGAGTGCTCCCAAAGGTCACCCTCAACCCCATAGACTCACAAATCGATGTACTATACAGTTAAAATATTAGATTAAAGTAGGATCATGTCCAACATGGGGACCATTACCCCCTGAGGACATTAATTGCACCAGAGTCCAACATGGGGACCAATACCCCCTGAGGACATCAATTACACTAGAGTTCAACATGGGGACCAATACCCCCTGAGGACATTAACTGCATCAGAGTCCAACATGGGGACCACTACCCCCTGAGGACATTAATTGCACCAGAGTCCAACACGAGGACCAATACCCCCTGAGGACATCAATTACATTAGAGTCCAACATGGGGGCCAATACCCCCTGAGGACATTAATTGCACCAGAGTCCAACACGAGGACCAATACCCTCTGAGGACATCAATTACATTAGAGTCCAACATGGGGACCAATACCCCCTGAGGACATTAATTGCACCAGAGTCCAACATGGGGACCAATACCCCCTGAGGACATCAATTACACTAGAGTCCAACATGGGGACCAATACCCCCTGAGGACATCAATTACACCAGAGTCCAACATGGGGACCAATACCCCCTGAGGACATTAATTGCACCAGAGTCCAACATGGGGACCAATACCCCCTGAGGACATCAATTACACTAGAGTCCAACATGGGGACCAATACCCCCTGAGGACATTAACTGCACCAGAGTCCAACATGGGGACCACTACCCCCTGAGGACATTAATTGCACCAGAGTCCAACACGGGGACCAATACCCCCTGAGGACATCAATTACATTAGAGTCCAACATGGGGACCAATACCCCCTGAGGACATTAATTGCACCAGAGTCCAACATGGGGACCAATACCCCCTGAGGACATCAATTACACTAGAGTCCAACATGGGGACCAATACCCCCTGAGGACATTAATTACACCAGAGTCCAACATGGGGACCACTACCCCCTGAGGACATTAATTAGTTTAAACAATAAGTCTGTGGGATGACACTTTGGCCTCAGTTTAAAGTATGATCGGAGCATTTCTCCCCAACAACCCTTCTCCCACAACATTGTGTGTACTTTATTGTCTTGTTTTAAATATTAACTAACCGAATTGGAGCATTAACTTGAGTTAAAGACGAAACGTTAGTACTTTCATAAAAATTATATACCTATATTCTTGTTTATATTGCTTTTATGCGTACGTTATGCTGGGCGTAAATTTTTATAACACGTCTACGATTGGCAAGTGTGCGAATCTCGTACTTATTAATTGCGACAGCAGTTGCAAGCTCAGGCCTTAAAATATCGGTCGGTCACGGACATTGTCCGACCCATTCGTGAAATTGTCCGACCCAGAAAGAAACGCACCGGACATTCTGTCCGACCGAAGGAAAATTGAGGTTTACCGTTTGTCCGACCCAACTGTATTGATGTCCGACCAAACTTTAACTTTGTTCGACGTAAATTTACCCCGTAAATGTTTATCAGAGCTGTTATGTGGTCCCCTAAGCGTGACAGCGGAGCCGGGTATTCGTTTGACCAGTCGCATCGTAAGTCAACGCAAGTTTACTTGCGATGACTTGCGTTCTCGGACGTTTGATCGGGCCTTAAAGTATCAATGCATAACTGCCCAACATTTAGCGTCAGTATACGATTTTAAAAGAATACATTTTCGCGCCAAACTAAACATACGGCCATCGGACATAATTATAAAAATGTCCGACCCATTCTGAAAGACACCGGACATTTTGACCGACAGCACTGCTGACCGATATTTTAAGGCCTGCTTGAAGCTATTTGTGTTACAGCACAGGGCAATATTGCTGCAATGTGTTGCAAGTGACGGCAAAAATGGAATGAACTTCATTCTCTTAAGGGGTTGGCTGGATCGGGAGAATTTCCGAGGCTTACAACCTGGTACCACTTGGTTTCTCGTTGCCATGGAATGGTGGAAGAAGTGGAAGGAATTTATTGGAAGGCAAAAATCGGTAAAACTTTCTTTTTGTATAGTGCCCATACAGTGTACACACTTGTCTATTCGGAATGGTTTTTAAACTTAAATATTAGTGTCACACCAGGCTATTGCGGGCTCAAATTCCTGCTGGCAGCCATTTTTTGGGCGCACTAGTTGAGAAGATCTGGAAAAGTTTTTATAATCCGTCATATATTTAAACCATCCTCTTGCTAGAAATGCACGAAACAAGGTATTTTTACCGTTATTTGTTGCTGTTGGGTAAGATAAAAACAATAATAACAAAAGCCCGCAATGCATGACCCTGACACTAATCGTTTAAGGAATTATTCCTGTCAATCATGGATTGTTGGGCCCATATGTAGTGATACATATGTGTTCTTCAAATTTTCAAGTTACAAATCTTCAACCTAATACATTTCCTGCAGCCGGTTAGGATTTCCTGCGAGCGGCGCTCGCGTGGTCGACTATTTTTTTGCACCCCTGCCTCTTTCCCAAGATATTTCGCAACTCAAAATCCCAGCACTAATGAGTTAACCATTACAACCGTCAATTTTTCTAGTGATTGGACTATTAATTTGTGACTGCTACGGTATGGGCTTGTTTGGTTTAATGTACGCTCGACCCCAAATATAAACCTGGGAAAAGTGTTCAATGTTCCTCGGATCCTAAATTTGCCTTTTTCAAATGTTCCTCAAATTCGACTAAAGTGCGTAAGAACAATGAAAAAGTTGACCGTGCGTTACATGTGCAACAATAAAGTTGTGATAGTTTCCATAAAATACACAATTATACACAGAAGAAAGCCAGGAAAATCCATTTTATAATGATGAGATTCCTTCTTCACAACATAAGGAGGTTCCAAACCAAAAATGTGTTCCTCACAGCATAAGTCAAGCTCTGTACGATTGCATGTTATTTATGTAATACGCTGTCACACTGATTACCAGAAGAAAGGTTCCTCAGAGAATATTTAAACTGAGGAAGTTCTTCAGATGAAATATTGAGGAACAATATTCCTCTCGCTTTTCACGAGAAGAACACTTCCCAATCTCAAAATATGCTCAAATGGCAGATAACTAGATATGATTCCTTAAAATTCTCCCTTAATTGCTTAAGTACGCGTGAGAAATTCAAATGTTCCTCAATCTTGTTGCTAAGTCAAATGTTCCTCAGGATCCCGAGATCCCAGTTTTTTCCAGGTCTGAATTTTGGGGTGTCTAAATATTTAGGTTATCCGAAGAAGAAATGTGATATATTTGTTTTGGAGAAACAGCATCTGTGCCTTTGTCCTTTTTGAGCTAAAATTCATTTAAGGGGTCTACCATTTAACTGTTGAGGGGGTCGGGTCATTTCCTCTCAGAATGTCCCATATTTTACGGTTTAATTTATTGTATGGGTTAACTGTTATGTGGCGCCTTAAATGAAGACTGTTTTGGTTTCTAGACTGTTGCTCGTAGTTTATCAACAAGTGCGCTAGAGAAGAATGGTGTAAGCCCGCTGTCCAGTAAACTGTCGTCGTCTACAAGTCAAGCATGGGATAGAATGGAAAGCTCTCAACGCAAAGTAATGGTCGGTAGGAGGTTATCACAACCACAGCGTTCTGTTGCACCATTGGTTGATGTAAATGGGGTGAACATAACGAAACCTGGTACCATAGATAATTCATGTCTTATCGAACAAGATGTGCGCAAGGTGCGTAGAAGGAAATTGTTATAATACAGTAAAATGTGCATAAAAATACACTGTTCTTGTGTTCCTTTTTGGCAACAGACTGAAGTACACAGTCACACGTAAAAACGCACAAGTTGTAACAAACCTGCAGCAGACTTGTACCAATGCTGTTTTAACAACTTGTTATCAGGATGTGTTCGCACTGCTTGTTCCCAGCTTGTTGACAGGTTGTCAACGGCTTGTTGACAACTTGCTACAAGGTTATTGAATCAACAGACTTGTTACAAGTTTTTCCAATAACTTGTTATCGTCCTGCAATTCAACAACTGTAGTTATATTAACAAGTTGTGGGTAACAACCTTGTAACAACTTCGGGCTCGGACCGTTTTCAAGACGTCGGAGAAATCGGAGCACATTTTGTTGACAAGATGTGAGGTTTTTACGTCTAGTTCTCAGGGTTCTGCCCACGGTGCACGGCACCGGGTGGCAATGCCAAGCACCCATTAGTGCCTCTCAGGTCGAAGCAGACTCTTGCCCCCGGCACTCAAAAGCTACCAAATATGTGATAAAGAAAGATCTATAGTTGATTTTGTTTATGTAAGCCGTACTATTGATGATAAGCAACATCCAAAGCCAGATTGAATTATCTCATGACCATTAAATTTGAAAATATACCAGGGGAAGCATGTCTCCAGGCCAGAAGGTGGCCAGCAATCAGTTGGTCCTGGACAGATTTTGGTATGAAATCATGTTGGCTCTGTTCCTAACTATACTTCATAACAATTGAATTCTTTAAATTGAATTCTTATGAATATACCAGACTGACAGTATATTTCAAAGCCTCTGAATTTGATAAAATATATATCCTGGTTGAGTGTTAAACAAAATGGGATACAGACAAAACCCCACATGACAGAAACGCCGTCGACAAAATCCACACCGACAAAATCCACACCGACAAAATCCCCGATCGTTTTAACCCAATAATATATTTTTGATTTTATGAATGTGCGTTATATTGTTTATTGAGTTTCTCACTCATTGGTGAGCGGATTTCCCAACAGGCTATTGCCCAATTGATAGGGGATCCGAGGTACCTACGATTTTAACGTCCTTATCCGAGAAGACGCGAAAGTCTAACCATTTACTGATGTCAATGTAAAGGTAGCACTTTCTCCTCAATTATTTTAAGACCATGAGTAGAGGTCCGACCAAGGATTGAACCCGGGTCTCCCAGCTTGAAAGGCAAGCGTGGTGACCACGACACTCGTGGAAACTCGATTAAAGTTTTTTGTTCATGTTTATGCAAACTTTTGCACAATGAATTTTTGGCATTACGAAGCACCGTCTAACTGTACTGTTGAGATATTAGGAACTTAAAAGCATGCAGTCTAAAACACGTTTCGCTGTGATGACAAAAACTATGGACTACCGTTGTGAACAAAGAGGAAGATGAGATAAAAACAAATTAAAACTGTTTTCGAGTCAATATAGAAACTGTTTTTGTCATGCCCCCGTACTAGATTAAGTATTGCATTGCTTAAGTTTGCTGCCTAATAATATGCAAAATTTCAAAAGGCTTGTGCACGATGAAATCGTCTCAAGAGCTTTGAAGTTTGCCGATTTTCCCGTCCATATGTCGATTGAATATGCTCATATGAAACCAAGATGTAGTATGTCATAATCGAGAGTGTGTGTTTACGAGAAAGAATTGTTTAAGGTGTACTTCCAACAAGGATTTGCCCCTAGAAAAGTCTGAGTAGAATTTTGAGAAACAAATTGGATAGGGTTTGAGTGAATTTAATTCTTCTAATTGAACAGATCCAATCCCTGACTGCTGACGGCGGCAAATTGAAATGTTCCGTACCATTAGTTCGAGGAAGAGATTTTGAAATTGTTCCTGAATCTGTATGGAAGGCGCTGGTTCAATGGTATACGGGCTCACCAGCCTTGCCAAGAAATGTAAGTAATTTGAAGTATATTAAATCGTTTCCGGCAACCAGGTTTAATATCAGACCTCTTTTGCTCGGTCGAATTGTATTCACCACCCAACAATTCGACACTCCCGTCTCGTGTCTTCATGACGGGTGATGTAATGTTTCCACGCAGCTCTTTCTCTCGAGTATATAAAGAGGTACGTTGTGACCTTAGATCACCCCTGATTAGACTTGCTACAAGTCGACTCGAATAATGACTGGGTTAATACGGACTGAGTTTACTGGGTTAATACGGACCTGGTTAATATACAGACTCAAGTGGCCAATTTCCTACTCGCGCTTTCGTTGAATTGGGCTTAACTGCGCGTCTGGGCTTTACCGCGCGTCAATGGAGTAGACTTGTAGCAAGTCTAACCCCTGATGAAAATACTGGATTGGAGCGTCGAAATGTTGGGTCGTGAATGCAGTTCGACCGGGCTTTGCATTTACTTAAACCAGAGTAATTTGTAAAGTGTTCAATATAATTTTCATTCATTCAAACTACTGTGGTTGTCAACCTTACAAAGGCTGTTCTTGTTTAACCGAAACTTTAGAAATTTGCAATATTTTAAGATCAGCCAATCAGTTGAACTTAAAGACCCGTCCATGGTAACGTGGTTGTATATCATGGCGTGAGCAACACTTACTGGCAAAATGGCGCATGGCAGTTGCGTGATATTTTTACGTGTCCTACATCACTTACTGATTTATTTACTTTCAAAAATGAAATGACAAATTATGAACTTCGAGATATTGAAAGTACTCTTTGCTTACCACAGCCACGTACTAATGGCATGAGAGCAACTCCCTCATGTCTTTTGAAACTAAAATCGCTACTCGCATTTTTGAATGATATATTATGAAAGATTTGTAAATAGATATGTTTCACTATACGTTTTTTCTATACCTTATATTCTTGTACCTAATATATAACTTTGTTACTATATGCTGTATTACTATCTATACTATATCTTTGTAATCTTATTATCGTACACGCCCCTTGTGGAAATCAGCCTAGGTTGACAATGGTTAGCGTGTTTAAGCCTTGGTTTTC
The DNA here is from genome assembly GCA_016169945.1 of Trachythela sp. YZ-2020. Taxonomy (NCBI): domain Eukaryota; kingdom Metazoa; phylum Cnidaria; class Anthozoa; order Malacalcyonacea; family Clavulariidae; genus Trachythela; species Trachythela sp. YZ-2020. Next base: position 3,455,122 of record JADLSH010000121.1, on the reverse strand, counting down.
ATTAATCGGCGACAGTCGGCGATGCTCTTACAGTGCCATTGTTTTTTATCATTGATGAGTAAAATACTTTGTCTACATGAAATAATTTTCTCCTTCAATGATCTATAACAATGCGTCGCCGACCATCGGCGATAAATGAAAACCAGGTTTTAAATAAAGTTTTCTATCTACGTGATGATTTTTTATGTATTTATTTGCTGACGTCATGGACTTGTTATGTAAGCGCTCGCATAGTAACGAACTCTAATGAACTTGAAAATGATGTAAGGTGACATCGAAACGTTGTTCCTTACTTACTTACTTACTTACTTACTTACTTACTTACTTACTTACTTACTTATTTACTTACTTACTTACTTACTTACTTACTTACTTACTTACTTACTTACTTACTTACTTACTCACTCACCACTCACTCACCCACTCACTCCACTCACTTGCACTCCACTCACCACTCCACCCACCACCACATGCCACTCCCTTGCACTCCACCCACGCACCTCCACCCACTCACCCACCTCCACACACCCACCCCACCCACCACCCACCCACCCACCTCCACCCACCACCCACTCCCACCCACCACCCACACCACCACCCACCCACCCACTCCACTCCACTCCACCCACACACCCACACACCCGACTAAACACCCACACACCCACCACACACCCACACACCCACCCACCCACCCACCCCACTACCACTCCACCCACTCACACACCCCACTCCACCCACTCCACCCACCCACTCCACTCCACACACCCACTCCACGCACCCACTCACCACTCTTCACACACCCTCACTTACTCCAACTCACCTTACTTAATTTCGCTCGATATTTCGCTCGATTAACCCTCTGCGAAAACCAATTCTAAAATTTCTTCTTTTGTGTTTAATGACGTTATATCTCAATTTGTCATGACGTTCATTGCATAATTTCCCTCATATTTTAGGTAATTATTTCAACCGATGGTGATCCATCGCCGGTTTTGGAACTATTCCCCAGACTTCTTTTGGTCTACCGTCATGCTCAACCTCCTGCAAAAAATAGCTTCACGTCCTGGTCAGGCATGGGATTTGGTTTGAATGGCTTGAATTTTGGCACGGCGTCTGGCGGTGCTGTTGCGCAGATGATCACGCCGAAACGACAACTTAGCTATACTGCTGTCTTCAGTAGAATGAACACCTTGCAACAGGTAAAACGCTATCTCAATAGTTCGTGAGGAATTTATTAGCAAGGCGGACTCCTGAACCACTGGACCACCGAGGATTTGCTTGGAAACTACTGAGATTTACGTGGTGTCATTTCACATGTTGAAAGAACGAGGAAAATATTCGTGCCGGATAAATAGCGTTACCAGATTAGTTTCCGGTCAGGGACAAATAACCACTTCGTTTAAATAATTACACAAAATCATGTGCATATTTGTTTTCGGCTGCACAAAACATTGGTTTGCACTGTTCACGTTCCTGTGATCGTGATAGAATTTGCTAATGTAGTTAAACTTTTACGGGAAGGTACTTGAAGTCAGTTGAAGTTAGTCACGAAATATTGGGGGTGCGAATTTGAGTATCAAAAAACTCTTGTCACTCTTTTGTTGCTACAAATCTCAGTTCTTACAACATTTTGGTCTTAATTTTATACATGTTATATTTTCCAGCTTTTCGACTTCCTATGTCAAAGATTTCGACTTAGGCCAGAAGATGTTCGACTGTGGAATATGGCTGATGAAGTAAGTTATACCGAACATAACACATTTACTTCCCCAATAATAATGTCAAATCTGGGAAATTTACGATTTAGATATACCATTTCCCTAGTTTCAGCCCTTTCTGGGTGGGGGGACGGTTGGTCATTACTCGGCCAAAATTTTACACCTGGGGTTACGCTCCGAGTTACCCTGTTATAAAAAATAGAATCTGAGCAGTATATGAATGATTTACGAGTTGTGAAGGATCGCTTTAAACCAACGAGTGAGCGCAGCGATACTTCATAACGATTATATTAAGTAGTGATCATACAAACGAACCAACCATATATTTTTCGAGTGTAGAGATAAATATATGATATTGACAGGCTCACAGCGAACAACACGGAAGCGAAGTATATCTACCCTCAAGACAGATTTCTTACCGTTTTTTGTTGCTAAAATCCCCAACAAAAGAGTTTCTTCTGTAATATTTTTAAACTTTTGTGTTTTCTTGTTGACAATATAGTCGGAATTGCTTTATTAACAATTCAACAAACAAACAAAACATATTTCTGCGATATCCCTAAAGCGGGCCCAAGTTTAGTTGTTTAAGATTACGAGAGCGAAACGACCAGCCAATCAAAACGCTGAGACGATAATTCTCCACGCGAGAGAAATCGTCTGACCAATCATATACAAGTCCTAGACTATTGGATTCATGACAAAAACCGCTCATTGAAACCTGACATTTCGAACAAGAACTACGGGAAAATCATGCTATTGAAAAAAAAACTTTTCTCAGTTTTCTACTTTTCACTCAGGATTAAAATGTGGGGATTTTGTCTGATTTCATTAGTTAGGGTTTTTTGTTGTCGGGGATTTTGTCATGTGGGGGTTTTGTCGGTATATCCCGTTTCACTTATTTACTGCACGGAAATCTCTATATTTATGTAATAAAAATTGTACGATTCACTGAAGACACTTCCGTTCAATTTTAGAACAACCTTCAGCTTCTTGACGAAGACCAGTTTCCTCAGACGCTCGAGGCATTGGGAATTGTCGATCAACATCCTATATTGATTGAAAGTAAGTTAATTGGAGAAATGAGTGAAGAGAATACAGTAGAACCCCGCTTTCTCGAACAGCCAAGGGAAACAACAAAACTTCGAGATCGCGGGATAATCCAATCAGTGTCAAATTACCAAAAAAACTAATATAAATTAAATTAACCTGGCTGATCAAATCCTGACCCGTTGATACGACTGTTTTTTGTGAATTATACAATAAACACTGTCAATGCAGTTATGTTAAACTGAAAGTATCTTAAACTGAAATAGCACATTATATATTATAGTCTGTTTTACGTGTGTGCTTATGCTGCAAAATCGAATACGTGCATCTATTCCTAATAAAAACAACGAACTGAAGTCGTTAAAGTTCGAGATAACAACTTCAGATAACCAGGTAAATTCGATCAAAGGAAGCAAAATTGACTTAAAGCTGCGACCGAATTTGAGAGATATAACCGAATTTAAGATAACTGAGTGAAAATTATTGGAATAATGAAAATGGTGAAATGGTTAGAGATATATGGGAGTTCGAGTTAACTTCGGAACCTTGTTTGAGACAACCGAAAAAAATTGAAATAGTATGGGTGGGGAAATAGCGAGAGAGAGAGATAAAGTACTCGACGACATAGAGCTCTACCGTAACTTGATTAACTTGTCTTTTTTAAAGTGGCTGTCACCCATAAGTCAATAATTCCAGAACTGATCCATTCTCAGGAAATAGACTAACGCAAAAATATCTCTTAAGGCCGGTTTACAGTTCGCGCGAATACGTCGCGCGAACTGGAGAATTATTCGCGCGAATATGGCGAAAAAAATTCGCTCGAAAACTTCGACAGTCGTTGCGAATCAAGTAGAATGACGAAATTTGCCATAAATAATTCGCGCATATAAATATCTTCATGACGGTGACAAATTCGCCGGTTTACAATACGGTCGCGTGAAGGAGCGAATTTGCTGAGCATGCGTCAGCATGCCAGCGAAGTTTAGCCAGCGAACAATTTAGCAATCAAGAGCCAGGATTCAAAATCCATGTACTTATAACTTTTAGATTAAGTAAAAAAACTGCCTCAGAATGCAGGAAATGGTGTTGCAGTGACCTTAGAAATCCAAGTTTTTCCCGGAGGAAATCCCGGCGGACCCACCTACAATGCTTGGTCCTTACATTGTACCATCAGGATATTTTTGACCCCCCCAATGACGCTGTGTATTGATAGGTGCCCCTTTTTGGCGGTGCCCTCCCTACTTTAGAGATGCTTCTGCGGCCTTTGACCGACAATACTCGAGACTGGACGGGAAGAATTTTGGGGCAGTGTGCGGCAGCCGCTCGCGAAAGGAGTGAGTGGGGACGCTGGTGTTGAAAGCCATGGTCCCTGACCCTAAGTAATGAGGTTGGGCTAAGCAAGCAAGCAATGAACTATGTGTTGAAAGACCTTTGTTCAAAACGCAGGAGCCTTAAATATGACCTTTTGAGGCATTGTCCTGCTCTTTTCGCGAGCAGTTTCAGCAATGTAGGTTAACTAAAAAACATTTATCCTAATTTCGTATAGTTCGTAACCGTGATATGAGTTGGCCTGAGGAAATGACGTCATTGGCGTTAAATAAAGCAATTCAAGACAAGCGACCGCATGGTGAGTGACTGACCTTTATTGTATCAATTTTTGAAGTGGGACGTTTGTGCGAGGATGATATTAAAGAGGTATGCGTATTAGAGAGGTTTGCCTTTTCGAGAGGTGTCCATATTAGATAGGTGTCCGTATTAGAAAGCTACCCATATTTAGACAGGTGTCAGTATTAGAAAGCTGATAGCTGTAATTTTCGTATTAGAGATGTGTCCGTATTAGGGAGGTGTGTATATTAGAGAGTTGTCCTTTTTAGATAGATGTCCGTATTAGAGAGGCGTACGTATTGAATAGTTGTCTTATTTAGAGAGGCGTGCGTATTAGAGAGGTTTCCGTATGAGAGAGATGTCCGTATTAGAGAGGCGTGGTTATTGGAGAGGTGTGCGTGTTAGACAGGTTTCCGTATTAGAGAGCTGATAGCTGTAATTTTCTGATAACTGTAATGAACATTCTGCCATTATTTTGTTTAGGCAAAGGTATGACTGGCCTGAGTAATCTTGGAAATACATGTTTTATGAATTCAGCAATACAATGTATGAGTAATACGGTACCGCTGACCGGCTACTTCACGGACGGATATCACCTATACGAACTAAACAAGTGAGTGCGAGGGGTGCACGGGTGGGAGATCAGGGCTGCTGTGCTGAGAAAGTAGGTGGATGAAGGGTTCATAATTACCAATATGAGATAAGTGATGACAACATTACATGTGTCATCGTTTTCCCAGTTTTCTTGGTTTATCAATTTATAATCATGCGGTTAGGGCACTGCCCCTTACAACTGAGTCAAGCCTGATACTGTATGTAGGTTGAGGATATAGGATTTACGTGGGTTAAGTAACTTCCATGTACTATAAAACTCACCGAGAATTAAAATCTAGCGACTCAATTAGCTACAAAAATTGCAATTCAGATACCAACTTCTACAAACATTATCGAAAGTGGAAAAAAAATATTTATCAGTCGTTTAAGAGGTAGCAGTAAGGAGCGAGTGGGTCAAAAGTAATAGGATAATTGTAGGCACACCCAATAGCCATATACCTAGACTAACACTTTCTATACTCCTTTCACACTAAATCACTAATACCACTCGTATAGGACCTGTCTTACGTAAACACTGGCTTCTCATTGAAAAAGACCCTACCCTCAAACTCTTGTGGCCGGAGGTACCTTTAGTAACGCCACCCTAATATTAAAGACCGCATTGTGCATTCTAAACGGTTACCTTCCGCCCACCCATTTTAAGTTCTTTGAGGTTCAATCTTCTATTTTGGCGGTGATCCTGCGTCATGTTTTATGATTAGAGCTGAAAGAAATATAGATTACTTAATGGTTGGTGAGTGCGTACGATTTTTATTTACGAGTTGTGAAGATTATAAATAATAAAAATCGTACAAACGAACCAACCATGAAGTAATTTGTTTATTATATATAAGTATAGAGATAAATATTTTACACAGACAGACTCACAGCGAACAACTCGTAAGCGAAGTTATCTAGCCTCAAAAAACAGATTTCTTACCGCTTATTTCTTCATTTTCTTGCTGTAATTCCAACCAGAGAGGTTTATCTTACGTATTTTTAGCCTTGAGTGCTTTCTTTGATGATAATTTAGTCGCATTATTGGCGAAAAACGCAATAAAGCTCTCTCTTCGGTGATTTCGCTAAAACCAGGCGCCATGTTTACAATTATGAGCGCGAAAAGACTAACCAATCAAAACACTGAGACGATAATTCACCACATGTGAGAAATATCGTCCGACCAATCAAAACGCTGAGACGATAAATTTCACATATGATAAATATCGTCCGCCGTGAGGATACGATTTTTATTTCACCTTTCTACTGCACGGAAATCTCTATACTTATATAATAACGCAAAATACTGACTGCGATATATTCTATTTAAGAACAAATCCACTTGGTATGAAAGGAAATATTGCAAAACGATATGGTGAAGTTGTGCAAGATTTATGGAGCACTAGTTATAGATCAATTGCACCTTTAAAATTGAGGGTAAGTGTGAACATAGACAATCGATAGGAATGGACTGGAAACGCCATTGTTTTGTCGTCTCTATCCGTGATATGGCCTGTACAGTTATAGTCACACTCGTACTACCTTTTTTTTAAACGGAGAACCGCACAATAACAAATTTATAATCGTTTCGTAGCTTAGTCACCGAGCAATCGGTTTTTACAATTCTTGTGGAAGAAGAAACGTTTGTTTTCGAGTTACGTGGTTAGTCTTGCGATCTTGCTCCTACAATAACAATGCAGATTGCTGTACGCGTAATTGCTGAAGGCATGCAGTCTGCCGGCTATTTTTGGCAAATCAATTTAACGAAAATCAATTTAATGTACAGAATCTTGAGTTATATGGGGTTACTTTTGGCCGGATATACTTCGACATTGATATTGCAGACTAGCGTTTCTTGTTGTAATCGCTAACAGAACTCAACTACAATTTATGTTTCCGTTTCGTGAACATATTGTTTAGGGTTATTTCATTGAGAGAGCTTAAAACATTCTTCTTCTTAAATTAAAGGGTTAGTTTTGATAGCGTTTTAGCCCATATCACGGAAGTCACGAGGTTGGCGTTTCCAGTCCATTCCTCTCGACAGTCTATGCTGTGATCTAAGATCTTTTGCATTTTTCGATTTTCCACTAATACTCTTCTAACAACTGACAATTCCCCTCGATTCTTTTAATCTTTTAGAAAGAGTAGAATATAAAAACAATTGTATAAGTAGGAAAAATCGAGTAGTAAACAATGAATTTAAAAAACATCTATAGATAGTAGCAAAGAATTAGGCTAGAATGAAACGAATGGCTAATTTTAATTTCGACTCCCATCGTATACTAATAGAATTTAAATACATGCATACGGTATTATTAAAGGATTACCAAATGGTTTTTCGTGCAGGATTGCGTGTTCCTAACACGCGGGATGTTGCAAGACTTTCTGAAAGCGTAAAAGAATACGAGCCGATAGGCGAGTATTTTGTAGCTTTCAGAAAGTCGAGCAACATCCCAAGTGTTAGGATCGCACAATCCTGCACGGAAAACCATTTGGTAATGATTGTATAAAGTAACGACAAACCCCGCGAAGCGCCTAAAATGTTCCGTGCATGATTGTCTCATCCTGCACGGGTATTGACCAATCACAGCGCGCGTAGTAAACATGTTATTTTATAAATACATATCTTGAACGCGTGGTGCCAGTGTAGGTAGCGTCTTTCGAGCGAAGGTCCTTCATCTGGTAGACGTCTGATAATCAGGCTATTCATCTGGAAGTTAGTAGCCAAACTGCTAACTTCCAGACGAAAGGGGGAAACGTCGAAGTTCTTGTTCAATTTTTCTGGTAGTTTGATCGTAGAGACCCGCAGCTTATCGTATCACATATCTGAAACTATTTTACTTAGACAACTCAGGGGAAAGTATAAACGAAAGTATTAATAAAGATAAATATGATTGTGTGGTGTTAAAGCAAGTAAAATGTTTGTGAGTTTTGATCGGATCATTGCCATTTTTGTGATTCTTTTAGTGGACCATTGGTCGGTATGCTCCTCGCTTTAACGGATTTCAACAACAGGATTCTCAGGTACAATAATTTGTTCTTCATATAACAAATAAAGCCTAATACCAAACGGGCAAGTGTGTATTAGTAATGCCTATGAATAGTTTGTTTCGTAATATTTAAATATTGTGAATGTGATTACGCGCAGTCACGTCGTATTAGTGCGTAAGTAGATAACAGGGTTCGTGCTACTCCTTGAAGTTCTTGAATACTACTTAGATCAAATTCTGACTTTCAAGGGTACTTGAAAAACCCTTGAAACCTAAAGTTTTTTAAAAACTCCTTAAATATACTCCTTGAAGTTTTTCCAAAAGCCAAATCCACAGTATCAAATTTTGCTTGTTGGAATAATTTCACGATATTGTGACAGTTTCCCCATTACTCATTAGGGGTTGTTTTCTTAGGGTAACTTGAGGAGGTATTAAACTTTTAGTAGTTTGTTGTCTTGTGTGGAGCCAGTGGGGCTAGCTTTCTAAACATGGCGTTACTGCTTGGCTAACAACTTCAAAAATCTGGAGCTAGTTATCTAAGCTTATTCCAAAACTCATCATCAATTATGAGGAAATTTGACAGTCAGGCCGTGAGTCAGCATTTCCCAATTTGTAATGCAGAATTGTATAACATTAGGTGCGCTGGATTACTACAGTTCTACAACCTCAAATGGCTGATAGCCTAGCTTTGTTCGGAGATTCGGGAATAAAATCTAGAGACATGTGCCACCGCATGACTCGTATCTGATCAGGGAGCACAGCTACGATGGCAGGGTTAGTTTGGGGCTTATCCCAACCCACCCTGTCGAGATTCCCTGTGGGAGAAAACCCACGACTTTCGGTAGAGCGTTGACTGACTCTTTTCACATAAGTGTCATATTGCGTCCGCAGCGAGAATCGAACCCATGATCTCAGAGGGAAAGGCGCTTGCTCTGATGACTGTGCCACCGAAGCACCTAAAGCCCCACGTATTTGTCCATTATAGTTTAAGTCTGCAAAATATGAGCGTGACACTCAACCTTAAGCAATATCTTTTTGTTTGCAACATGCTATAAGATCTCTAAGTCGTAGCTATTTTTGTTGTCTTTAGGAGTTTTTGGCTTTTCTTCTGGATGGCTTGCATGAGGATCTCAACAGGTAAACGATTTGATTTCAATCGCGAAGCAGAATAGCGGAACATTTTCCATATAACGGTGGCTTATGCCCGCGCGCGACGAGCGACATATTCGGGTCACATGAGCGATCAGTCGCGCTGTCACGCCGAGAAAGTTGAATGTAGTTCAACTTTCATGACATGTCCGTGAGCACCAAATGGGTCTGAGAACTATACCTGTCACGTTTTAGGAAGAGTTACTATTTTTAGACTTTTGTAATTTTGTGTTCTTTTGTATTTTAATCCTAATCCCAACCCTAACCTTAATCCTAATCCCAACCCTAACCTTAATCCTAACCCTAACCCTAAAAGTCTAAAAATAGTAATTGTTCCTAAATCGTGACTCATATGCTGAGAACGGTCAAGTTAGATATCTATAGAGTGCATATTTAAGGGACTACAACTTCAGTTGTATATATGCACTTGTGAGAGAAGCACACTTTAAATTATATATAATTAACAAATACATATAGTTTTCGCTTACCTCGAGGTGTCCACTGCAGTGAACACCTTGTGGTAAGCGAAAACTATTTAACAATTATATTATGAGCCCAAGATTTCTATGAGGTGATAGTTGATGAGGGCGAAGCCCGAATGAACTATCATCTCATAGAAATCGAGAGCGAATAATCTAATTGTTTTAGTAGAAACCAGCAAGAAAACAGTATTTCAAAACGTTTTTCATAATTTATTGAAATAAATTCGCTAAAAATAGCGCCGAGGAGATGTCTGTTTCGCTACTCGCTATCTATCGACCATTATTATATACACAAGCTCTGGATATGAGGTATACTGCAATCTGATTGGTTCTCTACTAGCAGGATATTAGCTCATATCCTGCTAGTAGAGAAAAGTAGAAAAATGGCTGGCAGATTTGGACAATTAAATGAAGAGGAAATGCAATTTTTAGTTGAAAAAAGTACGCCAAAATGTTCTGTTCATATCCAGAGCTTGTGTATATAATAAAACAGTTATTCTACTCACTCTCGTCGTATATGACTGATAGCCTATCAGCTCATATACGACTCGAGTTCGTAGAATAACTGTTAATTAGATAGCGAGTAGCGTAGCCAATCAAATTACAGCATTTGCAATAGTATACTAGTATATTCTACTAAATATATTTATTATTTATTTAAAACAATTCATGGCTTCTGATTGGCTAATAGCCATGTGTGAAATCGTCATGTCCAACGAGTGACGTCATAACGTGGGATACGACTTTTTCATGGACGAAAAAGTCGTATCTCACGTTATGACGTCATGCCAATGACGACGACATCAACTTCCGAAAGAGCGAGAATGTGAAACAAAACAAATGGCTTCCTCGAGGAAGCTGAAATTCAAAAACTACTTGAAGACAAAGATTCGCATGATACAAAAAGATCAACGAAAGCTTGTAGAGTGATTTTTGAAGATTATTTAAAAGCAAAGAATGTAAAATTTCCCACAAAATAGCGAAGAAGTTACCGGTAATTTTTTCATTCTTTTAAATAAATAATAAAACAATTATTGAATTCGGTTTTCACATGATATGAAGAATTATCAAGCCTCAGTTTGTCGTTATCAACCTCAGTCTTCGGCTTCGGTTAATAGCGGCAAACTTCGGCTTGATAATTCTTCATATCATGCTCATTCAATAATTGTGAAATATATTTGCTCTATCTATATGATATCGAGCACTCTTTGGCATATTTGCTCATAATGGGCTTCGGTGGCGAAGTGGTTAGCGCACTTGCCTTTCACCTCTAAGGTAGACTTGGATCAAGTCCGTCTCTCTAGAGTCCGAGTCGCGAAGCGACGAGATCGAGCGCGCCGCGAAGCGGCGCGCGAGGTGCAAGAATGGAGGGAGAGACGGACTTGGCTCACCTGCAATGTTTCGAATCAGATTTATTATTTTGGCGGGAAATTATATTAATAGACAGGTGTTATTTTCAGCGGTTTTGTTACAAATACGGAGGACCGCAAGTGTCAGGGCAAAATTATTAAAATACCCGTCGCGATCATTGACATTGTGACCGATTCTGAGACGCTAAACCCTCAGTCGAACAGATTTGTCATTGTGATATTAACAAATGATCAAATATTTTAATGTTAATAAAAATACGCCTTTTATATAACTATAAGCCTTAATTTAAACATACACTTGTTTTATTAAATCCTATCTATAGACTCTTCTAGTTAATTATTATGACTATTTGCACAAAATTGTCCATAATTTTATCGTATCCAAGTTTACGCAAGCCATGATTAATACCATCTTGAAACCAATTCATCATTTTCAGTATAAACTAAATCAGACACGAAGAGAGACAGCACGCTATATATTTTGAAACAAGATACTTTGTTATTTCCGCTTTATTGTCAATTAGCATAAATTATGGCAATCTAGTTATGACGCGTTACCGACGGAAAAACGGGTCGGTAAATTTGGCGCGCTTGCAGGTGAGCCAAGTCCGTCTCTCCCTCAAACTTTCCCGCGTAATAGCACCTCGCGCGCCGCTTCTCGGCGCGCTCGATCCCTCGGACTCTAGAGAGACGGACTTGATCCAAGTCTACCTCTAAGGTCGCGGGTTCAAGTCTCAGTGAGAACTTTCTCAATGCGACTCGAACCCAGTCCTCAAGTGAAAAGAGTAAAGTCAACGCTCTGCCGAAAGTTGTGGGTTTTCTCCGGGTACTCCGGTTTCCTCCCACAGGGAAAGTTGACAGGGTGAGTTAGGTAAAAGGGCCCACAGTAATTGGCATATGCTGTTGTGGTGACCCTGCCCTAGTTGGCGAAGCTAAATAAATCATCATAAATAATTAACAAATACAATATGTACCGATACGCCATATATCATTTTATAGAAAACATAAGCAAATGTTACAAGTAGAGGAAAGTGTAGGAAATACAAATAAACTGCACGCTGCCTTTATAGCAAACAAAATAAAAGAGTTCCCAACAAATACGTTTATTCAATTAGTGCCGTTTTTATACGATTCTCCGTGGCTTCACTGCCTTGTATTTGATCTATTTTATTTATTTATTTATTACTAGAGTCCACAGCAAGCCATATGTTGAATTAAAAGACAGTGATGGCCGACCTGATGAAGAGGTTGCGAAGGAGGTATGCTTTGAACGTTTCATTTATTTACCTCATGCACGAACGACTATATGCTTGGTCAAAAATTACTGCAGCTAGGGTATATCAGGTCGATTTTAAAGTCAGTTTTCCGCATTACGCAACTCATTGTGTGAAATTTTCAATTGTAAGTTATTTATAATACCGTGCTGCACTCGCTAAGCGAGCTGAGAGTCGATTCGTGCCTGATTCGTGCAAGGACTGGAAAGCGTGAAGACCTTGAATACGTGGTTCCAGTATCGCGGTAGCGATAAAACGATATACTTTAGGTATTACAGGATCAAACTACCTGGAAATATATAACAAGAACTTCGAAGTTTCGTCTGGAGGTTCAGTAGTAGTTCAGTAGTAGCCTTCCAGAGGAAGGGCCTTTGCTCGAAACGTCAAACGGTTCTTGTTATATTTTCAGGTAGGTTTCATCCTGTTGTCCCTGAAGTAATTCGTCAGTAAGATCTCTATACTCTTAACGAGCTTTATTTAACTTTGCTCTTAAGACGTGATAGTGCGAAACATATTGATACGCGTCTATTATTGACGAAGAAAATCGCCTGGCGTCAGACCTAGTAAAGTAATAAAGAGATCGCATCAGTGCGCATGACGGCTGAATGACACGAGTTCTCTTTGGCGAGTAATATTGTTGGGTGTTAGACCTGACTGGCTCTTCTTCATCTCTTCTTATTACTTGTCCATACCACCTCAGCCTTTCTTCCCTCATCTTCTCTGCAATATCTACCACCATACATGTTCTTCTAATCTCTTCATTCCATAATATCTCTGACCAGCTCTCCTTCATCTCTTCTTATTACGTGTCCATGCCATGTCAGTTTTGCTTCCCTCATCTTCTCAGCCTTGATTCCCTCACCTTCTCTGCAATATCTACCACTCCACATCTTCTGATCTCTTCATTCCATAACATCTCTGACCAGCTCTCCTTCATCTCTTCTTATTACGTGTCCATGCCATGTCAGTTTTGCATCCCTCATCTTCTCAGCCTTGATTCCCTCACCTTCTCTGCAATATCTACCACTCCACATCTTCTAATCTCTTCATTCCATAACATCTCTGACCAGCTCTCCTTCATCTCTTCTTATTACGTGTCCATGCCATGTCAGTTTTGCTTCCCTCATCTTCTCAGCCTTGATTCCCTCACCTTCTCTGCAATATCTACCACTCCACATCTTCTGATCTCTTCATTCCATAACGTCTATGACAGGCTCCCCTTCATATCTTCTTTCTATTACGTATCCATACCATCTCAGCCTTGCTTCCCTTAGTAAAAGAAGCGCATAACATCGCATTAGGACTGAATAGGTTAATGGTTGGATTTAATCCGGGACAATGACTTGCATGAAGAATTTGCTTGTAGGACGCGTCATTGGGCAATCCTCTCTATTTCGTGACGAATTCTTATTGTCATTTTACAGGCATGGGATAACCACTTAAAGAGAAATAAATCGATCGTTGTTGATTTATTCCAAGGCCAGGTAGCGTACCAATAATATTGTAAGAAGTTAGTAGTGATCGTGCATATAGATCGTGTTATAGAAGAAAGTTTTCCTGGCAACTGCCAACGCCATTTCAGAACCCCCTCATATCACATTATTACCTCTGAAATCGTGCTGGTTCAATTTTGATTACTGGTTGACATGATTAGAATCTATGGTATTCAGAGTTGCAAAAGAGCTGCGTGTATGCGGCTACCACACGTGAGGAAGTGAAAACACTAATAAAACACTAACAACACTAGTCAAGCTAGTATTAGTAGCGACAGTCAGCACTCAATCAGAGTAGCAGTACTTCAATGGCCAACTGGCGAACCTACCCAAGCAAAAGCCTGCATGTCGGAAAATTTCCAGTTATTTTGAGGAAGGTTGGGAAAAACCAAAATCCTACCCGGAGGAAGGTTGAAAACGTTTTGCAACTCTGACGAGCGTAACCAGTTCCAAAAACAATTCTATAATTGTTCAATGTTCGATGACACCACTGCATGTGGTCAACGAAATCCCAACATTCACTCCAGCTGTATTCCTTTCAAATACAGTCATTGGGCAATAAATCTAAAATCGTCCACCATAGAACATGACAGAATGCGAATATTTCCAACATATCAAAGGCATTTTAGAACTAAATCGTAACGACGAAACTAACTCAACTCGAACCTTTATACTATCAGGTTTTGTATTTATGCCTCATCTATAAATACCTTTGAAATGTAACCAACCATCATTGCTGATGATGACGAGAACATATAGTCGATAGCTATAGAATATGTATTAATAAAAATTTCATGTTCGTAATTAGCGTTGTTTTGTATTGCACAAAATTTGGTATTCCCGTAGGTTTCTCTGAGAAGTGAATGCTTATCAATTCAGTTTCTTTCTCTTTTGTATAGTTAAAAAGTTGTGTACGATGTTTACAATGCAATCATGTCAGTGTTCGTTTTGATCCTTACACTTTTCTATCTCTGCCAATTCCAATGGATAACTCTATTTATGTCGAATGCATTGGTGAGTTGTTATACTAGTATATATAACTAGGTATTTTCTGACAGGAATACGAAAAAAATACCATGAAGCATGAGCGGGGCTGAAAGTCGTATCTACCGAAGTGAATAAAAGTCTTATGCGACCACTTTTATGTACAATATATAATTTATGGGTATAATAGGCACTTCCCGAATTTGCTGGTGAATTTTCTTTCCCTAAAGCCCCGCACAGACGAGCAAGTTTTCACCCGTTCGTGTTTACAGCGAACAAGTTTTTTTCGATGCATTTTCCTTGACAAGTTTTACAAGCCCGTCGTAAATGAGTGCGCAGTGACGTACTGCGCATTTCCTTGTCAAGTTTTCCTTGTCGGCCGTACACACGAACAATCTTCCTTGCTGTGACTACAGCTTTTATACAAGGCTCCTGTCAAGGAAGACTTGTCAATTTTTTGTCATACACACGAGCAAATAAAACTTATCAAGGAAAACTTATCAGGGAAAACTCTTCAAGGAAAACTTGCTCGTCTGTACCGGGCTTCATTTACAATGGATCAGGATTGTCAACTTCAGTTCAAGGTATTGTTTCGTGTGCACTAATGCAAATTCCGGGAAGTGTCTATTGGTTTGAACAAGTATTTCTGTATTTTAAACAACCAACATTTTCTGTACTAATTCTTCAACAGAAATGATGTCGATAGTCTTCGGCAGACGCCATTTTAGTTTGCACTCACTCCGTTTTTACATTTCGGATGAATGCCAGTAGAACAAGCTTGGAGAGCCAATTAGTTAGTTGCCAAAACCTGTGAGGCGCTTCTCTTCAGAGTTTTGAATTCGCACAACTGTGTTATAGCCCATTTTACCAATGCAAATTTTCCCTGTTCCATGCAGTACTCCCTGGGGATAAAAAGTCTTTATTCAGCTAAATTCAGCTAAACTTTAATCCTAAGAAGGGGCTGACACGAGGCCGAGTATTGTCTTTTTGCCCGGAAAGGACTGGCATGCACAAGGAAAAATTGCCATTAGCAAAATGGCGTATATATATTCGTTTGATAAATACAATATGGTGGCGATATGATGAGCTTTTTTTTGTGTCAATGTTGTAGTTGTCACTCTCGATGGTTCTGTGCCAATTAAGTATGGGTTGCTGCTAAATACAGACGACAACTACAAGAAGTTGAAGAAACAACTGGCGAATCTTTGTTCTTTAACTCCCGCTCAACTACTAATGGCAGAGTTAATTGGCGCATCTATTAAGGTAAGCAATGGTGGAATTTTGATTTTAACATAGTCAATTTCTTGACGGTGGAAGAACAATTTTGCATGCGATTTTAGATGCAAAATGGCATGATCAAAATGGCCGTCATCAGGTTATTATTTAAGCGTTATTAAGCTACTAATTTTTAATGCTACACACAGGGCATATTTTAAGGATTTCTAAGTGGGGGGGCCATTTGTGAAAAAGGGCCCTTAATCTGAGTGCTGAAGGCGCGAGCCCTGTAAGGGTCCGGGGGAGCTTTTCCCGAGGAAAAGTTTGAAATCTGGAGCTCTGAAATTGCCAATTCTGAATACTATAAGATTGAATATTTTACTTGTAATCCAATAGTAGTTCAATGTTTTAACCAAAACTTTAAAAATGTCTAACTATTTTAGCCATAAAAACAATATTTCGTTAAACACAGACAAATCATTTACTCTGTAAATGACCCAATGTATAAAGGGCCCAGGGAGTGGGGGGCCAATTTTGTGTGAGTGGGGGGCCATCAAGAGGGCCTGGGGCCCCCAGTATATATGTTAAAATATTTGCTTGCTCGCATAACTTTCAATACATGGAAGTTGACCATCTGTGTAGCCAAGGCATGATGCTAAATGTTTCCATTACATGTATTTGCCACCAAACTCAAGATCAACATACAGCCGATTCAGGTTGAGTGTTTTGCGGAAGTGTTTATCGCGTTTGTTGTAGGCGTTACAATTTGACGTTTCTAGGCGGATTGATAGGCGTTTCTAGGCGGGCAACGCTAAGTTCTATGATTTAAAAAAACACAAGTTGTAATTTGAAAATTACAACGTATTCTGTGAAAACGAGATGACAAAAGTGACACGAAAATACGCAATATGGGCAAATAGAATGGTAAATTCAACGCGCCGAGGCTATGTAAACAAATATATAAACAAACGGTGGCTACAAGCGATAAAAGTAAACGATATCGAAAGTTAGATCAAAATGTAGATAAACCCAAAACAAATATTAATCCATCGACCAAAATCTAAAAGTTTTTACCAGTGTGAGCAATTAAAATAGTTTCCACGGGGAAGTGTGGAAACCGTTAACTTAGCGTTGCCCGCCTAGAAACGTCTATCAATCCGCCTAGAAACGTCAAATTGTAACGCCTACAACAAACGCGATAAACACTTCCGCAAAACACTCAACCTGAATCGGCTGTATCTAGCAAACACTTTAGTTACTCCGATAACTTTCCTCCTAGGGTTCACCGCCATCTGCTGCACTGTTCCACTTAGTGAAACGCGCTATAGTATTCTTAGTTTTTCATTTTTTTCATAGGGTCAACCATTGGACAGTCAAAAAGTTCGCTCCAGTCTATCAGGGATCTTGTATGCATTTGAGATTCCTTCCCCCCCGGCAGTTGTGGAGAATACACCGCCAAGCATAGCAGTTGTCACCGCAGGTGAAGCTACTAATAACCTGCGGACGGAGGGTGATGTACCCGCGCAGGACTGCGCAGGCGGAAACGACACAAACCCTGTCGGCGAAAGGCCGACCGAAAGACAAGAACTCGTGCGAAGTCCCAGCCGAAGTATCAGCGAGAGAAGTTACGGTGGTACGCTGAAACTTCCATGTCTAAGTCGACAAACATCGGATGATGACGACGAGGATTGCATCGAAGTTGGCTCAGAAGCGTCTGGACGAAGCAATATGGGATTATTGAAACAATTGAGTCCTAGGTTTATGCGGAAACTTACCAGTAAGAAGGCAATGAATGTTTGGAATACGGCAGAAGCCGCCAACACGACGTCTGAACAGTCGTCATTGTCTTGCGAGCAGTCGGCCAGTGCTAAATCAACACCAGACCACTCACGAAATACGAGCATTTCATCGACGTCTGGGAGCCCAGTGCATGCTGGAACAACACAATTCGCAAAAAAGCCGTGTGGGTATTTGATTGGACTACATCGGAAACTGGTAAATATAAATAAACGATATTTTCTATGTTTGTGCATGCTCTGAGTTGTTGTATCCACATACAATCGTCAACATCTCGCATCTTGTCAACAGAGTGTGTTCGCAACAGACCTTTAGCAAGCTTGTGAACAAGTTGTAACACTGTTGTCATTTTATCAAGTGGCTAAAAGCCAATTTTGAACAGCCCAACGTGAACAGCCCAACGTGCTTTACGAACGCATGTTGTTTTACGGTCAAACGTAATCGGCTGTAAAACACAAGTTATCTCTTTAATAGTAATTCTGCGCAATCTGCTTTAAAATTAACGGAATATTTTTAAGCATATGATAACCTAGAATTGGTCGACTTTGCGTCTCTTGTTGTTCGCAAAAGCCGACCCGACCGCTAGAAATTTAGAATTTTAAAACTTGAAAAGTATTATGGAATTGAAGATTCTAATTAGTTTGCAGTGATATGTGTATAGTGGGTGATTTATAATCGAAATATGAAGGTGCTTTAATATCGAAGAGAAAGTTGAGTGGTTGGCTTTTAGAGAGACAGCCTCTTAAGTTTCTAAGAAAAATATATTTTTATACTCGAAATTTTATTACCTCTGCCGAGAGGGTTTGTTTTCACCTTGGTTTGTTTGTGTGTGTGCTTGCGTGCCAGGATAACTCAAAAACTATTAACCAGCGTAATACGAAAATTTGTTGAGCCAATGGCGGTAGGCCAGAGACAAATCGATTACATTTTTATTAAACTTGGATGAAAATAGGATGAGAAATTTACAAAGATTCGTCTTGCTTTTCCAGGCTGAAAAGAACTGAATGCGTAATAGCCAATTTGCATTATAGACTAAATTTTGTTCTAGGCAAGGAAAAGGGAAACAATCACCACAGCTACAAAGAACATAATAAGATTAGTAAAATTGCAAAGTTTGGTTGCGAAATGTTGTAAAATGCGAAAAAGTAAAGTTTGCAAATTTGGTAACTTTTGTATTACGTGCGGAAATTCCTACCACATTTCGGCCAACTGTGGTAGGAATTTCCGCACGTAATACAAAAGTATACAAAATTTGCAAACTTTGCAAGGCTATATTTTCCGCATTTTACAACATTTCACAACCAAACTTTGCAATTTTACTAATTTTAGTATGTTCTTTCCGGCAATATACTTTTTTTTGCCTAGATAAAAAATTAGTCTATAATGCAAATTGTCTATTAGTGCATGTATAATTATGCATGAATACTTATGCTGTCTCTGAATGTCCTCTACAGGGTGTATCAAAAAAGGTAATCAAACTTTTGCATGTTATCGGGCGCACATATCACACAAATAAAGATCGTTTTAACCACCAAAATACCAAATTTAGTTGTTAAATAGCGATTTGAACCTTTAAATTTACCAAGCTTAATAAATAGCCCATGCATGGGCTACGCCATCTTATTAAAATTCTTCAATTTGAATCTGAAATGAGAATAATTTCAATAGGCAGACAATAGCTTTGCACTCCACTCCCAATGGTGAAGAAATGCGTTTTCGACCGGCAGTTTTTAATCGTATCGTATTTGGCCATTTTTGATCGCAATGATGCAAAAAAGGTATCATTTGACAGCTAAACGATTGATCTTTATTGGTGTGAAAAAGTAAATATATAAACTAAATAATAAACGTACGACAACATGCTAAAGTTGGATTACCTATTTTTGATACACCCTGCATGTATATAGCTTCAAATACGCCTTTTCGTGGTTCGCGACGCCATCTTGCCAGTTGGGGCAAATACAATGGTTAAAAAACATTACCTCGTCCCAATGGGAATACTTTTCCCGATGGTCATGCTATTGTTGCTCTGTTGTGTTTGCCTCACTTGTCAAGATGGCGTCGCGAACCCCGAAAAGACGTATTGATTATATATTACAACAGTTATCTTAACTTCTGTTTGTTTTCTAGATGAGGATGGATGTATATTTCATAGCACCACAGAAGAATCGTCCAAGCTTATTTGGATGTCCTCTCGTCATTCCTTGCACTGCAGGCACTAAGAACAGCGAGTTATACTTAAGTGTTTGGCAGCAAATATCACGGTTTGTTACTGCGCCATCACCTGGAGATGAATTGTCTTCTAACAGGTTGGTTTCTTTTACTTAAGCCCCGCTCAAACGATGATGAGAGTCAATGAGAGTTGCAACTCTCGCTCGCGTTTCACCGCCAACTCTCATCGACTCTCATGCACTCTCATCAACTTTGAGCTGGTTCGAATTTTGATGGGAGTTGATGAGAGTTTTCCCACGTTTGACCGGTACGCGTGGTAATATCCAGTCAACTCTCATGCAACTCGTGTTCTCGTTTGACCGGGGCATGAGAGTTGATGAAACTCTTATAGAAACTCTCGCTTGCTAAATCACATCAGCTCTCATCCTCGTTCAACTCTCATCAATTTTAAGCTGTCTATCGGAAATTGCGGTCAAATATTGAAACAAAACCCAGGTCAATGTGGCATAGCTGAGCATGCGTAGATTGTACATGTTAAGTTGTTCTGAATATTGATGATGTGAGCTACTAAATTATTTCAAGATATATGGCAACGTTTTTGATCTATTGGTAAAAATGTATAGTAAACAAAAGCCACAAATGACGGCCACAAATTGACACCTAAGATGAGTTCACTCATCTTAACTGAACATGCGTAGATTGTACATGCTGACGTGTACTGAATTTTAATGAGGCGAAATACTCAATGTTTTCAAGATATTGTCGGCAATTGTTTCCATTTATTGGTAAAAATTTAAAGTAAGGAAAAGGCTAAAGGCCTAAAACACTTTAAACTCACAATTTGAGCATTGATTTGCTATAAATACGTCAAAGTAAAGCAAAACAAAAAGCCCGCGAAAAATTTTCACTGAACTCACGATGCCATATTATAAAAGCTCAGAGTTATGGTCATTTTTCCGTCGAGACTTAGTCTAACCCTCATTATAATATATGTTAGGGTTCGGGGTTGGGTGTGGTTTGGGATTAGTGTTTATATAAATTTCGACAATGGTTAGTTGAAGTCTGTACCCATTTTTCTGGGCAATTTCCCATCGTGATGCAACTCTTGTTCTCGTTTGACTGAGGATGAGTGTGACCAAGAAACGCTCATGCATGCAAACTCTCGCTTGCCAGCTCTCATCAACTCTCAGTCTTGTTTGACCAGGGCTATAGTAAGGACTCCCCGTTTCAAATATAAATTAGACAGTATATAAGGATACAACACGCAACGTCACTGGCTAATAAGCGTGCGTTATAACTCAACAATACACGCTTTTGGTTTTCAGTAGCTTATCGCTTTACAAACAACATGAACAAACAAATATCAAAACATAGAAAACAAAAATTGGGACAGTTTGCGAGCATTTTGTAAAACGCTGGGGTAATGCCTCGCTCTTCTCGTGTTGTTTTCGACACTCTCGTGACCCCGAGCACAATAGATCTGGATAAAGTACGCTATACTATAGTTCTCTATTTCTCAAATTTATCCGGGAACTTTGCTATAAATCTTTTTCTATATTCGCATTAAAAAAGTCGCATTTTCAATATTTTCAGAGTAAGTGGTTATCCGTTTGAGTTAAAGGTTGTCACTGAAAGTGGTCTTTCATGCGCTTTATGTCCATGGTTTAAGTAAGTATATTATAGCCTATTGTTAACTGTAACAGTCAAGTTCACATGAGAGATCAGTAAGACCAGTGCAAATATATACTTGTTTCAGTCAGTGCTGAACATTATTATTCACCAGTTCACGATTTATCTAATTTGAACCGAACTTGACAAAGACATATATTGAAATAACTCTATTTTTCATTCGTCAGTTCGTTCGCATTTAGTAAATGGGCGATACCATACCGATACGATACCGATTACTTTTTCGTAAAGGTATCGAGGTATCGATTACCCAAACGATTACTTCCTCCAATTTTCAACATAATAAATGTAAGTCACTTAATAAAGAGCAGACTGTTATTTCCCGCCTTTTTCATAATTTATTCTGTCGGGGAGGTCAGGAATATTAATAAGGGAAGTGGATAGAATGTCAAACAAAGTAAAGGAAGTTTGATTAAATTGATAAATGCAGCAAAATACAAAAAAGTACGTAAATTTTATTGGAAATAACCATGAAAACTACAGGATTATAATAAATGTCTAATTTTAAAAGTAATCAAAACACTTTTTCGATACCGTGCAGTATCGACTACTTCCGGTTTGGGCCTGGTATCGGGTGGTATCGATACCAAGTAATCGGTAATCGCCCATCACTAGGCCATTTACCGCTTCAAATTAAAGAATTCTTCGCAACAACTTTTACAGTATATTCTAAAACGACTTCTAAACTTGTATTTTCTAACCCTTATAAGTCTCTTCAACACAGCGGGAAAAAATATCCGTGGAATCTGTGGAGCGGTTCATAGTAAGATTCGTCGTCAGCTAATGTCACGTTTCCCTGTGATGGTAGAAGATGTAAAATCGTTGCCTGTTCTACCACTCTATCATCTCGGCATCCTCTTACGACAATGCAAATACGTCCATTCCTTGTCACTAGCTCAAATATTACCAGTAATTATACTTCGGAGATACGAAGATTCGTTGAAATATGCTTTATTCCTGCTCGTTACGATAACCACAAAAGACAGACAACTTGGCTCCCTGATGGAACCAAACGCTTCATTGTGCAACGCATTTGCAGAAATTTAAGCCAGTTAAATATTGTTAGAAAACAAATCGCAATTAATACTTTCCAAATAGGAACAAAATCCACTTGGAAAATGTCTCTCCACTGATCTAAATAGCATGTTTGGTTCAAATGTTTAGGTTCTGTCGTGGCTGTACTGTCGGATGTAACGATGAACAGTTTAACTGTAATTGTCAATACCTCTCCATTGAGTGGGAACCTACCACATTGCATTTAAGATATCAGTCTTCGCAAGAAAAGGTAAGAATATTGAAAACTGCTCACTGCTAAAAGTGCGCACTCTAAAGAAATTTCTAAGTCAGCAAAAAAGAAAACAGGAATTTCTCAAGATCAAAAGAAAAAATCTAAAGAAAATACTAAAATTAGAACAGCCAAACGAACTATACAGTTTAACATGTCAGATTATATGCTTTGGCCCCTACACTCTACAGTGTACCAATTGAACCTAATTTGATAAAATATTAACCCTAACCATTCCTATCCTGCAGAAACAAAGCAGGAAACCTATGTATACATGCAACTTCAGCTGTATTGAACTGTCAATAACTCACGGAAAATGTCTTCATGTTCCCTTGCAGTCCCAGAGAATAGAATATTTTTACCATCCCTGGCACTGTACTGAACTGCGTCGCTCTTTAATACATCCCGCTTTATTTACCCAGGGGCCGGTTGTTCAAAAGCCGGTTAACTTAACCCTGGGTTAGTGGTAACTTTCATACAAGTTTCCCGACATCGGTTATATTAATATGAATACTTTTTTCTATCAACCTTTTACTGGGCGATAGAAGTTTTTGTTTATAAAGTTTTGAAATAAACAAACATGCAGAAGTATACAAACCAGAACAGCAGATTAAAATTTAACCCGGGGTTAGCGTTAACCGGCTTTTGAACAACCGGCCCCAGGACAACTTTAAGTCATGAATTTATTACTATCCCTGACGAGGCAGTAACGATGCAGTAACGAGGCAGTTATATGCAACGCTAACTTATTGGAGATCGTATACTTTAATTGAATTGGTTCTTTGTAACCGTTATAGGCTTCATAACTAAATATTCATACTTCACCACCAAATGTGGGGAGCTGAATGTGTCTTAAACTGTGTATATTTAACAGTTTATAAAGAACATGAACCCAAACACTTTAAATCCAGGAAGGTTTACTGGCATTGAGCCCAGACTAGCAGTACTGCAATGGCCAACTAGCAAACCTACCCAGGCAAAAGCCTGCATGTCGGAAAATTTCCATCTATTTTGAAGAAGGTTGCGAAAACCCAAAATCCTACCCGGAGGAAGGCTGAAAGCGTTTTGCAACCTGCCAATTTTATTGTAGTAGACAAAAACAGTCCTTTCAACTAAGATGGCGCTTAGTTGTTCAATTTGGTGTATTAGCTAATCCGCTCTCTCCAATCTGTATTTCTATTTTATTCATGCCTTAGGTGTTCACTGAACACGAAAGCGTTGAGCGAAGTCGTCGTCTTCAGACCGAACCTATTGATCTGTATGAATGTTTTAAAGCTTTCACGAAGGAGGAGGAACTAGGAGAAGATGAATTGTGGTATGTAGTAATGTAACGATAAAAACGGGTTATGCTAGTGAGTGGTATAAGGGTAATATTCTAGAACTCGATAGAACTGAGTAGAACTGAAGGAAAATCCTTCAACATTCTTGTGTTAATATCCATATTTATACAAGCAGGTGGTGCTCTTCAGTGGTTCGTTTTTATGGCTTGACGTTTTGTCACAAACGATGTTTCATTAATGTTTGCCATACGCTTTCTTGGCCCCCGAATAACTGAAGGCCTTACTCATAGAGCTCATTGCTAATGAATAGGAATTGTGACATGAGCAGTCATTTTCATATGCCAGAATGACAATCGTATACGACTATAATTGTTTCGTGTAAATGGGCCTTCACTATCATACGATAAAAACATTTCTTAATGATTACATGTGTGATTATCTCGTGTACATAGGTACTGTTCGAAATGTATGAAGCATCAACTGGCAAGTAAAAAGTTGGACATTTGGAGCTTACCGCCAATATTGGTATGAATAATTCTAGTTGTATTCGTCTCGTGCAGTCACGCGAGAACATTACGTCATGCTAAATATTCTGCTATTTTGGGTGGCATTATCGTGGATTTCATCGAAGTGCCGTTTTGGCTTATATCTTGCGAAATACTAAAACTTATAAGGCAAGCTATATCTCGCTAGAATCCTTGAACAACGAGGAGTATTATGATGTATAGTTTGCTGTTTTAGTATATCTAGAAACTCGAGTTGTTAAGGAAAGTTTGCGTACGTTTAATGTCAGCCATGTTGGATTTCATTTTAATTAGTTTGAATTTGCCCAGTGGAATTTGCCACCCAAAGTGGCGGATGCCAAACAATTACGCGTTGTGACGTCACTTGCACGAGCCGAATGTACAGCGTGTGTAAACATTGTCACCCGTGATTATCAACATTTTCACAAGCGTACAGAGAGTACTGTCTCTTTTTTCGATCCCTCCCCCCCTCCCAGAGCATACTCTTAAATGTTGAACCCCGGAAAGGATCGTGACGTGGGTCCAATTTATATAATTTATGCATGAATACTTGAATTTCGCTGGCGGAGGTATTTGCCTTCTGCACAGGAAAAGATCTCGCATCTTGTCAACAAGATGTGTTCGCAACACGCTTGTAGTAAGCTTGTCAACAAGATGTGTTCGCAACACGCTTGTAGTAAGCTTGTCAACAAGATGTGTTCGCAACACGCTTGTAGTAAGCTTGTCAACAAGATGTGTTCGCAACACGCTTGTAGTAAGCTTGTCAACAAGTGGTAACAATGTTGTCATTTTGTCAAGTCACTCACAACTTGTTAACAAGTTGTTGAATTGCAGGACGATAACAGGTTGTTGGAACAGCTTGTAACAAGTCTGTCGAGTCTACAATCTTGTAGCAAGTTGTCAACAAGCCGTTGACAACTTGTCATCAAGGTGGGAACAAGCAGTGCGAGCACATCCTGATAACAATTTGTTGAAACAGCATTGGTACAAGTCTGCTGCAGGTTTGTTACAACTTGTGTGTTTTACGTGTATAGTTTTAAGATATGTAAACAGTTTCTAAAATGTTCTTTCTCTTCAAGATAATACATTTGAAAAGATTCCAATTTATGAACGGACGGTGGGTGAAATCAAACAAAATCGTGAACTTTCCTATGGAGACATTTGATCCATCGGAATTCGTCGTGAAACGATCAACGACGGGCAATTACGATACGGGAGAGGATAGTACATTTGTAAGAACAGTGAACGTTCAGACAGTTGTGGAGGATATGTTGGAGCACGGGGGAGAAAGCGGCTGTCAAGTAGCTGTTGCAACGTCTTCTGATAAGGTACGAATCCGTGAATAATTTGTGAATGGTGCTTTGGTGGTTGAACAATGCTTATCGGGGCTAAAAATAACGGCCGGTAGGTCGTCGGACAAAATGACCAGTTGATTCTATGATTCTATTACTTCATACCATTATAACACAGTGTCTAGAAACGCATCTAAACCTTTTGTTCTATGTTTTTGTTCATGTTTGTGCACCTTCACGCTCAGTAAACACATTGTTCTCTTAGCATAATGAAGGAAGCAGCCAATAAACTCCGTGCAGCTGAATATTAACATTTGTAAAACAAAGAAAACGTGCACTCTCAGTACACCCTCAACATCAACCCACGCACATGGCTATAAACTTTCAAGTTTGCAGCGTTTCCAGACACTGTATTATAGAGACTATGTTAATACGCATACACTGGGGATGCCTTGTGCAGGAGGGATGCCAATTTCCGTATTGACCATCTAGTCAACCATATTTTTCAAACATTTACTGACAAATTCTGCCTAGTGCTGTGCAAACTCCGGGTTGTTCACCTCCGGCTCCGGCCAAAAAAAACTCCGGCTCCGGAAAAAAACTCCGGCTCCGGGAAAAAAAACTCCGGCTCCGGCAGAAAATTTCCAGCTCCGGCAAATTCGTGAAAATTCGAAATTTAATGGAAATTTCCAATTTCAAAGTGGAAGCACTATCTTTGTTTTTGATTTTAACACTTATGACTGTCGTCATAGCTGTCGTCTGCATGGCGCGAGAGCGCGTTCTAATTTATGATTGACAGCCTGAGAATTTTATCAGACGCTACGATGCTACGTTTGCAATTGTCAACAATTTTAATTATAAAAAGTTTTAACCACATTGACTTTGCGTTTGTGAGTTTAAGCGACTGCTTCTTGTCTTGTGCAACCAATACCGTGCTTCATGCGACATAGAATACTATATTTAATGTTTGTGGCAAGCCTACACACTTATCACTGCGAGTATTTAATTTTTCGTCGATGGATCCAGGTTTTTTCGCCGATGTTCGACAGTAGTTTGCAGCACAAATAAGTGCTGCCGGAGTTTTACCGGAGTTGAACAAACTCCGGCTCCGGCAAAATAGGCCAAACTCCGGCTCCGGCGCACAGCACTAATTCTTCCCCCTGACCCTGCCAGGAGTCCTCGGTGGTGATACACCCTGCCTGTCACACCTGCTTCATGGCCATGACGTAATCGACATGCAGGCCGTTGTGCCAAGTTCACCGCTGCCAAGTATAATATAGAACATGTATTCGCTTCGCTACTCTGATTTAAATAGATAGATGCAATAGCATACGTAGACAATTTACACTCTCCTATGACCACCCATAAAGTAACCATTCTAAACCCTATAAGCACTTCAGAAAGTCTGTAGCTTCAACGGTTTAGGAGATACGGCGGTTGACTGTTGTGTAAAACTACCTGAGAGATACAATGAGAACTTCGACGTTTCGAGCGAAGGCCCTTCGTCTGGAAGTTAGTCCTACTAACTTCCAGACGAAGGGCCTTCGCTCGAAACGTCGAAGTTCTCATTGTATTTTCAGGTAGTTTTACACAACAGTCAACCGCCGTATTTGCTATACTCTACCCACACTGGCACCGCACATTTAGGAGATAGAACTACATTGGAAGTGCCGTTTCTGGGCGTGGTAATTTTTGGACATTTCGTCCCGGATTTGGCATCCGAGTTGCGATTATCTACAGTTGAGATTATCTACAGTTGAGATTATCTACAGTTGAGATTATCTACAGTTGAGATTATCTACAGTTGAGATTATCTATTCTAAATGAAATGCACACAAACTAATAGACAGGTCCTAAACTAGCGAACAACGTATCATGCACGACCCAACGTTACGGCATTCCAGTCTAGTGTCCGGGCAGAATAACACAACTAAGCTAATAATTACACCTATTAACAAAGCTAGAAAACATATGTTGTTTAATGTTTATTTATTTGGAAACTCTTGTTCCCTTTAGAGGCTTCTAACCTCAGAGAGGCAACACAAGGAATCAAGCGATTCAGGCTTGTCATCAAACTCGTCAGGTTATTCCAGCAATGAGTCATGTATTGTGAATGAGGGTAATACGGATATCAATGAAGATTCTGACTGTTCATCACAATCAGCTAGAATCGACAAACATTCTGAAACACGTGTAAATGAGGGCACACATTCGCGCTGCACAGAAAAGCATTTAAGTATGGACAAAAATTCAGGGAAAGTCCACCCGATTGATAAAATATCGAGTGAAACAACGCCAGAAAAAGACGTGACAACGCCAGAAAAAGACGATGAAGGCAAAGATTGTGAAAAAGTGGAACATGACCATGCTTCGTGCGAGGAAAAAGGTGAATTGGATCGCATACCCAGTTGTTCATCTACAACAAACTGTGTAGGAATTAATAGTGTGGATACATTTGATGTCGAGTCTTCCGTTGTTGCTGAAAAGAACGTCACACACGATGGTGAATCTCATATGCCGCATATATTGTACAATTTATATACCATATCTGTAAGTATATTAACTGGATATTCCTCTCATCACGTATACTGAAAGCCGTGAATATATATTTACGGCTTTCAGTAAATAGTTGTTTCATTTTAAGGCGATATTTTACATGGTCACATTGAAAAGTTAGGTTTTATACCTGTTTCGAGGCAAAGTATAAATGTTTTAGGAAGCTGCCGTTTGTGTTCCAAGGCTGCAATATTGCCGTAGTACAGTCTCTTTATTTTCCTCGTTTATTTTCCACAGCGCCGAATATTGGGGACGAGCTAAACTTAACGGGGGAAAGAGAGGTTTAAGTCGTTCTGAATCTTCGGCGCTGTGGAGAATAAACAAGGGAAAATGAGGGGACTGCTCGCACTCTATTGCCATAGCAACAGAGCACAACAACTATAGCAGCAAGCCAGTAACAATAAGAGAAAACGAGTTGGCCATGGTCATGCTTGAATAGGTGCATCCATCCGGCACCAGTTACACTGAGAAGCCAAAATTACAATCTATGATGTTCAATACGTCCCATTTACAAATGGCGTGGGGAAAGGGATAACAAGCGCAAAACTTAGAACCCCTTAACCAATGTGACGTTATGCAATTCCCGCCGACGGACGTCAGCCTGCATTTTAACCACATTAAAGTTACTTCAACTCAAATCACGTATCACTGTTTTCCTTTAAGAGTCATACTGGCGTGATGGGCGGTGGTCATTATGTTTCGTTCTCTAAAAATCCAAACTCGAAATGGTACTGTTTTAATGACAGCAGCTGCAAGGTTAGTATAGCGACAACCAGAACAAGTCCAATATTAAATGACGGAATAGAGTTATGAAGCCATGATTCAGTGATAACAGCAACACTGACGTTGTTCATAAAGCCCGTTTCCCACCACACACGTAAAAATCTCACATCTTGTCAACAAGACGTGTTCGAAACAGACTTGTAGCAAGATTTGTCAACAAGTTGTAACAATGTTGTCATTTTATCAAGTTGCTACACCATTGTTACTCACAACTTGTTAAGTTGTTGAATTGCAGGATGATAACAAGTTGTTGGAAAAACTTGTAACAAGTCTGTTGAGTCAACAACCTTGTGGCAAGTTAGTTGTCAACTAGCAGTTGATGACTTGTCAACAAGCTTGGAACAAGCAGTGCGAACACACCCTGATAACAAGTTGTTGTAACATGAGCATTGGTACAAGTCTGCTAAAGGTTTGTTACAACTTGTGCGTTTTTTACGTGTGTAGGCAAATTTGTTCGCACGAAGCGACTTCTTTCTTTGTCGCCATCGCCTACCACGTCAGCAAATGGCTGGTGGGGAACGGGCTATAGGGATTTCCTTGTATGTTAACTCAGCGATAAATATCATTGTGTTTTTTTCACAGTCGATTGTTTGTTTCATAAAGCCTTCAATCCGTAAGGCTAGATCTTCATTAGTGCAAATATTATAAGAAACGTTTCCAAATAGTATAATATTTACGCTGATGAAGATGCTGCCTCACGGATTGAAAGTTTTGAAACGATAAATAATCCCGATGTTTCCTCAAAAATGTATTGATTAGGTTTATATACTTTGATGTTGTACAAAAGGCCCACACGTATATCGTTTGTATCCGCAAACATTTTGTTGCGGATTCAAAAAGTTACGCGTCCACGGGATTTCGACCGTCCATACGTATCCGCGAAAACGATACGAATACGCTAGAATCACTTACAGAGCATGCGCTATCGAAAGGATCCTATACTGTTATGTGTTATTAGCGTGGGTGGATCTCAAATTTCATCAATGTACGTCATCGTTTTCAAAAAGTTCCGGTCACAGTGCGTCCAAAAACGTGTCCGGATTCGTTGCGTTTTCAATAGTTTCCACTCTGGAGACAGTTTTCAAAAGTTTGCGGTTACGTTTGTATCGTATGGACGGGTCCTAAAATTCGCAAGGTAAACGTATTGTTTCGAAAGCTTTTGTTTTCGCCGCACTAGCTAAGTTCTCTGTTTTGGTTTGTATTGCAGACGTTTTGGGGACGTTCAAATTATATCACCATAACTACATGTGCTCTAATATTTTGCAGGAAACCAGCCCAGAGCGAGTCGAAAAAGAATCTCCGTACTTGTTGTTTTACGAGCGTGTTCGTATGGACTATAAAAAATTTCAACCCGATATCCAAGATCGCAATCCTGATTGCTCAAATGAGGAGGATGAAATTGATAATGAAATAAAGAAAGCTTGTGTACTTCAATGAAGAATTAATACTATAATGATGTATTGTGTATATATAATATGAACTGATTGCATGAGTGTTGGATACAATAGATCATGTGGCATTTTTTGACCAAGCCCAACTGAATACCATATTGCCAGAATGGATGGTTTTTGAACACGCGTAATTGCATAAAGCTTTTAAGAAACTGCTCGAAAAGCACAATATTAATCATATCCAAGTACGAAACAAACCGAATAGTGAAAACATTTTGATGCTTATATTTCGTTCGTACAGAATCAGTCGATCTGATGATGATTCGGTAACAGGATCGAAATATAACCATTTAAAGTTACGTCTTGTTTTAATCCATATCTTGGGTTCTCACAATGTTTATGTCATAATTTTTAAACATTGACAATGCATTCACGAATTATTCGTCAGGGACCAGTTATTTAAGAATGTAGTTAAAGTTAACTATGGTTATTCTATCCGATCAGTATCGCGCATTTGAGAGTCTACTATATAACAACAAAACGGGTAGTTAACAGCCAGGCGTGTGCAATCGATGAAATCGGTGATCGATGAAAATCGATATCAATTAATCGATTGATATTGGAAATCAATAAGATAACTCTGATGTTTGTGATTATTGATTGGTATCAATTTTCAATACTAATCGATAATTGATTGGCATCGGTTTAACCAAAAAAATTGTGATTATCGATTGGTTATCGATTGACCAATACCAATCGATATCAAATAAATTATATCGATTGGTTTTCCGATCATCGATTACCATCGATTGCACACTCCCTGGTTAATAGTTGTTAAGAATTTTATGCAACCGGATCCAGGACGTGAAATATGTCTGTTGTTTTGTGGTCGTATATTTCAGCATGATCAATCCTCTCCAACTTTCATGCTGACTGTTCTTGTATTATTAATGAATATAACGATAATATTGTTGTACATAGGTATAATACCAGTTGGTATAATACACATATTCTTAATTATTTAAATGTTTGTAGAGCGTACGTTTGTAGCGCTGCTAAAACTATAATGTCTTTCCACACTATCTTGAGAAAGATGTACGAAGTCTAAAAGACAAGGTTTTAAGTTGAATGTGGAAAGTATTGTGTAATGACCTGTTTTCGTTAAAGATGGGCGATTATTAAATACATTAGAGCATACATCTTCACTTTTGTCAGTTTTCAGACCGAATTGCCATGATACACCGGCCACCCCTTTACTTTTTGGCCATTTTCCACCACTTTTTCAAAAACTAAAAAGTGGGTAAAAATCACCAAAAAGTAAAGGCTAACCCCTTAACTTTTTGTAAAAAAAAAGTTAAGGCTAATCCATAGATATAGGAGACATGGATTGCTTAAGAAATAGAAAACGAGTCCGCGTGCTTTATGGTGTGAATGTTGGGAGAACACGATAAAGCGTATAAAGCACGAGGCGTAGCCGAGTGTTTTACACGCTTCTCGAGTGTTCTCCCGAGTGCTTTATCACACCATAAAGGCACAAGACGAGTTTTTAGTGCAAAGTTTTTAACTTTGCAGTATTGTGATGAAGGGCGAAAATTCACACGAGCGATACATAGATACATCATAGTGTAAACTTTCCGGGGGGTGTTTGCGAAGATTCCGGGGGGGGGGGGCGCCATGTTAATCTGCCTAATTTTTCATCAATGCGAAAACGATATACGTACAGTCCTTCACATTTAAAGACACTCAATCGTTCTTCATCTCTAAACAACTGCTTAAACGTTTCTATGCTGAAACGTTTAAGCAGTTGTTAACTAACTAAAAGAAAGTGTTTAGGGAGCCTTTATTGATATATTACTGGAATACTGGTTGTTCTTGCCCAAAAAGTATGTAAAATTGTGTGAAGTGTATCGATTGACACTCAACTCTAAAAATCACTATAGTATATCAGATATATTTATATAAAAAAGTGTCAACCGCTCCAAAATTTGGCTTAATCACATTTAAACTCTTTAATGACTAGCAAACACATTGTTAGATATTCTCAACATATTATTCTCAGCCTTGTTCTGTTTTAAAAGCATTTCAGTGGCTCGTTATTTCATTTCTACATAGTGTCAAGCGATGTGTCAACCGATGCTACTTTGATGGCAATCGTCTATTCCGGAAAAGCTTATTAGGATAGCTTGCGCATACAATTAACATTGGTTTGACCTAAGAGCGGAGGTAGAATTGTTGATAATAAGTTTAGAAAAACATGAATTACATGCTCTCACTTCTTTCTGTTGATTTTCTGGTATTCGAATAAATTGTACATAAAATATATCCGAAAGGCCACAGCTGACTTGCATCACCATGGTGATGACCATATCAGTTCAACCACCCGTGGCGCGTTGTTTGGTGCCCAAAGCAATGTATAATTGTTGCATACAATCCTATTTACTATCCACGAACTTTCTGATAACTTGCAACATAAACGTAGTGCTTGAAGTTATAGCTATGTCCAAGTGACCACCTCTTTTCGTAGGTACCTCCAAATTTACTACCATCTGAGTGATCCTTCATGGGCGGTACGAGAGCCATGGGGAGACAATTCTATCTGAGAATTCTGCTCTAGATAGATGCACACTGTCACATTAACTACTCGTGTTCAACTAAGCGCTTGATTGGTTTGAGCACCCAATTTAGCAGTTGGCTGATCCATTGCTCGTATACGAATAATAACCGGAAGTCTATTGCTATGCGATAAACTATCCCTAAATGTAAGATAATGAAACCAAAATAGTCTGGTTTAACTACCACACCACATTAAATAATTCAATAGTTTTGGGCGTAATTGATAAAAGCTAAAAACACAATAAACCTTAGGGAATTAAAGATGCTATACCCAAACGCCCATATATTCTGTTAATTATTAACTTTTCCAATTTCACACGAACTAGAGTGGTTAGAAATGTTGTATTACATCTGCTATGCACAATATAGAAATAAATACATCGCCCTTAAAGCATTCTTTGCCAGTTATTTTGAAATATACAATAAAAATTTGGGGTATAGTGTTCAGACAATCCTTTTCAAATGTGTTGGGACAGATGTCCCAAATACCTATTATATTGACAAACGTCGATCCCCCCGCCCCTATTCAATGTTGTGTCCAAAATATTATCATATTTGACGGGGTATGGTCTTACAATTGGGAAACCAACATTGATTGAGGAGGGGGGGGGGGAGGGAAGGGAGACCAATGTGTATCACAAGTGTACAGATTGACATATGCGCTAAAACTGCAGGTGTCCCAACAACTTTTGAAAGTGATTGTAGCTCTTTGACTCATTTTGCAGGAAATTGTTGCACAATAGACAAACATCATGGTCATTTTACACTAAAACAGTTGAGATTATCTGTCCTAAATGAAATGCATACCAACTTATATACAGGTCCTAGACTAGTTAACAATTCGAGCGCAAAAAGTCGCTTGTTTTTCTAATTCGAAGTCGAGAAACGTTGTATTCTCATATATATTCCTTTCAAACCATGCTTACGCTTATAAATTGATATAAAGTGCTAGAAGTCACAAAAATAAAGACTTTCGATTTTGGAAAACCATTTAACTTCAAGGGGTCAAAGGTTCCTCTTGAAAAATTTTCACTTCCTGTTACTGTGTATAAATAATTTTTTTAAACCGAAAGTCCTACACAACTAAGGTCTAGGACTTCGTTTCTGGTGAGGAAGGGAAACCAGAAGCTTTGGAGAGCATAGCAAAAATCCTCAAAGCATAGGAGAGAACCATCCACAACTCTATTAACATGAGTTTTCATGCACTGGGTAGTCGCATTACTTAAGGTCTAAACGTATATAATATTCGAACGAGATGCCCAAAAATTTTGGATATTTACCTTTATAACTCACACTGGCATCACCCTGGTATACATAGTTAGGTCTTGACCTTAGGTGGTTAGGTCTTGACAACTGGACTCTGTAGCTCAATGGTCAGAGTGCTGCACGGAAATCGCAGTGCCGCCGGTTAAGTTCCTGCCGGGGTGCATATAGTTGCATTTTTTTTGCAACTGCTCCAGGTTAGGTCTAAAATATGTATATAATATCGCTCGAAATTTCCATTTACAAAAACCCTTCGGCATAACCTAAGTAAATACCCTACCCTCGACTAACTGTAGCAGCCTTCACTCAGCGGTTAAGGGCAGTGTGCTAACCGTATCTGCTACCCAGTAAAGAGTCGAAACGATGAACGCATTTTCGGAAATTATATTCCTATATATTTAGTTAGAAAACCACTGTATAAAACTGTAATTGTCGTGACCAAGTCATGTTCGACGATTTGAAATAGTCTGCATCTGTCTGTGCTGTATGAGTTGTACGCAAACTAAGTCGTTACTGACTGTAGAGATATATCGAGACTCTATTAGATCGGTCTCCTTCATATGTTCGCAACAGTTACGACTAAATGGAAACCTGGCGTAAAAATGTTGAATCAAGACATTCAAACGGGTGGCAGATAGTCATACGGTTAGTGCGCTGCTTTTTACCACTGAATTGAGCCTGTTACTCAAGGTCAAGGGTAGGGTATTATCACTTAGTGGGTGGAGATTGTTTGATAGGTTATGGAACGAGGTAACTATAGTGCCTGTTTACATTATTCCACTCCGCCCATCCCGTCCCGGCAAAGCCGAATCATGTAATCAGTCCCTAAAGCCGAGTTTAGACTGCTTAGTGAGGTGTCTGTATTAGAGAGGTGTCCATATTATGATATTAGAGAGGTGTCCGTATTAGAGAGATGTCCGTATTAGAGAGGGTGTCCGTATAGGAGATGTCTTCGTATTAGAGAGGTGTCCGTATTACAGGGGTGTCCGTAGTAAAACCTTAGGAAAACTAATTGTTCTTCGAGCCATTTTTGCTTATTCAAATTTAATTGCATTTCCATTGTGGTTACAGGTAAACATAAATGCATGTCTCAGCTACATGTTATGATTCACAGAGTTGCAAAAAAGCTGCCGGAATGCGGGTTCCACACATGAGGAAGGTTTGCTGGCATTGAAGAAGGTTGAAAGTGAAACACTGAATAAATGTTACAATTTATTGAGAATTCTACTACACAATAAAACACAATCAACATGTCTATAAATGATGCTAGACACTACCAAAAAAAAACAAGGATAAAGACAGACAGTACATTACGAATAGTAGAAGACCCAAAGCAGTAAGTACTGTTATGAAGACTTTAGATACACTGCGTAATATTTTGAAATAACTTTAAAACGTTCGAAAGACACTTAATTAGTACCCAGGTCTACAGACTAGCGGCGCGCGAACACGCGAACTTTCGTCGATTTTTTTGTTTTATTTTACGTATTGTTCGATAATTATTATAAGTACTAAGACGTGGCAAAGCAGTAAGTACTAGCCTAGTTAGGCCATACTGGAAAACTAGTCCAGGCAAAATTTTTACCTGCATGTCGGAAAATTTCCAACTATTGTTGGGAAAATCCAAAATCCTACCCTGAGGAAGGTTGGAAACGTTTTGCAACACTTGCAACTGTGATGATTCAACTGTCCTGACTGTGAATTCTGAATTTCGTGGTTGCTCTGACTGTGTTAGTGCACATTGTGCAAATAGCACTGCGTGAAATTTTCTCTTAGAATAACGGGCTAACAGGTTACTATTTGAAAATAGTAACCTTGCAAATAAGAAAGAAGAATTCAATTTCAAGCACACATTTTAATTGTAGCATATATCATTATGACTACAGAATTTATGATTACATATACACATAACCTACTTGCTTACTTCACATGTTTGATGTTTGTATATATAGCATGTAAATTATAAGCTTTCTATACTCTAATAATAAAAAGGGCAGTCCTTAAATCATCATGTCAGTATTCCAGTTCTTCCTTTGCCGTTCTTTTCACTTTTCGATTTACCGACGCCCGTACTGGAAAAATACATAAGGCACGTGTAAGATGTTTGTGATGTGTTCACGTGATAGAGTTTTGTATGTGATCACGTGTTCGTTTTGTATGTGTTCACGTGCTAGTTTTGTATGTGTTCACGTGTTTTGAGATCCGTTATCAGAATACTTGAATGAAAACATTAATGATATTAAACCTGGTTGCAGTGAACGAACAAACTTTTTGGAGAATTCTTCTGAGCCCAATATTTAACAATTATTTACCGAAGTCGAGGTGATTATCGGTGAGTATTCACCGAGACGAAGTCGAGGTGGATATTCATCGATAATCACCGACACTGAGGTAAATAATTGTTTTAGTATAATTTCAGTAGTAAAATATGCATAAAGTTAAATACAACTACATGCGATTCTGTTATGAATATAATTTACTTCCCTTTTAAATACGTAACGTTTTAGTGTATACTAAAATAATCGTGAAGATCGTTTATAAAACAACAAAGTCTATGGTCGAATGGCGCTGAAAATGCTTAAAATTTACAAGAAAGATCATGCAGAATGTAAATCAAACAATTTAAAACGTTGAAGAAAAGTTAACTGTTGTCATGATCATGTTAAATGTGAATGAATGTCCTTGGCAACTGCAATTTGCCGCTCTTTGCTTGTCACTCGTAAGTTTTAAATTTGTCAAATTGTTAATAAATTAATTGCAAAAACACTTGCTACCTTTAAAAAGCTTAACACCATATTTTGTTGCTAGTTTTGTGGAACTGCATTATCCTTAATTTCGTTAATTTCATGAAGAGAAGTCACTACAAAACGACTTCGGGAAGCCATTTTGAAAGAAAAGCATTTACTACTCCGGCTAGTAAATAATGCCTCAGATTTACTGCTCAGCCAACCAATCAAAACACTTGAGAGGTATTATTTACTACTGAAATTATACTAAGGCAAATATTCGGTCGAGACTTCCATATTGCAATATCGCAAGTGGAGACTTATTTTGCCTATTCATGGGCGAAGATGAATCCAACAGGTGTTTTATTATATCAAACAAAGCATGTATAAAAAGAAAACACTTTGTAAGTGAGAATAACACAACCATGTGATAAAACTACATGGACAACATGTATGTCTCCTTGGGCTCGGTTGAGAATTGAAAAGTGAATAATCTAGTTTTAAAGAAAGCAAAAGTGAACCTTGCATTACTAACTTTCTTTCAGTCTGTTTTAGGACGATTTGACTAATTTTAATGAAAAAGAAATCCCTTACTGACCTTTCGACCTGTTGTATACAAATTTCAAACAAATGTTTTTCTGCGCTGTTTTTTTAACAAAATTAAACTGATTGACAAACGATTTTAATGTTCCAAATTATTTTTCTGTACTTTACTCTACTTCGACGTACCGTCTGTCTTGTATTTAAAATTTACAAGATGTAAAAAGTGGGATAAACCAATAAACAAGGAAAGAATCGTAAAATATCGGACAGGCACGTGACAATTGGTCAATTGTGTGTGAAGGTATAATAAAGTCGTATATTCACTTAAGCCGGATTTGAAACTGCATATTCAGAAAATCGGACTGACTACACTAACCAATTGTTCACTATGTATGCAGTAGGCCCCATGTTGACCCCTCCAGTAAACTATTTCCCCCCCGGCGGCAGTCCCTTTTGTCTAATATATAAGCAAAGTCAAAGAGAGGGAAGAATCCTATAGCGAAACTATGCTTTTATACTAAAAGGAATGGTGGAATATATCAAAATATTGTGTCTGGAAATGCAGGAAATCAAGCCCCAGATGCTCAAAAACACGAATATTTTCTACGGGTGGACACACTTTTCCCGTTCACTACCACCTTGTTAGGTCCCTACCTCCCCCTGGTAGTATACCAGTTCTATGTATATGCAGGTTCATATCTGGCTAAAGTCATGAATGTATGGCATCACTATGAATATATTCTTACTCCACAATAATTTTTTTTCTTCCAGTTTTGTAAAGTTTGCCAGAAATTTGTCTAAAGAATTAATATATATTTTAACTATTAGTATATTATCTATATTAACAAAATATATGCATTTGCATGCATATCGTATCGTGCATTATCGAGGTAACATATATTAAAGGGTTGAAGGGAAAAAAGCTAAAACATTAAGCAGAGGTTTAACAGACATCATTGACGGCGGAAATTGCTTTCGATGGGGGGACGGGGAGGGAGGGGGGAAGGAGACGTCCAAGGATTTCATGATTTACTTCGCATACAGGAATTTCACATATGAACTGAGGATTTCATAATATGTGATTTGATTTCACATATAGAAATTTCACATATAAATTGAGGATTTCATATGATTTAAATTCTCATACAGGAATTTCACATATGAATTGAGGATTTCATATCTGATTTAATATCGCTTACCGGAATTTCATATATGAATTGAGGATTTTATATGTGATTTAATTTCATATACAGAAATTTCATATATGAATCGAGGATTTCACATGTAGGAATTTCACAAATGCATTAAGGATTTCATATAATTTGATTCCACGTATAGGAGACGTCCACGTATAGGGGGGAAGGATATGAAATTATATGAAATCCTTAATGCATTTGTGAAATTCCTACATGTGAAATCCTCGATTCATATATGAAATTTCTGTATATGAAATTAAATCACATATACTACTATTCAAATTTCTGTACTGAAATTAAATCACAGATCTCAAGGATACTACAACTAGTACAACTCGATAACTGGTCTCTTAGTTGGGAACATGCAGTGCGATCACATCCTGATAATAACAAGTTATTGAAACAGCATTAGTGTGCAAGTCTGATGCAGGGTTGTTACAACGTGTGCGTTTCTACGTGTGTATACACAACGATACAAATTTGAAACATACCAGAGCGGGTGTATCGTGTTTGTAATGTTCACGAACTTCCTCCCAGGAGCAACATTCGTCATAGCATTCATGATATATACCCACGTTGAGATCACGTTGAAAGTCCGCGGCTTCTTCGCGCTTCAAAATGATGTCGTCCATAACATCATCCGCATCTAGAAATTAATTTTTAAAGGGAAACTGGAATAACTAGATGGTACTCAGAGACTGCATACGTCCGACGGCAAATTACGTCAAGGATTTCATGCATGAATTAAACATTCAGTTCTTTTCAGCCCATAGACCCCCCCCCCCCTTGCCTTGTTTACGTTTTTCTGGCCGGCAAAAGTTTTTTAAAGCTCTCAAGAGGGCGTCGTTGTTGTGATATGTATTGTTGAATCACAATGGAGAACATAATCTTTTGTATAATCGGAATTTGTCTGCCAGCAAAATGTAAACAAGACAAGGGGTCTACAGGGTGTCCCGAAAAAAAGTGTACCTTTTGAAATGAAGCCTTTGTTTGAATTTGAATGCCTTATTACTATGCTGAACCCACGGGTGCGTAAAAAAGTATAGTTAGTATAGAAAGTGGGTTCAGCATAATGCTCAGGCATTCAAATTATTACAATAGGAAAATTTCAAAAGGTATACTTTTTTTCGGGACACCCTGTATACAGGGTGTCTCAAAAAAAAGTGAACCCTTTGAAATTAAATACAATAGGGTACAATAGATTCTTTGAAAGAAAATGCAAATATGAAGTTAAATTTCAAAAGGTTCACTACAGGGTGTATCAAAAAAAACGCAACCTCGGAATTTCCCAAGAAATCCACTTTGTTCTTAAGAACAAAAGATTTTAGGCCCCTGGGAATTTAAAATAGCTTCTAATCGTATTCCAGGAGCATAACTGTCGAATTACTAATAGGTCGTATTACTATTTTAAATTCCCCAGGGGCCTAAAATCTTTTGTGCTTAAGAACAAAGTGGATTTCTTGGGAAATTCCGAGGTTGCGTTTTTTTTTATACACCCTGTAGAAATTATCCTATTGTCATAATTTGAATGCCTGAGTACTACAGTATTGTATTACATTTCAAAGGGTTCACTTCAGAAGCAAGGCAAAATGTTGTAAAAATCCTCACCAATTTGAATAAAATTTAATCGATTTGTCCTTGTCCTACGGCCATTATTCGCTCTACAGATTGTCCTATAGACAAACTCGTAGTTTCGACTGCGCATTCAAATGACGCGTTCTGCGTCGGGATAAAATTGCAGTGGATCATAACATGTAGCTGAGACTGGAAGAATTAAGATATGCATATCAATGTATTCAGCTGTCCAATCATCATTTGTGTTTTCCGATATCGCCACAAGTGTCACTAAACAATTTTATTGGTAGTATAATTGTCCATTGTGTAAAAAAAAAAGAGGCGCCCTTGAAGCGATTCAACCGTGCGAAAACTCATTGTTCTTCAAGCACCTTATCTGCATATTCAAATCACATTGCAGTTCAAGCTCACTGATTGGACAGTTGAATTGGGTTTGATATGCATATTTTAATAAACACCGCGGAAAAACGTCTGCGCATGCGCCAGATTCGAGCTCCAGAACGCGTGTGTTTCGATCTTGAAAATGGCGGTTGGGGAAGTTTTACTCAGGTTTTACTCGGTTTGTGCGTATTTTTGGGGAAGT
This sequence comes from Trachythela sp. YZ-2020, assembly GCA_016169945.1. Lineage (NCBI taxonomy): Eukaryota > Metazoa > Cnidaria > Anthozoa > Malacalcyonacea > Clavulariidae > Trachythela > Trachythela sp. YZ-2020. Next base: position 3,413,936 of record JADLSH010000121.1, on the reverse strand, counting down.
TTAAGAGCAAATATTTGCGAACGGAAGACAAAAAAGGTTTACTTTGTTTCTGAAAAGGTAGGTTTGTAATTTAAACCTTTTAGAATTGAAATTTATAACGATTGTCTACAATATTTGGCTGTACATATTTACATATATTTACATATTTTGTGTTCGACAGATTCATTCATCACAGGTCTCGTTCAGTGGCATGTTTTACCTATGATAAGTTTTAATGTAAAGAAAATTTATTCTGGAATAATTGCTGCTAAAATAACTGGACTTTGTATTGTAGTCTGTTTGGTGTGTATCGCAATACATATACGTTATACAGTGTCGGGAGTTTGTCAAGAGTTTTCATAAATAAAAAGTTAGTCGCTAAGCCTCAATAATTTTCGCGTTCACACTATTTAAACTTCAGAATTTACTCTATAGCTTGAGCGGGTTAAGATTCTTAACTTCTTGAGAGTTTGCTTAACTTTTTTGTTTGAACTTCGATATTTAATAATATTTCGCGAAATGTTCGCACTCCTCCCGGCAAAAACAATTTTTTTTAATTGAAATTCATGTCTAGTCTACTCGACTATTGAATTATTTTGTTTATTTCACTTACCTTGAATTATTAAATAGCCATGTTTTTGTTTTGAATTTGGCATTTAAACTTCCCGCCATTTTATTTTGTTCTCGCGCATGCGCAGACGTTTTTCCGCGGTGTTTATTTTAATACTTCCAATTTCAGGTACATGTTATGATTCAACTACAATTTTGACCCAACGCAGAACGCGTCATTTGGATGCGCATTCGAAACTAGGAATTCGTCAACAGGAACAGCAAAAACGGAATTGAGAAAGATCCTGCATGACCACCTAACGCGATAGGTTGATGTCTAGACTATACCAGGACCATGTTACTATTATTTGTAGAATAAATGAACAAAATTAAATAAGACTTGCGTACTTTCAGTTTCCACACTGTCAGGCTCCTTCAATGTATAAACACCGTTGTCCTGAGAGCAAATATTGATACAAACAAGTTAATTCAATACGCCTTTATTGTAACGTAGAGCGAGAATCAGATTTGGCTTATTTAAGTAAGTTAGGAACTTGCGGCTAAATAAAGGAATTGCGCATTTGCCCGCATAGCCCGACTCTAACCTTTAATACGTCAAACCTAACCCCAAACCTAACCCCAACCCTAACCCCAAACCTAACCCTAACCAACCTAATAAATGTTTACAAATTACAAATAGAAAAAATTTGTAAAAAAAATTTTGAAAAAAAATCGTAAAACGTGAAAAGATTAGAACGAGAAATCGAACCCAAGAACACGTGCGTACATGCCAGAGAACGTACCGCTAGACCACTGCGAACAGCTGAAAACTTTACGACAATAAATTGTATTTATAGTTTGCTTCTATAAGGTGAAATTACTTATATAGTGTAAATGCGCAATTCCTTTATTTAGCCGCTGGTAGTTAGGATAGGTTCTCCATGACTTTTCATTTATATTTTGTTGATTGGGGGCTGGGGTGTAACTACAATGTAGGTGAATTTCCATATAACTTTCCCGAGATGACGTCACAAGGATTAGGGGTAGAGTTAGGGTTAACCATAGTAGGTTGCGATTAGGATTGTATTTAAATTAAGCTTGAGGTTTCGGTGGCGTAGTCGTCAAAGCAAGTGCCTTTCACCCCGACACTTATGTGAAGAGTCAGTCATCGCTCTACCGAAAGTCGTGGGTTTCTCCGAGTACTCCGGTTTCCTCCCATATAGAATGTCGACAAGGTGGGTTTTGATAAACCCAAACTAACCCTTCCATTGTAGCTGTGCTCCCTGATCAGACAGGAGTCATACGAGTGGCAGCAAGAGGCACTCGATCAAGTCGAGCTGCGTCCTTCGTAATTCAGCTCAACTCTTTAGCTGCAAGTGAGAATGATTAACACACCCCCCACGGGCCCCACTTACCTAATTACTTACTTACTAATATGGAATTTGACCATACAATTTGGTTCGAGATATCGCTAGGAATTAGGGCAAATGTATATTATCTGAACTTTTGATAAGTTCATTTATATATTTACTTTATAACTAATGTATGTAAAATATATCAATTGTCTGATCTAAAGCAGCATTTTTGTAGAGCCTATAAAGTATAAGCGCGAGCAGCCTCAAAAGCAGCCTTTGTCTTTAATTATTTCGCTTACCGGTACACTTGCGGCAGAACAAAAAGTTATCCAAGCCAACAAGGTGATAATGAAAACGTCCAGATACATCATTTCTGAAGCGGCTGTGTCTGTGAACAAATATTGAGTAGATATAAAGGCATGCATAGCTTACTTGTATTACGCGCATCTCGAAACAGGAATAAAATTAGAAAATTTTTTCCCCTTGTTAAAATGACATTATTATTATTAAATCAATATTTACAGAGGGTTGAACAACATTATTACCTAAACGGTATTCTTCCTAATGGCCCTCACGCACTACATTAAATAATCTCAAATCTAATATAAAAAACTCCACTGTAGGACAGTTTTGTCTTTGCAAACTCCGTGCCAACTCAGTTTTGGAATTCTTAAATCTGTACCAGCGACTCGAGTGTTTACATGGTGTGAATCACGAGAAAATTTAAAAAGATTACGAAGTTCAGTGGGTCCTTCGCCACGCAAACTTTCAACGACAAGTAAGATTCCATTTCAATTTACGAAAAATAACAACAGATGGCGTGGACACTTTAATAACGGATGGAGCAGCTCATTTGAAGCATTACCCCAGATAGTTATACCATATATATAATGAGGGTAAATTAGGCCGAAATAAAATTTGATTCTAGAGTCAAAAGGAAGAGCTTCACGGATTCGTTTAAACAGAAACAATCTTGAGTTAATCTTGCAATATATCTTATCAATTTGATTAACCCACACAAGGTGGCTATCAAGTGTAAGTCCTAAGAGTTTGCCAGACGTAATTTCTTCAATATAAGAAGAGTCAGGTCCAATTGAACAGGAGCCTAGAGCTGGAAATTTGCGCTTGGAGTAAATTTTCATAAATTTGGTTTTTTTATGATTCAATATCATTCGATTACTCGAAGTCCATTGAGAGACATTGGTCAGATCCTCAGAGAGGGTCTCTTGAATTACAGTTAAGTCAGAGTTATGTTCTAAAAGTGTAGTGTCATCAGCAAAAAGATTCGGATCAGAGTGCACGAGAGATTGCGGCAAATCGTTAATATAGATTAAAAATGAAAGTAGTTTTATTACCCGAAGTCGTCTACTACTCAGGCTCTTATATCCATGATGCATTCGTGGACTTCTGCCACTGATGGAACAGGTGCAGCAGTGAGGATCATATTGCTAGACTATAAAAAAGCCTTTGATCTGATCGACCACCGCATTCTAGTTGACAAAGTCCTTTCCCTTCGAATGCCATGTGGTGTAGCTCGCTGGGTGTGTGATTTCCTATCAAACAGATTCCAACGTGTAAAGTTGTCAAATGATTGTTTCTCTGAATGGGGTGCTGTTCCATCTGGTGTCCCTCAGGGAACTAAACTAGGACCCTGGTTGTTCCTGTTAATGATCAATTACCTCAATCCATCTGAAGCGCATGCTTGGAAGTATGTAGATGACACCACGTTAGCAGAAGTTGTTCCACGGAATGGCGAAACCTTTATCCAGAACGCCGTTACCGATGTCGAGAGGTGGTCTAACGTCAACAAGCTCCAACTGAATGCTGACAAGTGTAAAGAAACAACAGTTTGACGCAATCACAATCAACTCCAAAGAACTCGAACTGGTGAGCCACTGCTCCCAAGGTGTTAGGAGTTATCATATCCAGTTCACTCCAATGGGTTGACCATGTTAACGAAGTAATCAAGAAAGCGAATAAACGTTTGTATTTCTTGATCTTGCTCAAGCGTGCTAACGTCCCTGCTTGTGATATTGTTAATTTCTACTGCACTGTTATTAGACCGGTTCTCGAGTATTGCGCTCCTGTTTTCCATCATGCTCTCCCTGTATACTTATGTGATGACCTTGAGCGCATTCAAAAGCGTGCGCTGTCCATAGTATCTCCGGGGTTATCATATACGGACAATCTTAGGAAATTGAATATCAGTTCCTTGAGAGACAGGCGGCTGAAACTATGTAAGAAACTATTTCTGTCAGTTGTATCTGATACCGAACACAAACTTCACCATCTTCTGCCACCCAAGAATATCTCAGCATATAATCTGAGAAGACAGCGACCTTTTGACTGTCCGACCACACGAACAAATCGTTTTAGGAACACTTTTGTCGTTTCTATGTCAAAGGAGTAGTTTAAAAGGATATGGATGGGATTCTGATATGACTTCCACCACCATTGCCGCTGCCTCGCGTTAACCTTTTGCTTTTATTTATGCATGTTTTTGGGTTGATATCATATAATATGTAATATTATTTTTTTTGAGGTCCGTAACTCAGGTCCGTAACTAAAATAGAGCCTTTTGATTGGCTGAGTACGAGGTCCGTATCACACCAGTACGGACCTCTCGCAACTTTTCGCGCCAAAACAAACAAAGGAGTGAAGAAATAAACACGAAAAAATAAACACGTTATTTACCGTTCTGGTCGGTCCGTACTGGAAAAATATTTTCCCTCAGTCTCAGAAGCGGCCCTCGACCTTCGGTCTCGGGCCGCTTCTGAGACTTCGGGAAAATATTTTTCCAGTACGGACCTCCCAGCCGGTAAATAACATATATTTATTATATGGCAAGTGCTTGTTTTGGTGAATCTCGCAATCTGATTGGTCGCTGACGAGGCAGGATTTTCCCGTATTGCCCACGGGCAATCGGTATTCTTATTGCCCTGCGACGACTTGAACACATTTCAAACCAATAAAAGCATTAAAAAATCCTTAAAAATAATTTAAAACAATGAAAAATAAACAGAAAATACGGAAAAGTGATAACTACAAGGGATAAAATCAAGTTTTGTTGGCTCAAGTCGAAATATTAAGGTAAATTTTACGATGTTTTTTAACTAAAACAGTCAAGAATATTTTTGTTTTTTCGAACATGCAAAGTTGTTTTTGTCCTTGATCCGATAGCTCAATATCACTATATTTTCTATTAATTTTATATTTTATTCTATAAATGGTACTGTAGAGTAGTTTTACTAAGCTAAGATTAGATAAATTTGTAAAAAACTAAGACAAATTCGTATCATTGAAAATATTTTGACATTTGAAAATGACCGGCTTTGAGTTTCGGACTTTGTACTTTGCCCTCGCGTGACCAATTTTTGGCAAAATGAATTGTTTTCTGTTGTCTGAAATGCCATATAATAAACAACTTACTAACTTCGACTGTTCGGTCTGTACGGTAAAATATCAAGCCTCGGTCTTGCTGTATTGACCTCGCTATCGCTCGGTCAATACAGCAAGACCTCAGCTTGATATTTTACCGTACAGACCTCACGCTCAGTCAGTAAGTAGTTATTATTACATTCAGTAATATGTAATTGTACATGTGTTATTTTTAATTTGTTTGTAATATGTAAGTTTTGTTAATTTTACGCAATTCAGCCAATTAGGCTGCCATGTAAAAATCTATTAAGCTATCTATCTATCTATCTATCTATCTATCTATCTATCTATCTATCTATCTGATGTTTCTCCATAAATTACTATCCTTGGAACCAGAGGAGGAATGAGGGTCTTCCCGAAATGCAACGCGCGCCGGGGCGGTTTATCATATATACTCAATTTCTCGGCCTGCTCCGTTATTGTTCGATTGTTGCTCGCTGCGTTCACATATCACAACTCAGAGATTATAGTAAAATATTTTAAAATGGCGAGTTTTCGCAGTATTACTGGGATGAAAGCTTCTGAATTAGATGGGCATGGACTTCTTTATGTTTGTTGTGTGTCGAAAAACCCTGTAAATATGATCACAGATGGGTTACCGTGCGACGTGCGTTCAACTAGAATGCTGCGAGGTTCATATAAGTTTTACGGATAGTTTGGACATTCGACGAACAGCCCTTATTCCATCAGTTGTTAAAGGCATAAAAATCGAAGAAATTGTAGTAGCCCTGCATTGATAGAAGTGCATACCAGTTGCGTTTTCAAGGTGAGATGATTTAAACGCATGCTTTTAAGTTTTAATACTGTATATACATAATTTTGATTGAAATACATTTTGTATATTTCAAAAAAATAGAAACTTTAAACTGAAACAGATAAGAAATACACACAATGTGTTTACAGTACATAAATATCTTTGAATAAGAAATTATTTAATCAGTAAAAATGTAGTGAAAATTGATTATAATATATACATATATTTGATATAATTCAGGACAAAAAATATATTTTTTATTTGTTTTTTAATATTAATATTAAACACGCCATTGTTAGACTGATATTTAAGTCCTTTACCTTGACTTTGTTCCTACTCAATGTGTTTCTTACTTCCATGTGTAGTTCCACGACCGCATTGAAATCAGGGATGGATGTGGCCTATGTAATATTGTCATGTTGTGGGAGTTTGATATTTTACCATTGAACCAACATCCCAAGCAGTCCCTCCAGGTGACCTGGATATTCAAAATGACGAGCTGGATAATGTACTTCCACAATACCTTTAGACAATCCAACTGAATGTAATTGTTTTAAACAACTACTAAATCCTATTTGTTTGGCAAATATTGATACACACCGAGTGGTAGAGAACGAAGACCTGTCTAGTGGTGCTAGTGAAACTGAGGCAGTGAATGTAGATGAAGTTGAGAAAATTCAACAATTGACAGAAATTTTGGATGTGGAAAATACTGCCTTTGGTGACAATGTGGATGATGAAATGTCTGATGATGAGGACAATAGTTTGGATGTTATATCTATGTATTTTGAAAAGTTTGTTGTTGTTGGATCTTGGCAAGAAAACAGATACCAAGCGTGCTCACAAGGTGCATGTGGAGAAGGTCATCAAACCTAGAGTTGACATTCAAAGTGGAACATGAACCAGACAATGTTCGAGACACAAATGCATTGAAATTTTTAGTGTTTCAGAATGACAACTGGCATATAATTGGCTATTATATTATATTATATTGGGTGGTATTCTTGGTGGTGGTGGGGGTGGTATTCTTAGTGGACGGTTTAACTATGAAATAATGGAATAAAGCATTAATTTTTCCAGTATTACAAAGATGTGAAGTTGAAACATAAAGAAAACTGATTCACAAGTCACAACAACTATTCTCTATAAGGTAGAAGTATAATATTGTCACAGAACAATAAAAAATCAATCATATTTGTAAAGAAATAAATGGTGCTTAAAGATGGTCAGATGGACATTCATTCAACATTCGAACGTCATAAATCTTTCTATAGATTACTAATAACCCATTTACTGAGTACTGCTCCACTGACAAGTTCAATTGTCTGGTGTTAAGGACAGAATAATACTTAAGTAGGCAACTTCTCAGGGAGTTACATATAGTTTTAAGTAGAAGTTTAGTAACTTAATTGACAGGAGGATGTTAGAAGAAATGCTGCATTGAATATGTCGGGCAGCATCATCCCAGAAATTGTTGTTATAACTAAATGATGGCCACTCTTGGACTGCAGAACGTTGTCCATATTTTCAATCTGTTTTCGCAATTGATATGAATTCAATAAATGCTTTGTTTTCCTCAAAGGTCCACTTATGATGTTTTACTGGGGACTTCTTTGTAGGAGTCAGCCTAATCTTTCTGCCAGGAAACTTTATAAAACAAAAAAATATTAAATGCTTAAATAGTTCTTAGAACCACTCGGCATAATTATTAGTCAAACCAGATGTTCTCTAGCTTGCGAGCAACATTGTCGCACAATATTGCAATTTTGACTGGGAGAAGATTGCTCTGAGCAATTGCTTTCAAACGATTATTATGTACAGGTAAGACATTGCTGCTGACAGAGTGGCACTGGGGTACAAGTAAAAATTATTGTAATTCTCTGCCAATCCCATATTAGTCCTGGTTTTGGGATATTGGGGGTTTACATTGACTGACCAGTGCATAATTGTATTTGGCAAGACAGAAAACGTCAGAATATGAACCATGACTGCAAGTACTGTGCAGCTATTGATGTAATTTTCTTGATTATTACATGCTCAGAGAGATCTGTTATGATACTTGCATATAATTGAATATACAAATTACAATTTATACCTTTGTCTTTGGTGATGTTGTGTAACTCTTAAACAAAGATCGACTGGTTGTTGAAGTCTTCTTGTTTTTCGATCTGGTTTCCCTGGTGTATCACCAATAGAAGTATATACACGCTTAGCACTTTCATTTTCTTCCTCACTAATGACAGCATCGCTATTATTAGTTGCCATTATTATAATACTGCAAAGTTTACTCTATAAATGAAAAAATACAATAAAATGTACTCAAATATAACGAAACCTAACCATAAAGGTAACAATGAAATAAAATAGGTAGCAACACATGTCAAAGTTATCATAGAAAATAGCGATCCATTGCAGTAGTAATTTCGTCGCGCCAAAACCACCTCCACGGGGGCATATTCCCGCCATCAGGGTTAGAATATAGCAAAAAATAGCTCATTTTCAAACCGCGATAACTCTTCGGTTTTATGGAGTAAATTCATGTTTTAAAGTATCACTATAAAGAGTAAACATTCCTGAATTCACTGATATGATTTTATTTTAGTTTCCTTGTAAAAAAGTATAATTTACTCATGAATATTTCAATGCCAAGGGTTAGAATATAGCAAAAATAGCTCATTTTCAAACCGCGATAACTCTTCGGTTTTATGGAGTAAATTCATGTTTTAAAGTATCACTATAAAGAATAAACACTCCTGAATTCACTGATATGATTTTATTTTAGTTTCCTTGTAAAAAAGTATAATTTACTCATGAATATTTCAATGCCATCAGGGTTAGAATACAGCAAAAATAGCTCATTTTCAAACCGCGATAACTCTTCGGTTTTATGGAGTAAATTCATGTTTTAAAGTATCACTATAAAGAGTAAACATTCCTGAATTCACTGATATGATTTTATTTTAGTTTCCTTGTAAAAAAGTATAATTTACTCATGAATATTTCAATGCCACTTTAAGGTCATGTTCACTGACCCGAAACATGCATAAATACAATGGGAATTTAACATAACTAAAATGCGATATATATACAAAATTATTCCAAAATTATTTTATTAAATTACTGAACAAAAAAGTTATCAAAACATACCTTTGAAAAAACGAGATCTTCACAGCAAAAATCGCAAACATTTCAACAGTTTTTAATCGAACGGCACGTTGACTCGTTGAGAATAAAGATTTTGAATAATAATGAGCCGCATTGAGGCGCGTTGCATTTCGGGAAGACCTTCATTCCTCCTCTGCCTTGGAACCAACAAATGTGGAAAAAATTATATTTGTTGCTAGGTTATCGTCTTTCCTCAATAGAGTGACAAAAAAGCAAATGGGATTCATTCCAAACATTGTTAGAGTTTTGGATAAATACGGACTTGGGGACTATCTTACCACCTACATACAAACAGGTCAAATCCCTACTAAATCCTCATGGAAATCAATAGTAAAAACAGAAATTCATCAGTTTCAAATCCAGTGTTGGAGGCAAGGCTTGTATATCAAACCTGAGCTTGAATATTTTCGGGATGTTCATACCGAACTGCAGCCCTTAGAATTGTGGAATGCAGCGAAGCAGAACCCAATGTACCTCAAACCTATAGCAACCCTGGTAAATCTTCTATGTGGAAATATTCCATCAAAACTTAATGATGTTGTGGAAGATCATGGTGATCAGAATAACTGTAGGATATGTCACGGACAAGTATCAGGAACCCTTAAACATTTTATCATGGACTGTTACAGCGTATCGATTGAAAGAGAGTTATTGTGGGACAATTTGCAGGACAAATTGAGTTTAAATGTTTGTGCAAGTCTTTTTAACCAAGATGATAATGGCATACTTGCTAGTTTTTTAAGTGGGTCACTGCCATGTAGTGTCTCAAACTATGAAAGGGACCAATTTATCATAATTTGTTCCAATGGAATCGTGGCGATTTTCTTAAGAATAGAACAACTTTTAAACAGTATAATATAGTCGTAAATTAATTTATTTGTAAATAAGTTATATATAGTATCCACTTAGTAGTAATTAGTAATAGTATTTTATTATATATTGTAAGAAAGGACTCTTCAGAATTGGAGGCAATAAAGAACTATCTATCATACTTAACATGTTTCATCAAAGGGCAAAGACAAATCGAAAAATCCCAAGAGAATGACTATCAGGACAGGCATTAGTAATGGATAATACAGTCCTATTATAGCAAACGTTCCAACCTCAAAAGATCGATGCAAACGAATCGAACAATCTTTAATTATAGTATAGCAAAGTAACAAAACAAATTATCTGTTTAATTAAATTCACGTTCTCACCTGTACTAGTATGTAGTCTGTAGGATCCAAAACTTAATGCCAATGAAAAAATTCGTCTTAGGTTGATTGAGCTTCTATGCCTCCAAAAGCTATATAACAACTGAATAACCTGTATGTTTGTGATTAGTCTTTTTATCAAGGGGTCACCGGAACTCTTGCAAAGGCCCAGTTTAAAAGCTGCAGGTAGTGGAGTAGAACCAATGACTCATCAGTGTACTTGGCTAATGGCTATTGTCATGCATTTATGACGTTTGATATTCAACTTCCCGTCTGTACGTTTGATAAAAATCATAATGTGTAATCAAATGTTTTGATTATAAAGTATTGAGGCAAAGAACATCACCTGATATAATATATAGCGGTTGTTTTGCGAAATACATAACATTATTTCATTTAGTATTTGGCACAGCTTTTGTCTGCCGGATCGTCATCAGCACAGTCTGCACAGAAGTTCATGATAAAATACACTAGCTATAGTCTAGTTTCAGTACATGCATGCATACCCGGGTATAATGTCAAATGTCGTTTCATACAGGGTGTATAATAAACGTTCATGCAGTTTATATTCATTTTAAAACGTTCATGCAGTTTATATTCATTTTAAAGCGTAGTCATTAAGGCGCTGTTACACTCTGCAAATTCTCTTGCAACTTTTCTCGCAATTTTGTTGCGACACAAGTTGCACGCGAAATTGCAAAGTGTAACAGGCCTCGCAATCATGATGTCCCGCAATATTTTTGTTGCGAGAAGCGTTGCACGAAGTAGAATCACGTTCAATACATTACCATTTAGGCTGACAATGTGGCGCCAAACGGTAGCACTCGCGGTCTTTATGCTATTTTTAACCACGATCATTGCAAGTTGCATGAAATATATTGTTCAGTGTAACATAGCTTGCAATGCAACCCTTAAATAATTTTTCCTCACATTGCGAGACAAATTGCACTGACGACGATTGGTTTGCGAATAAGAGTATTTTAATTGACTGCTGGTGATTGGAGAAGCTTAAAATTGAACGATAAATACGATAAAATTGAACATTTTGGCAATGAACCCTCGAAACCAAACAACTACGGCCTTCCATGCACTATTTTCAGTTCATTTATTAACTTTACATACCTTACGGTTGCGGTTTAAAGGTGGTTTAAGCCATGGTTTAATCTTGAACCGACTAATTGCCAATTTCTGTTTACATTGCCGTGCGATCGACCGCGTTCGTGTCGATATGGACGTAAAATTGTTTTATGGTAATTTTTATTGCATTTAGGAATTAGGATAAATAAACCTACCGAATGCGATAAATAAACCTACCGAATATCTTGTATAATGGTATTAAATAATTATTTTTCTCATGTGGCAACAACAACATTGTAGTTTAGACAACAAATTCAAGAATTTGACACGCGACCATGAAATAAGTAAAATTGCATAATTAAGCGGTTCTACTAAATTTTAAAATAAGACTTAGATCACTCTATATTGTCCAGTATTCCGAAAATTATTAAGCATAAAAATGGACTCCATTGAGGTTCATCTGAATGACTATAAAACAGTTTGAATATCTCTATTTTAACATTGATCTTTGAATTATCATGCAAACACACATCTGCCCACCATGCAAGATTCTTATCAGACTTGACAGTTTGAAGTATCATTTATCTAAACTATCATGCCTAATGGAAAGGTAATTGACACTTTTGCGCAAGTTCGAAATGGTACTTACATTATCTGTGTTTTGTAGCAAAGAATGTCCATTATCTGTCCATTTGACGTAACTAATGTTTACAATGGCCTGCGGTGCAAACTGAACTATTTTTATACAATTCTATATACTTTCGTAACAAAGTAGTGGCTCTGGCATTGTATACTAACTGTAGACATCTCGTCATAGACAATCGAGAGGAATGGACTGGAAACGCCATTGCAAAAACCTTTCGTGATTCGTGACATCCGTGATATGGCCTATAACGTATTAATTTACACGTTGCCAAGGCAACAGCTCAAACCAAAACATTAAATTTCGGCATGGTAGAAAAGACGGAGTACGGAGTCTATCAAAAAGTCTTTCTTTATGATAGTCAATCGATTTTTATCAGACTCCGTCTTTTCCACTTTAGGGGGCATGAAGTGGAAAACGCGCAGTCTGTCAAAAAAGTCCTTCTCAAAAGTCAAAACTTAACATTTCGTCTAACAATCCGTCTTTTTTTCCCACTTTATTCATAAAGTGGAAAACGCGGATTCTGTTAGAAATGCACTAAACTGCTGCCAGTAGACTGCTTTTGACGCCATATAGTCTAGAAGCCAGTTTTTAAAATATAAGACAATCAGGGTTTTTTTTAACGTGCAGTTCTACACAAAATGTGCAGTTCTAAATCAATTTGTGCAACTCTAAAAAATATTTTGTGCAGTTGAAAAAAATACGAACTTTCAGGATATGGATATTTATTGTAGAAAACTAAAGTAATCGAAGGAATAAATGGAATACATATAGCTTCAATAACAAAAGCAGTACCAGAATTTCTCATAAAAAACTCAACAATATAATTTTTGTTGACAATTTTCTACATCGTTTCTATTTGAAGGGATGAGAATCAGTTAATGAAAGTTTAATAAGAAAAAAATGGTGCCATTTGCGCGAGTTGAATTTCATGCTATGACATGTCGCAGGGCCTTTTTTAATTAATATACTGGGGGGCCAAAGCCCCCCCAGCCCCAATGTTAGCCCCAGTAAACTATCCACCCAGTGAAGGTCCCTTTTGTCCAAAAGTTTTTAAGTTTATAGGTCAGAAGAAAGTTATGATATTCTCATAACAAAGCATTGCTTTTACACCAAAAGCTCAGTCTGTTTAGATGGGATATTTCAAAAAATGTCTCTGAAAATGCAGGAAATCAAGCCACAGAAACTCAAAAATACAAAAATTTTCTGGGGAGAACCCCCAGACCCCCAACCACATCCACACACCCTCAATATACCACATTCTTGTTAGGTCCCTTTTCGTTGGTGCCCCCCCCCCCCACTAACCATTTCTTGAAAAAGGCCCTGGCATGTTGGGACAGTATGACAAAATGTGCAGTTCTAAATTTTTCTTAAAAAAAACCCTGAAGACAATCACAATAACAACTAGACATGGTGGAAAATAGGCATGGACATTATTTGCTACAAAAGACAGATAAAGTAAATATAATTTCGAGCTGGCGTAAAAGTGTCAATTTCCTGTTCATTAGGCATGATAAGTTTAGATAAATGATACTTCAAACTGTCAAAGTCCGATAATAACCCTGCATGGTGGGCAGATATGTTTGCACAACTCAAAGTCCAATGTTAAACTGTACATTGACCTTGCACGTGTGCATGCTTAGGCCTTTTCCGTCAATCATTCTTGGGTATACTTCGCGCGGTCAGGCATCACACCTCGCTAACAATATGGGGGATATCACACGATAAGGTCAATGTTAAGTTAGAATAATAGTATGGCTTTTTAGCCCCTGTTTACAGCATTAAATGACTTCCCAGCAACTCATTTATTTTCTTACGAACTCCAAATGAGGTTACATAGTAACCAAGGTTATAATCTCGTCCCCCGAGCCTGCGATCCTTTGGGAAGAATCGTAAGCTCTGGGATAATCCATAACCGGAAGTTAATATGATTGGTCGTTGATACGGAATGGTGTCGCAATAATGCAACAATAAATTATTAACCGGGTAAATTATATATACAAGATGGCTGCTGTTTAGGAGTGTACGAATATTGTTTTTGTATTTCAGAGTAATTTTAGCAGTGATAAGGTGAATAATATTCTGTAATATTACACGGAAAATATAAAGAAAGGTACTATTAAGTTTGTACTATTTTATAAATGTACCAACGGTGAAATAGAACGTGAAACTTTGTGGCTTTGTGCTGTAAATTTAAAGCCTACATACTTTACTAAAATTCCTAAATGCTTTAGCTTTATTTTGGAAATATGCATGGTTTTGAAAATGGTTATACTTTATCTCAACTTTTTATTTGATTGTGAATAACAGAATATTTTATCTATATCCATTTGAAAAAGCAGTTTTTAGTTTTATAGTGGCCTAATCTTGATCATCTTATAATTAGTAAATACAAGATCACTACTAAATTATATTTAAGCCTAATAATCTCTAATCATGTACTACAAGAATTATCCTTACAATCTTAGTCATGTTGTATTTCAATGTATGGATAAGTGTACCATGTTTTGTGGCTTATAGGCAGGGATCAATCCTGGTAGGAGAATATATGTACTCCCTCTTGTTGTACAGAGGGCAAATTCATATAATAATTTACTGGAATAAGTTTCAATGTTTTTTCAACAACAACAACAGCATAAAACATAATCACACAGCTTCCCATAAAATATAGCCAAACTGGTTCCATAGTTGTTGGCCAGGAGCTAGTCTGCTCACAGGCCAGCCAGGACCAAGTCATGATCCCTGCATGGGAACTTGCCCATGGTACAGGGAAATATTGTAATCATACAGGTACATTGAAGAAAAGCCCATTCTGAAAATAGTGTTGTGACAAAATAATTTCTAAAACCAGGAATCAATGCCTAGTACTATGTGCCAAGGTACATGAATTGCTCCCAAGGAAGAGTCCAGGGTAGCCAAATACAAGGTAGCATAAGTATAGGTATATGACGGGCTTTGGCGCATTTTCAATTCATCCCTCATTCAACCCGACTCATCATCAAATTATGAAACCACATCCATCTAGTTTCATAATCCCAATGCTCGCCTAGCGGCTCGCAACTTACTAACCAACATGTTACGTAACTTACTAACCAACACATACAACAAATCTTACTACCGCGAACACGCAAACCTTTACTATCTAAGTCAGCGCGTGTTTTAAAGGCGCGTATACAAAAACACACTAATAAAGAGGTAGTAACATGTTTAATGAATTAAGTGAAGTTAAATTTGAACTCAATGAAGCATTTACGTGGGGGGTAAAGGAAGACAAGTTTAGTGGTTATGTCATTCCAGTAGTCATCCCTGAAGATGTCATAGACAAAATCAAAAGTCTAGCATATGAACATGGAACGAAAAACCAACTATATGGTAACGTGTTATATTTAAAGTCAAAGGGTTTATCAGTTAAGCAACAAAGTGAATTACTAAACAAAGGTACAATGAATATCACAATACACTTTAAAATCACAGGTGTATACACAAAAGACGTTGAGGAAGGTCTTAGTAAGTACCTTGTCTTCAAGACTACCAAGCTATGTAAGTTAAATAAACCAGAGTCTAATGATGACGAGCCCGAAGACTAAAAAAAAACCAACTTACAATTCAAAGGCTTAATAGTCTTTAAATTGATTTAAAGGATCGTATACAAATATACACTAATAAAGGAGTAATGATGAATGTTAAAGTTAACATGACTAAAATAGTTAGAAAATTTCAAGACTTAATGATACAAAACCAAATGCCTAGCAAACAAGGTTTTAAAATGAATGTCTGTGGAGAAGTCTTCATCCCGAAAAAGTTTCTTGAAAAGATATACACTTTCATTGAAACCATGCAAAGACACCCACAACGATATTATTTAGCCCACGCAATGGAAGGTGTCTTCATCGAGTTTTTAAAGTTAATGAAGCCTTTTGAACTATCTCAAGATTATCTCAATGAGCATCTCATCGAGTTAAGTCTAAGACCAAGTCTACCATACTCAAAAGTAAACATAATATGCTTTGAACCACTTGAACCAGAGTTAGACAGGCCTGGAATGGATCTTATCATTAAGGCTCCAAAAGGTTACACGAAACGAGAAATTCTTTTATATCTCCCAAACAACAAAGTCTTAAGAACATTAAATAATAGTGATATAAACAGTCTTGTAAACTTTTCATTTGATGTAGTTTACGCATTTAATTTAAACTTTCTTTTTATTGATCACCCTACTATGGAACCCTTCATCAACGCAATAGTAAAAGAGAATAGTAAATTATTTAAAGATGAGTATGATTGGAGAGGTCCAGAGAGAGTTAAAAATGTTAAGATAATACCACTAGATGATATCGACATCAAATCCATAGTACGCTTTGAGGAACCTGATCCAACTAGAGAGTGGTCCTTTAAGACGAAAGCGTACTCTGAGTTCTACTCAAGACTTGTTAAAAATGAATGTAAATTTAATAGTGAATGGTCCTTTAATTCAAGACCACCATTCGAAGGCGAAGAAGAGCAGCTTGAGATAGAGCTTGGGATGTATGTGGAGATTTAAAAGGGTGTGTGTGTGTGAGTCTTCCTATCACAAAATGATAGGAAAATTTGTTTATAGTCTTTAAATTGATTTAAAGGATCGTATACAAATACATACTAATAAAGGAATGATGAATACTTTAAGTTCAAATGAGAAGTTTTCGTTTAAAGTTAAATGGAATGCATTGATTAAGTTAAAACAAATAGAATATTTACCTGAAGATTTAACCGAAATCGAGATGGAAAAACAGTGCAATCTTGATGGTCACTCTCTCGGTGAAAGCAAACACAACTGCCCGACTTGTAATTACATAAACCGTTATAACAACATTGAGAAGATAAAGACAGCTGAATGGCTTAAAAAAGTTAAAGCTAAGGGATACGATATTAATAGCGACGAGGCTAAAATTTTATCCTATGACAACTTATCTGATGAAGATGACTATTACAGCAGTAGTGATGATGATGAGAAAAAAAGAAGGAGGAGTATGGTTACGGTTGTTTTCATAGTTTTACAGAAATTAATGGATCAGTTTTTTGTGTGAAGTGCGGTATTGAAAAAGGTGATGAACATGTATACAAATATTGGGAAAGTGATAACCATAATTATTTAGTCCGAAAAGGTTATAAAACCAAAGTAGAAGAGCTAAGTGAGGAGTACTGGAAGGACAAAACAAAACCTATAATTACAAGCGTTAAAGATCTTAAACTCTTAGCGAAAAATCTAAACCTTAAGTACTTCTCAAGGATGAGTTCAACCGAGATTACTGAAAAACTAAAGGTTAAAATCGTAAATCACTTAACGTATGTTCTAACAAACAAAAAGACAGGAGAAAAACAGGGATTCACATCTATGTTTAAATTAGGAAAGGAGATGAACATTAATCCGGGTAGTGTGTCTTACCATTTAGGAAAAGACATCAAAATAGACGAAACTGTATACACATTACAAAAGATTGATAAACCAGAACCAGAACCGATGTTAAAACCAAAACCAAAACCAAAACTTCTATCTTTGAAAAGATATAAAGAAAAAATTAGAAATATAAAATTTGATTATGGTATTGCCATTGGTAAAGCCATTGACAGAGCCATTAAAAAAGCATCCCAAGCAGATAACGGTATGAAAGATGAACCTGAACGTAGTGAACCTGAACGTAGTGAACAAAGCGAAGCAGAGGAAAGTGAAACAGATGATGATGATAACAGCGATGTCAGTGAGTGTAGTATCCGTCTAACTAACCAGGCGAGTGAAACATATTCTGAACAAAGTGAAGATGAGCTAAGTGAAGATGAGATAAGTGAGTTAGAGTATGACAGTGAGTGTGTAAGTGAGGATTAAATAATTAATTTCAAAGGCTTTTTTTGTCTTTGAAATTTTCTTTCTTACATCCATTAAAAAATGAATTTGTAAACACCCCATCCACCAATCAGTCCAGTGACTCCAATAACAACGTTTTGATACTCTTTCATCTCGTCAGATGGTTTGTAGTAATCTGAGATATGCGGGGGTCTTGTGAATGTCCTTTCTTGATATGTTATTTTTCTTAGGTTGTCCAATGCTTTGTTCGTTGTGTTGATGTCCGCGTTTGCGTCAGACAGTTGTTGGCGAAGTAATTCTGTCTTGTTTTTAATTTCTACCTCTTCTTCATGCCACTTTTCTTTATCGGCTGATAATTTTTCCATTGCTAGGTTGTGTCTTTTAGTTTCTTTCTCATAACCATCTTTATCGAGTGACTTAAATAGAAACCCGGCACCTGCGAATGCCATTGCATTAAATAATCCTGATGCTACAACACTTGCCATTTATTATTACTCACTTCGTTCGACTGCTTACTTCGTTCGCTTATTCTTTGAACGGATTGTCTGGAAGATACTTTTTATCTTGAAGCATTTTCACTCCAACAGCACTTACTCCAAAAACCACGGAGAGTTTAGCGGCTCCGACTAATGTTGCCGGAAGACCAAGTGAGTCTTTTGCAAACTTTTTACCAAGATATGAAATTCCCATCGCACCAGCGGTAATTACGGCCGCAGTGTATAATTCGTTTAATATGTCCTTTTGTTTAGTACCCATTTATTATACATAAAAAAAATTTCTTAATCAAAATTTAAAGTTTAAGAAATCTTAATTTAGGATCCTACCACTCTTGTATCAGTTGTTTTAGTTCCTCTGTATACTCCTTAATAATTTTATTTTTGTAATTCTCGTTGTCTTGTAGAATTTCACCACAACCACCACCTATTCTAATGGTTAGTTTAATAATACTTGTGATAAACAATAGAACTGGGTCTAAGGTTTTTTCATCAGCAAGTTCATTGAATATTGGTCTTAACACTTCTTCACAACTACCATACCAATTATTATATATACCATTAAGATGTTTGTTATCGCCAATGACGGTGTTAAATATTTCAATGTGTTTATCGTGTAACCTTTCATCCCTTTTTCTTTTGAGGTAAGATGTGACATCTTTGACACATACGGCACCTACGAAACCTAAGACAATTGCTTTGATGAAGCATGAAGTTAAATTAAGTTCCTTAACATCCTTATTCATTTATTATACATAAAAAAAATTTCTTAAACATTTAAGTTTAAGGAATCTTACGCTGGGTTTTACCAATCGTTAGGAATGGGAACAATATAGTCAGTACCTTTTGATAAAATAAATTTAGCATCCTCCTCCGCCCTATGTTCTTTATAATTATTAATGTTAGGTGTTACATACACACAGTGCGGACACTTAAACTTAATTTTACCATTTATATGTAAGTGACACTCTTCAACATGCGTTGTTATTTCATAAAAGTCTCCAATATAGTCACAAATAGCACACAAATACAGGCCTGAGAAAGTATAGTTAAAACCACACTCCTCGACTATTATATTAATTTTCACACACATCTCCTTTATTATATAGTATGATTAGTATACATCCCTTTAAACTAACTTCTCGATTTAATTCTTTAAAATGTGCTCATCCACTTGTCTAACCAAGTTCCCTCAACTGGTTGGGGTTTTCCTAACAGCGGGTTTGTGATTTCTGTGACATGATCCTCCTCATAGTAATATAAATTACTTAAGGTCTCCTCTCCCTTAGTGTACATTTCACGTAACAAAACATTATGTTCATACCATGCTTTAAACAACACACCGTTATCCATCTTGTGATACACAGCAGCCTTACCATTATCTCGGTGAACGCTTCCGTTTTTATACCATATTGAGTATTTTTTTTTAACCATAACTGCAGGCTTATCATCAGCTCTATGAAGCTCACCATTATCATTATACCATTTTTTAATGTTGTCCATTTATTATATAGTATGATTAGTATACAATCATTTAAACTAACTTTTCGATTGAATCCTTTTACTTTTTCGGTAATCTTTAAACTCGCTGTAAACAAAGTATGTTAACGCTAAGGCTAACACCCATAAATTTGACGCTAACCACTTAAGTCCACCAGCTGTTAATTTTATAATACCAGCAATTATATTTCCAACCGCTCCTATTATAGGTCCAAACTTTTCAGCTATTTTTTTAACAGCGTTTGCAAATTTTTTAACAGCGTCCGCCCCCTTGTTTACTATAGTTTTTCCACCTCTAATGATTGATGTTATTATACCTGCGATACCTATTGACACCGCGGATAGTCCCACGATATTTTTCCTTGCCCACTTTTTAAATTTCTCAAACCTACCCAAGTCGTTAGTTTCAGCTTCCTCTTTAACCATGTCTTTTACAGCTTCACTTTCTGGTTTTAGGTTAAGTTTTAACCTAATAGCATCCATCTTTAACTCGGAGACTTCTGCAATAGACTTACATAGTACAGACCTAGCCTCATTTCCCTTAGCTTTTTCTTTCTCTGCCTCTTCGTTCCAGTAATCTTTATTTCTTTTTAAAGCCTCGAGTTGTTCCTCAGGCGTACCTTTTGGGTGAAGAGCACCACTTAGTTCTCTTATTTCATTTTCCGTTATTTCTTTGTTTGTTGTTATATTATCAACCCTATCACTAATCTCAGATTCTATCCTTTCACTTACATTGCTTGCTATGTCATCCATGACGTCTTGTGGGAGATCAACACCAGCACTTTTATCTGCAATAGAAGCAGGGGTTTTTTGATACTCTTTGTTAGCCTTTTTGAGTAGCTCCTTAAACTCGTTGATGTATGGTAACTTAGCACTATCTGAGGAGTACACCATTTTACCATTCCTTAAGAGCAGTATTTTTTTTCCTTTATACTTTGCACCATTAATCTTATTAGTTTTTTCAGAGAAGGTGGTTTCTAACTTGTCGTATAGTATTGTTGAGTTTGGACCGTCTCCCTTGTTAACAGTAATACCAAACCCAATTTTTAAAAACTGTT
Source organism: Trachythela sp. YZ-2020 (assembly GCA_016169945.1). Lineage (NCBI taxonomy): Eukaryota > Metazoa > Cnidaria > Anthozoa > Malacalcyonacea > Clavulariidae > Trachythela > Trachythela sp. YZ-2020. Next base: position 3,392,889 of record JADLSH010000121.1, on the reverse strand, counting down.
TTTTATCATGAATGATATGACGTTTTATAACTCCTTCATCACGACGTTGATCTCTTTCTCCAACTTTTTTAAGTCTACTTGATATATCATCATCATCAACTCTTGTAAACACAGGGTTTGACCCATCAAAAATAAGAACACTTTCTTCATGTTGGTCATTAAAGCTTGTTTCACCCTCTTCAGCGTCTTCTTCTTCTTGGATGCGTTCACGTTCCTTCATTTCTATGTCATCTCTACCAATATCTTCAGCATCCATTTTGTTTATTTATTAATATCTTTTTCACTTACCCACGAGTTGTGTTTGTTATCATATCCCAACCACTTTACAAGCACCATACCTTTTCTTTTCTTTAAAATTTTTTCTACCTTGTATGTGTGTGGTTCATTCACATGACTCATCTCCTCTTCGTAAAACTTACCAATGATTGGTTCTGTTTCGTCGTCCACTATCTCATACATGTTTGGATCACCTCTAAATACACCGCTAATTTTAAATTTCTCCTCTGTAAAGTTTGCCTCGTACCCCTTTTTGAAAATATTTTTATACTTACTTATCCTAACGATATCACCAACTTTAAACTTTGGTATTGGAAACTTACCTAAGCCATAACCATATAACGTTAACCATACCTGGTCCTTATTAGACTTATTTACATCGGCTGGTTTCATTTGTATGCTACTGTGTTTGGTGTGGTTATAGTTGAACGTAAGTTTGTCTAACACGTTAATCCAGTTGAAGGTATCCTCTTTGTGAAAGTACTTCCACATGGGTGTTTTTAACGTGCGGTTAAATCTTTCAACTATGGCAGCCTTTCTGTCAGAGTTTGTAGAAAAGTAGTGTACGTCATGCTCTTTTAACAAATTTTTTACACCAACGTTGTAGAACTCTTTTCCATCGTCAAACTGAGCTGTCTTTGGATACTGTCCAAACCTTTCCTTAAACTCTTTTAGTAGCTTACCCACAGCGTCTGTCATGTTTTTGGTGTCCTTCCTGTACACTGGTATTGTGAATGCGTAACGGCTCAGGATCTCAACAGCTGTTAGTATCCAATAATAACCCTTGTTTTTGTTTTTATACTTCCCCATGTCAACCAAGTCCATCTGTACTTGGTCGGCTAAGTCGTTGACGAACGTTCTTTGAAATTTATGTTTTCTCACGATAGGTTTGTGTATTGTGTAGGTGTCTTGAGTTTTTAACCAGTCTTTTACAATTTTACGACTAACACCGTCTAACCCAGTGTCTTTTGCTTTTTGATACAACCTTTCTATAGACTGAAAACCTGTGCTTGGGTTGTAGTAAATATCTCGAAGTTTTTGTTCAATAATGAACTCCTTATCATTCATTTATCTTTCGTTCACTTCGTTCACTCCGCTTTCGCTCACTCTATATACAACTCAAGTAGTAAGTCCATGTCAACCTTCTTTTCAATGTTTGTGCTAACACTAAAAAACAACCTGTTAAAACAACCGTTGTTAATTATTGCTTTGCTATTAATGTTTTTGAAAAATGTTACCGAGGAGTTTAAAATTTGCTCTGATGTTATTGGTAGCGTGGAGAGTGTGATACTTCTTTCACCGCGCGAGTTAAAGTTCATCGACCCGTCCACAATGTCACAGTCGATGCAGATGTGTGAGAGACCCTGGTTGATGTTTACGACGTTAGGTGAGTTTATCCAAATGACGGTGTCTCCTGTAGTATCATTAATAATTTGCTTCTTTGGAAAGCCTAGTAGCGGTGCGAAGTTGTCAAGATCTAACATATGATTTTTTGATGATATTTTACACGTGTTGTTGTATGGAATTTTTACCAACGTTACGTCGTATTCTTTTAGCTTGTCTTTAATCATATCGAACGTCCAATACCCCTCTCCAAACATAATCTTTTGGTTGTTATTACCAACGCTAACTGCAGTCCCGTATAGAATGAAGTCGTTAACACCAGAGATAACGTTTTTAAACTTCCAAAAGACCGCCGCGTTTTTTAAAGTCATCGTTGACTTGTTGTGCTTGTTTGAGATGTTAGCGTCAAGATAGAGCTCCTTCTCATTATCCTTTATAAATACTGTTACCTTCTTCATTTATTTATTTTAATTAAAATAAATGGCTAGCGAAGCAGATAAAATAATAATAGCCTTTTACGGCGAACAAAACCTGGTCAAAGTTAAAAGAAATATGAAAGAAGGACCTGAGGAAACTAAGAAAAAATTTTTAGTAAAATATCCGTACGCTGTCGTTGACAAGTTTAAGTTTGACGTTGAGTTAAAAAAGAACGGGGATATAGATAAGTACGTCACATATTATAAAATTACTGACGACACCTCATACGACATTACTTCTAGCACCTTTTTAAACAATAAGGATTGGACAAAGAATTTGTACTGGCAAGAACCATGGGGTGCTAATGGAACTATTCAACCATTTGCTCGAAACAATGTTTCCACAATTAAACCAAACGATCTTAAATTTTACGTTACTGACGACTTGTTTTTTGACATTACTCTTCCAGACTTTGACATCAAAGATAGTGGGACGAATAGTCTTTTAGATAACCCTTACTTAGCGTCTTTGTACGCTGCATACATCACAACATACTCCTGTGGGATTAGTGAAGAGCATTTTAAGTATAACACAGGATCATCAAAAATTATAACAAGCTTAGCGAGGTATCATTTATACTTTCATATGAGTAGGTTCCTTAGACAACCAAACAAAATGTCAAAGTACATAACAAGTGACATAAGAAAAATTATTATGGATAACAAGGATGCTACATATCATTGGTCTAAAGAGTTTTACTATGGACAAGCATCAGTGGGTTGGTTAATTAGTCAACATCCAAAAGGTACGATCCGACACGTCACAGCGACAATGGGTAACAAAGGTTACGGTCAAGTTGGACTTCATTATGAGAAGAGGGGTGCTCGTATTCTCACAAAAATGTATTTTAATATGGCTATCACGGCTAAGTCAAATGGGTTAACGAAAACTGGTCAGCTACTCTTTCAACAAAGCGTAGAAAGTTACGTTTACTGCGTATTAGGTGCGCAAGCAAAGACTAGATGGCCAATTGTTGGTAGAGGTGCTATGTCATTACAAACACAGGAGGTGTTTAAAAAAATAATTAGCGACACAAGCATTCAGGATGATAACACCATTGCCGTATCAAACATGAGGAAGGCTATAAAGGATACAAACGTTGTGTTAAATATGGCCATCACACCAGGAATTATACTTATACCGTCAAACATGATCATACTTGACGAGATGATAGCTGGTTACAACAACATTCTAAAACTTGCTGGGACGGGAATGAGATTTGGTAAGAATGACGGAGTTAACTACGATGCAAGTGTACCTGTGACAAGCGCAAGTAAACCCGTGGCGAGCGCAAGTAAACCTGTGACAAAACCAACTGCGCTTCCTATGCGTAAGCCTAGCGTGCGAAGCGAAGCTCGTAGCACTCAAAGCAGTCCAAGCATGTATGGTGAGGAACTAACTCTTCTCACTGTTACATTAATTGGCGGTGCGTTAGTCGCAAGGTTTGTAATTTAATCATCATCAACAAAAACTTAACAAACTTTCAACAAAAACATAACAAAACTATTTTGCTGTAGTTTTGCTATAAACTTGCTAAAATCTGTTGACAACAAAAACACAACAAAACTTAACAAACTTTCAACAAAAACATAACAAAAACATAACAAAACATAACAAAACTGTTTTACTATAATAATAAATGAGTGAACAAAGCACAAACCAAATTACGATGGTAAAAAAGGAGAAAAACCCTGCAAGAGTAAATGCGGGTAAAAGACTTGCCGACTATAACAAATCAGCAAAGGTAGGTCAAACAACGCAAAAGCTTACACCAAAAGATGAGTATAGCGAGGACGGCGGTATCGAAGCGGAAGATAGTTCTAGCGGAATTAGTATTATGTCGATCCTAACAGGGGTTGGTATAATCACAGGTGTGATTTGTCTTTACTTCACATACAAACAAGACAAAAGAGCAGAGGCACTTATACCCACTAAAGATACTATCAACAACAACAACACCCCTCAAGACGTTAAAGAACCAAACACAAAAATGCGCAGCTTTAATAACAACAACTAAAACATACTAATAAAGAGATAGAATGACTACTTATAAAATGGAACAACTACTCCCTGATTATGAAAGAATTAAGGACGCTCAAATTATGGGAAAAAGAACGTTCAATAGCGTTACATTTAATCCAACCAAGGCGAGCCCTGGGGATGAGTTTTACATCCCTCTTCCAAGTTTAGGAGCTAACGTGTGTTTAGTTCCAAACTCGCTCTTCTTAGTCGCAAAATTCAAAAGCAATAGTACAAAGTCGTGGTTTTTAAATAACTTAGGTAAACTCTTAGCAAGCAGTCAAGAGATAACGGTAGATGGTTCAGTTGTTTACGACAACATCAACGAAAGCATTTACACCGTTTACAAAGACTTATGGCTCCCAAAAAAACAAAGAGCAAACATGATCGACGAAGGTGTTATGAACGAGAACTCTCGAAAGCTTGTTTCAAAAGATGACACAGGTGATAGCTCCATAACAAACGATGAGTTCATGGTAAAAGTGTTCAACGACCGTGTGAGAATTAAGCTTGGTAAAATTCTTAACGATCACGGATTGTATGCACCATATGGGATGAATAGTAAAATTCGTTATAGAATAAGGTTTCCGTTTGCACGTGAAATTATGGTTGCACAAAGTGGTTCAAGTGTTGTTGATTACAGCTTGGAAGACATTAAACTAGAGTATGTAACGATAGAAGACACTAATACGTACAACTCAGCCTTATCTAGTTACCGGGCTGGTAGATCTCTAATCTACGAGCACATAACTATGATGAAAAAATGTATTTGGGACAAAGGATCAACACTTATCAACGAAAATGTTAACCTCCCAAGACAAAGCATGAAGTACATCGTCATGTTATTCAAAAACAAAATACTAACAAACAGCGAGGAGTACGTATACCCAAACATCAAAAACGTACAAGTTACGATAGAAGGTATTCCAAACTCTGTATATAGTCAAGGCATGGACAGATCAAGACTTTTCATAGAAGCAAAGAAGGTATTTCTAAACCGAAAAAGCGACACTATGCCGGTCTCGGAGTTCTTCCCTGACAGCAAGTTTGCATTATGCATCGATCTTAGAACTTTTAACGATAACAACGTCTCAGGTAACGGAAGAAAAATTCTAAACACGCAGTCTGGTGTGTTGTTAGAGATAACAAAAGAAGTAACCGCAAAAGATCTCACATGTTACATCTTTGTGGTGTCAGATGGTATTGTAAACATCGCAAACAACTCTCTACAAGGTGTTGAGTACTAAACTACCTACTGAATCATTAAATTAGTCAAATTTTCTAATCTATAAGTTTAGAAAACATTAAAATAAACTAATGGCACTTACATATGGTTATAATTCTCAAAAGTTACAAGGCTTAAAGGGAGATTCAATAGTCGGTCCAAAGGGAGATCGCGGTCCAAAAGGAGATTCAATAGTCGGTCCAAAGGGTGACTCAGTAGTTGGTGCTCGCGGTCCAAAAGGAGATTCAATAGTCGGTCCAAAGGGTGACAAGGGGAACGAAGGCCAACAAGGAGTTCAAGGTTCTATAGGTTATATGGGTACCAAAGGTGATAAAGGTGACTCTGGAGACAGAGGTGTTATGGGACTTGATGGAAATGTTGGGCCGCAAGGTACAAAAGGAGATAGAGGTGTCAAAGGAGACACAGGTTTTCATGGACAACGTGGTTTTAAAGGTGATAAAGGCGACACAGGACCGTCAGGACAACAAGGAACCTCAGGTATACTTTCATTAAATTATTACAGTAACCCAGGTATACACTCGTATAAGGTGGGGTCTGATAATATATTGTGTTCACAAAATAACAACATTATTTTTTCAGAAATAATTAACCAGACCGGTAAATACATAGTTAAGTATAATCTAAACCTACTCCCCACACAACATCAAATATCATCAGGTAGTATTGTTATAAAAGAAAAGGGTTGGTACTCAACCACGTTCGCTGACTACGCAGATCTTCAAACATGTGTTTATGTTGGGAATATCATTAAGACTGAATTTAAAGTCGTCACAAACGGTAAAGATTATTTTGACACTAGACTTCGTAGTTACTCACAACATCATATTTACATGGAAGGTGTCTTATCTATATCAGGTGGGTCGACTGTTGAGGTAAGGTCTTACACTGAATTTTTTGGTGACTTTTACTCATACCTAATGTATGATGTTTATAACCCTGTTATGGTTATCACAAAAATTAGTTAAAATAAATGACGTTAGAAACACCATTCAATATGATAATAGTTGGAATGACGGGGTGTGGTAAGACATACTACCTCCTTAAAATGTTAGAGAACGAGTACAAAGGTCACTTCGAGTACATCTTTTTAATTTGTCCAACCTATTTGTATAATCAAACGTATCAAAATTGGGAGTATAAGGATAATGACAAGTTTTTCCCCATACCGTGTGATCAAGACGATGTGGAAAGTTTTCTAAGGTATATTACTAAAATTTACAGCGGAACAAATAGTCTTATTATTCTAGATGACTGTGCTAGTAGTCAGTCAGTTAAAAATAGAACGAGTGAGATGGTAAGACTCGCCTTCTCCGCAAGACATTATAATCTAAGTACAATTGTTATTACACAGCAGCTAACAAGTATAACAAAACCTTATAGAGACAACACATCTAAGATGGTTACGTTTTTCAACCCAACTAAAAAAGATATGCAGTTATTCTTAGAAGAGTCTCTTAACGTTACTAAGGACCAAGAGCGTGACATTATAGAAAAGTTAAGAACAAATAAATATGCCAGACTTGAAGTACTACGTCGACACCCTTTCACACATAGCGTTGTATATTCAACGTAAACCGCTTCAGTTCGCAATTTGTTTCACCTTGCTCGCAATAGGGTTTATCTTATTCGCGATAGGGTTTGTCTTGTTCGCAATTGGTGGTGTTTTGTTTGTTGTGTACACGCAACCCGTTATAATAAATGAACGAAGAAGAAACATTTCCTAATTCAAAAACAGAAGCTGAAGTAGTTGATCAAAGTAACGTGCGTGAGGAGCTGCTTACATTATCCGAAAGAGGTGAAATTAAACAAACAGAAAAGTATCTTAAAAAGGCTAACCAAGAGACCTTAGAAAAAATCAAAAAAGAGTACGATAGAAAGCAACTAGATGAGACCAACGAGTTCATTTCAGAAAATTTAATATCGAAGTTTTCAGGTCTAATGGATAGTCTAAATATGATTGATGACAAAGACAATATGGAAAATGAGCTAAAGAACAACCATATGATAAAAAAAGACTTAAAAAGCATTCTTAGTCATATAACACCATACCTCCCATACATTGGCTTGCTTTGTGGTGGGTTAGTCGTTGGAAAGCATATGATGTATAAGCGTAGTGAACGTAGTAAGCCTGAACGTAGTGAGGTGAAACAAGATTAAATTAAGTGATTTGATTTGTTTCCTTTCATCCTGTGAAAGGAAAACATGTATTTTAATTAAGTCCCGGGTAAAGTGGTGGTGCTGATGGTCGAAAACTTTCAACAAGCTCTCTTGTCATCTTTCGCTTTAAAAGCTCAGACTCCACTTCTTTTAGATCACCCTTACCAGTCTTTCTTTTTTTGTTCTCATGTTTAACTTTTTTCATAGTTTTAACTGTTCCTCTACCGCCATCTATTATCGCAACTGCTCCGCCAAGAGCGGCTACCACGATAGCAGAAGGAAATATAATAGCCACCGCAACACCACCAACCACAAGAACTATTTTAAGTAGTGACTTCCCTACCAGTTTGATCTTCTTTTTAAAGATTAGTTTTTTCATTTGTGATAGTTTGGTTGCTACCTCATCTCTTACTTCTGTTAGCTCACTTTCAGAAAAGTTTATAACCTGTTCCATTTATTATAATAAAAGACTATGGCAATGATAATTGGACTCGGAGTTGGAGCATATATTTTAAAAAGTGTTTTTGATTATGCACATGATCCGCAAAGAATAAGAGGTCCTCGAGGTGATGTAGGGCCGAGGGGTGATGTAGGACCAAGGGGTGGTGTTGGCCCAAGGGGTGACATCGGACCAAGAGGATTACATTCCCAACATAACACAAAACTTGAGAAAAAAATGATACTAGCAAAACTTGGTAAACAAAAAGAAAATAGTGTTCTAGAGGATGCTATTAAAAATTAAAGGAATAGGTTACGTATGTTTTAATACATACGCAATCTTCGAGGATTAAAAGTCGACTAAAATATTCAAACAAGACTCGTTACCATAAGACGTGCCAATTTGTTTAAGGTAAAGTTTAAAACCAGCAAGCAACGTGTGGTCAGAAGTTACATCTTTAAACTTAAACTCTCTACCTAAAAAGAACACGTTACCAACTATTATTGATGAGTCTGAGTATTTAATAACCGCAAGGTCTATGTCTTGCTCTGTTCCATCAAGTTTGTACGCATGAAAAACATACTTAATTTTTAACGTTGAGATCGTCTCATCTTTGTCAAACGTGTGGTTAGTTATTACAAATCTGGCATCATCGTTGGAAGACAAACAAAACATAACGGGTGACGGCCATCCAGAATTTAAGCTGTATGGACCAGTCATCGAAGAGTTTGATAACTCGGCGTAATATATTTGATAGTTCATCGTTTTTAGACTTGGTTTAGGACTTTTTGGTGGTGAACTGGATCCCTCCTCATTGTTAGTCTCTTTTGAGTAACCATAGTTTAGACTCATTTATTTAAGAGCTTTAAGAGCAAGTGAGAACAACGTGTTTGCCTTTGGGGGTGCTAATGTTTTTGATAGCACGACTCCACTTTTTGGTAACACTCTCCAATGTCCAATCGCCATCGTGTTTACTTCGCCCTTACAGATTATCCTTTTATCATCATTCGCACTTAAAGCTACCTTGTTAATAGTCTCTGTGTAAATCACATGCTTTCGACTCCTAAACGTGTTCATACTTCTGTGCTGTTCTTTCTTGCTAAACAGACAGGTCTTGTAGTCATTAAACGTGATGTTGTTTTTAACAACCACCTTTTTAACACCCTTACACTTTTTTTCTTCCACTTTACTATCATCCATCTTGTATGCATACAGCTTACTGCGCAGTCCTACAAACTCAGATATAACCTTCCCACCACACTCATCCTTCATCATTCCAATTACTTTTTTGTTAATACCAGTAGGTATTCCTGATGGGTGGTTTTTATCAAAGTTACTTGTGTCAAAGTATGTTTGAACATCTTTAGAGATGTCTTTATAAAAATCTTGTGTTTTAATCTCGTAACACAAGCTGTCTGTGTCTGTAAACAGTAGCTGTGCTTTGTTGTTATACTTGTTTTTAATGTAATTATAATGAAAGTCGTACATTAAGGTTTTACTTAAATCAAGAATGCTCATCCCTAAGTAGATGGGTTTGTTTAATTTGATGGTGGTTCTATTCATGTGAACCGCTACCAGGTTTTCAGTGAACGTGTTTACACCATGAAAGTTGGGCTTTTTAGCTAACTTTTGAAGTTGGTTAGGTCTGGTAACTAGCCTAACATCCACCCGGTTACGAACGTTTTCCATTGTTTTCCCAAAGACAGAGTTGTTCATTAATTTAAAAAAGTCTTTTTCAAAGTCTGTGGTACCTTTTGTCCTAAGGTCTGTGTTTAGCTGGATGTACTCCTTTAACCAAGCTCTTTCGTTAAATTTAATGCCTCTGTGGATTTTTGTTAACTTCAAACCAAGCTTAATGTACTGCTTTAAGCTCTCATAGTGTAGTACGTACTTGGTCTTATTGTAAAGGTTTGGAATGAGCTTATCCACCTTGTTTACTGTTAGACTTTCAGGGGCTAGCGGGTACTCATTGTGAGGGTTGTGTAAATGGGTGTGATACTCTAAGTCCACTTCTAATATACACCCCTTCCCTTCTTCATTACATATATCATTCCAGTTCTCAAGCTCCTCTTCACTCATCCACTCAAACCCATCCACAGGTAATGGCTTGCTCATTGCCCACCCATATAAATTGTTCGCATCTAAGTAGATTATAAATACTTGTTCCAATTCAGGGTCATATACCTTCATGTACTTGTTGTTAGCCTTTGCATGTCTCTTAGTGATTGTGCTAACCCCACCTCTAATACCTTGTTCTACCATCAGGTACATGTCTGGGTCTGTTAGTAACTCTAACTTAACTTTAGAAATCTTTAATGCAGCATCCCAAGCTAGTCCTGGTGCTGTATAGTACCAGAGAGGATCTAACCCATAGTTTTTAATGCAAACGTCTCTATAGTTTTCCATGACGTCAGCAAGTAGTAGGGTGTCTGTTTTTAGATAGATATTGTGGTAGTCTCTCATCGTCTCACATTTAAACTCTGACCACACATTTAGTGCGTGTTTGAAGTCCTTGTCTGTTATGTTCGTATTATTAAGCTTGCTATGGAAGGATGACATTGATGGTAGTTTGGTTTCACTTAGCTTGTTAAAACCAGTCATGTACTCGTACGGAAACACACCTTTCTTCTTTAACAACTTAGACGTTCCCATCTCTTCCTCTAGTAATTTAAACTTGTCTTTTCCGAGACCAGCAGCAAGGCTGTCTAAAGACTTAAGGGTGAACTTAAACGAGTCGAGAAACCTAACCTCAAGGATCTTTTGTTTCTCATTACCATCCTTGTTGGTGTATGTCTCCATGACAATATTCTTACTAAATGAGATGTACTTTTCATCAGTCTTTGGAATACATTTTATATTGCCCTCAGTAAATCCTAAACTCTTAACAAACAGGTGTGAGTCGTACCCTTCTAGATTGTGGAATAAGACTGGTACAAACTTTGGGGCTCTCATTTTTAAATTACACGCATTATGGACGGCCCCTCGATACTTCCCAGTAAGATGACAGTGATCTCTTACACGATCATTGTTTAATCCTAAGCCACACGCATAGCAGTCGCTAGCGTGAAAAAAGTCATAATCATCTTGTTGAGTCATCCTAATAGGCTTAGTCTTACTCATTATTTTATAAACATCTTTCAAAGACGCCTCTAACGAGTCTACAAACTTTTGCCCAATGTCCTCACCTTCCTCTTGGATGGTGTATCTCACCGTCTTTGTGGGATATATTTCCTCATCAATACACTTAATAGTGTAACAATAACCGCTTGGGTCGTGTCTATTAGTTTTTGTTGTGAAGCTTTTGTTTGGGTTGTTATTAACAGTGTTTATGGGGAGTAAGAATGACTCAAAGTCGGCGTAAACCGTGAATGGAACCTTATGCATTTTGTGGTACTGATCAAACGATTTATAACTTCCCTTAGGTGGGTAAACATGTCTTTGATGGTCGTGGTTCTCACACAACTCTTGGTGATCAGTTAACAACTTTGGTGTACCAAAGGCATTCAAACATCTAAGACAAATGTGCTTTTTTCCCTTCCTCGTACTAAGTTGTGAGGCTAACAACCTGCTAGTGTCTTTCACAACACTATAATGCTCATCAAATAAAAATAAGCTCACATGCTTAGCGTTGTTTGTCTTACTTAGTCTTAGTGTATATACACTATTCATCTCATCATCGTAGCTAAATACATTAACACTAATATCGTTGTTAGTCTCAAATTTGCTAATGTCATTTAAGGCTATTGGAAATTTAAGATTCGACCAGTTTAATTTTTCTGCTTGTAATTTAAGGGTTTTTGTAACTCTTTCAGCGTCACGTTCCACAGGATTTAGTGCTCTGGTAACCGCCCACTTAAAACACTGGTCATCATCGTTCTCCATGTTAATGACAGCTTTTTTGTTTTTAATTACATTAGGTAATGGTTGATAACTTCTACCTTCTAAGGGTGTAAACTTAGTAATAAAAATCTCAAGCTCCTCTACAGATAAAAACATCCAGCCACTCTTCCCCTTTTGAAACTCGGCAAGTGATGCTAACATCTTTTCCTTCATAACCTTATACTCTGTTGTAGTATCCTCTTCACTAATGATGCTGTGTGTATTACTTCTTAAGTGAGTGATGGTTATTTCAACCACTTCCTCATTTAAATTCATCATTCTACATAGTAAAACTGTGTTCACCTTTTTACCTACACTGTCGGTGCTGTTAATTAAATTTTCAACCGCGCGTGTGGTAACCTCGAGAAACACTTTTGGATCTTTAAAGTTCCCACCAGGAATAGACCACTTGCTGGTGTTTCCCCTAATAGCATCTGAGATTAATCTTGGTCTTAGGTTTTTTCCTTTCTCATAAATTTTTTGCAGTTTGTTTCGTAATGTGTTCCTATTTTTAATTAACTTTTTGTTTGAACCCTTCCATCTAATGTCATCAATCACTTTGGTTTGTCTTTTCACCTCTTGTTTAATTTCGAGATCCCACTGCTTTTGATCTCTAGTGCTTTGTCTTTCAAACTCTTTAGTCTTTAATCGATCAAATCGGTCTTCTGCTTTCTTTCTAAGCTTGGTCTCAGCCCGTATTTCACGATCCCACTTAGCAGTCTCCTTCTTTAATATTTGTTGTTGTCTTTTAAGTTCCTTCGCATTTGCTCTTCGAACCTCACGATCCTGATGCTTTCGCTCTATGTTAAGTATTTTCTTGTTATCCCTACCTTGTTGTAGGAACTTATTTTTCTCTTGCTCTCTAATCTTACTCATAGCTTTCTGCCTTTTCTCAAACTCTTGTTGTTTAATTTTTTGTATCCTCTGTCTCTCCTTTACACGTTGTTGTTGCACCTTCTCCTCTTGCTTTTGAATTTTGTTTTCCTGTTTTTTAATGATATTAGCTTGTCTTTGGTTTTCCTTAAAGACACGCCTTAGTTCTATCTCCTTCTGTTCAGCAATAAGTTTTTAAAACTTTTTATAAGTACTATTCATCATTCCTTTATTAGTATGTATTTGTATACGATCCTTTAAATCAATTTAAAAGGCTTTTACCTTTAAAAATGAAAGTGTTTTTTTTTTTGGTTACACATTTGTTTTACTCAGTTTGGTAACATTGAAAATAAGGTGTCGGCTGTTGTCATCTTTTGTTAACACCCCTAAGATTTTAAAGTGTATTGTAGCAATCATTGGACCTTTGTTTAGAAGCTCACATTTTTGTTTTTCAGTAAAGTGTACTGTGTCTAGGTCTAAAAACAAAAGGTTATAGTAAAGTGGACTTTTTGTATTATATTTTTTAACCAATCTTTCTATTACAAATCTGATATAAGTAATTTCATTATTAACATTTTCAGGGAGACATACAGGAATATAATAACCAGCAACTAAGGGAGTGTAAAGATTATTACCTTTGTTATACTTTTTAACCTTACATATAATTGCTTCATTGAGTTCAAATTTAACTTCACTTAATTCATTAAACATGTTACTACCTCTTTATTAGTGTGTTTTTGTATACGCGCCTTTAAAACACGCGCTGACTTAGATAGTAAAGGTTTGCGTGTTCGCGGTAGTAAGATTTGTTGTATGTGTTGGTTAGTAAGTTACGTAACATGTTGGTTAGTAAGTTGCGAGCCGCTAGGCGAGCATTGGGATTATGAAACTAGATGGATGTGGTTTCATAATTTGATGATGAGTCGGGTTGAATGAGGGATGAATTGAAAATGCGCCAAAGCCCGTCATATACCTATACTAGCATAGGTGGTGGAACCGGGAAGGGGGGGGGCTAAAGCTGGGAAATGGGGGCCTTGGGTCCCCCTGTTTCAGTCTTCCAATGAAATATGTTTATATAACAAATGTTGAATATTAGATTATTGAACTATGTTTTTAGTACTCGAGATGAAACCTTGTAATGTTGAAATTTCCATAAAATTCTCCCCACAGAATGCAGGAAATGTGGTTTCAGAGATACTAGATTTCAAAGAAAGGATTCCCCCAGACCCCCTACATTGGTGTGCTACATTCTAAGCTCCCCAATAATACAGATTTTCCACCGCCTATGCAAGGTAGGTACAATCTTTGACATATACCGGAAGTGTGACATCACATCGCGTGACTCAAACATAATAAGACTTTTGATTGACAGATAGTGATATTATAAACAGTGAGACTTGTAAAACGAAACGTGTGAGTGTGAGCAGTGAAATATATGTTTTATTATTGATTATGTGAGAGTTTTAGTAGTTTATTTTTGAGTATGTGTTACGAGTTCGGTATACAAGTGGTGCCGTGACCAGGATGGCCGTTTAAAGCGAAAAATACGACAACATACTCGAGACTAATCAACATATATTGATTTGAAGTGAAATTCGAAGCGAAGGTGAGGCGAATATTTGCGTGTTTGTACAACAGGTTTAGTACGTTATGAGCGACGAAGAAGTGAGCGAGAGGGTGAATACAGGGGAACAAGAACTCGAAGGAAACATAGACAAAGAAATTTCGAAGTTACAATATTTTCTGGAAGAAACCGAGCAAATTATCGAAGCGAAAGACTACGGAGAAATCGAGGCGACAAACGAAAGGGCGAGTAAAATAATCGCCAAATTATCCGAGCTTATTTCGCAAACGGAAGAATTAAAAATAGACAACGGTAAGACGCCACGCTCCGTGAGACAGTGGAAAAAAGATATAAAGTCGAAATATTCAGCGCTGATCGATGAAAAGGAAAAATTAGCTCGGCAGCTAAAGGAAAAACAAGATAATTTGGATCGAGAGACAGAATTACAACGCTCAGAAGTGAAAGAGAGGCAATTGCGATATGAAGAACAACGACGGACTGAGCTTCATGAAGAACAAGAAATGCGCGAGCGACATTTATGGCAGGAAAGACATGAGGCAGAATTATTGATGACACAGAAGAAACTAGAAATGGAAAAGAACGCTCGCTCAACCACAGCGAAACTACCAAAGCTAAAAATTACACCGTTTAATGGAACCCCCACAGACTGGGTGAGATTTGAGAATATGTTCTTAACACTGGTTCATGAGAAAGCGGCTACAGCTGAAGAAAAATATGGGTTTTTATTGGAAATGGTGAACCCAAAGGTGAGAGAGAAGATATCTAATTTGAAACCGGGTGAAATTGGGTACAAGATTGCATGGGAGAGGCTGAAAAGCGAGTATAGTCATCCAAAACAGGTCATAAATGCTCATATGGACGTAATAATCAACTTAACTCCAGTAAAAGGAACGAATTATGACAAAGTTCAAGATTTCTATGAGAAATTAAGTAAGAATTTCGACGCAATTACGACACTGGGTGAAGGTGAAAAACTTTCTGGATTTGTTATGACCACACTCAACAAGCTACCTGACCACAGGTAAAACCAGACTTGGTCCGAGCAGACGATGACTGGGAAGAATGGTCTATGGATGTGCTAATCAATAATTTACAGAAGTGGTTACGAAGGAATAAAGTGGATGATGCACCCAAGAGTTATAAGAAACCAGAAGGACACTGGTATCAAAAGTCATCAGAAGCAAGAAAACCTCACTGTATTTTTTGTGGAAGCACTGAACACATGTGATCAATGCAATACAGTGAAGCGCTTGGTAGACAGAAAGAAAATATTTTACGAGAAGAACCTGTGCTTTAATTGTGCTCGCTCAGGACACCGGGCAAATCATTGTCGAAGTCGTGGTTGCCTGAAGTGTAATGCGAAACATCATACAAGCTTGTGTGACAAGAATGAAGTCAACAAAGAAAACAGAGCAACGCTTACTGGATTTACCACATTCACAGAGGAAAAGTCACTTCCAGCAATTATACCCGTCAACATCAAAGGTAAAACACTGTGGGCATATCTCGACACCGGTTCTGGTCGAAACTTTATTTCTTGCGAAGCAGTAAAGAAATTCAATTTAGATCCAACACATCATGAAGCTCGTGAGATAGTAACCGTGAATGGCACTAGCACTCAATCAATTCCAATTTATCAAGCGACCATAGATTCTCTTGACGGGAATACACATGAGAAAATTGAAGTGACTGGTTCTAAACTTTCTGATTTTACCACTGTTAGGAGACCTGATATGAATGAGGTCAAGATGAAATACACCCACACACAAGACAAGAGATTCTACAAGACTGACAAAGGAGGGTATCCAATTCATATCATACTTGGCGATGGCACTTACACAAAAATCAGAACGGAGAAAGTATACAAAGGAAATCCAGGAGATCCCATAGTGGAAGAAACAACATTTGGATGGGTCATTCATGGTGGTGAGGATTACTCAAGTGATGCCTGTATGTTCACGAGAGATGTTGATGATTACGAACGGTTGTACAGTCTTGATGTACTTGGGGTTGAAGATCGTGGTGAAAACGACCAGTTGCAAGTGTTAACCGAGTTTCGAGACAGCATAACAAAACAAGATGATGGCAGATATCAAGTTAGCATACCTTGGATTCCAGGAAGCAAGTTGACAGCCACAAACGAACAGCAAAGCAGAAGACGACTATACAATGTCAACAAAAGGCTAGCAAAGGAAGAAGATTTGAAGCAAGAGTATGAGAAGATTATTGAAGACCAGATATCAAGTGGGATGATTGAGAGAGCCCCAAAGATGGCGTCGGGAGAAAGATTGTATTACATGCCGCACAAGCCAGTTGTTCGGAAAGATGCTGCGACAACGAAAGTGAGAATGGTCTTCGACGCCAGCTCCAGACCCCATCCGTTGTCATCTAGCATAAATGACTGCATGTTCACCGGGCCACCCCTTCAACCCTTGTTGTGGGACATTATGGTGAGAGCGAGAATGTCATCTAATATTCTTCTGGCCGATATCCAAAAAGCCTTTCTACAAATAGCAATCAGGGAAGAAGACAGAGATGCCTTTAGATTTCTCGTCGAACGAAACAGAAACGAGGAACATTTCCGGTTTGCCAGAGTCCCATTTGGAGTTGAAGCCAGTCCATTCCTACTCGGAGCCACATTAGACTACCATTATGACCAGCAATTACCAGAGTACGAGAATACGGTGACTGCCCTTAGAGAAAACACCTATGTTGACAACATCATGCAGACGGGAGGCGACATTGATAATCTGGAGAAATTCAAGGGAGAAACAAAACTTATACTCGAGAGTGCAAAATTCCCAATCATAAGTGGGAGTCGAACATCTCAACATTAGAAGATGAGAACATGCAAAACCCTAGCAAGATCCTCGGTCATGTATGGAACAAAGAAGAAGATACCTTAGAAATACAAGTACCGGAAGTGCCTGAAAATGAACCGGTTACAAAGCGAAGCATCTTAAGCCAGTTGGGAAAAGTCTACAATCCTCTTGGCATAATATCACCTACGATGGCTGAAGGAAAACACATTTACAGAGAGGCCTGCGAAGAGAAGAAAGGGTGGAATTCGGAGGTTTCATCAGATTTAAAGAAACAATGGCTCAAGTGGAACAAACATTTGAAAAATGTCAAAGTGCCAAGAAGCATAACCGGAAATTCGAAGGAAACCAAAGCCATTGAGCTCCATGTGTTTGCTGACGCAAGCAACCTAGCGTGTTCTGCAGTAACCATAGCAGTAGTGGAACAAACATCGGCAACAGTCAAGGGACTATTGACATCTAAATCTAGGATTTCAAAACGGAACACATCAATACCCAGATTGGAGCTCGTAGGAGCTCACATGGCTGCCAACATGGCGAAGAATCTAAGCAACGCCTTACACAACCAACCAATCAAGAACATTGTAATCTGGTCAGACAGCATGGTAGTGCTTTACTGGCTGACTAATCCGGGGAAACCATGGAAAGTGTTTGTCAGTAACAGAGTTATGAAGATCGCGGAGATTACCAGTGAGCTTGGCATTGTCTGGAAATATTGCCCATCAAAGAGAAACCTCGCAGACCTCGGAAGTAGGGGAGCAACCGTAGAAAGATTGGAAAATGGGAATTGGTTCAACGGTCCAAACTGGTTGTTAGAGAAAGAACAGTGGCCGGAGCAACCTAACTTGACAGCAACTACAGCTGTTAGCGAAGAGAGTAAGCCAATTAAGGAGCAAGTGTTATTTACGAAAGATCATGAACTGGATGAATGGGACGCTTTTTTAGAAAGAAGCACATACTGGCGTACGTTGAGAGTAACAGCGTGGACATTAAGATTCATTAACAACTGTTTGGCGAAGATTCGTCAGAACAAGAAGAAATCGGGACCACTCGTAAACGAGGAAATTACAACAGCAAGAAACAGCTGGGTGAGAAGAGTTCAGAAAGGAGTTAATCCCGAGTTGCAAGCCCCAGGTTGGAGAATAGTCGAAGACAAAGAAACCAAAGTTCTCAAGTGCAAAGGAAGAGTAAATGGTTACGAGCCAATCTACCTTGATGGAGGACTTTTCGTAGAAAAGCTAATAGCTCATACCCATAACAAAATCAAGCATTTTGGTGTTGCAAATACCATGGCAGCTCTGAGAGAACATTGGTGGATACCACAGCTTCGCTCAAAGGTGAAGAAACTGATCAACAACTGCAATGTATGTAAGCTGTACTCTGCGAAGCCATACGGATCACCGTTGACGAGCAACATGCCAAGTTTCAGAACCGAAGCAAGCCAACCGTTCGAGATCACCGGAGTCGATTTTGTCGGACCTTTAAGATACAGAATTGGAAAGAAAGAAGAAGGAAAATGTTATGTTGTGATCTTTACCTGTGCTACTTCGCGAGCCGTCCACTTAAAATTAACCAAGAGCCAGGAAGCAGAGGAGTTCCAACGCAAACTCAATGCATTCATCGCTCGAAGGGGAAGACCTCGATTAATCATTTCAGACAACGCAGCGACGTTTAAAACGACAGCTAAATGGATCAAAGTTATTAGAAAGAGTGAAAAACTTCACGACTTCCTTGCAGCACACGATATACACTGGAGATTCAACCTTGCCAGATCCCCTTGGTGGGGAGGGATTTATGAAAGATTAATCCGTAAAATTAAGAAGTCACTTTACAAAAGCTTAGGACGATCGCACCTTTCATTCGAGAATCTTAAAAATGTCATCATGGACATTGAGATCAATATGAACAATCGTCCTCTTACCTATGTGGAAAGTGGAGAAGAGCAAGTACTGACACCGAATGTCCTGATTCGAGGAGAAAACACGTACCTTGTCAACGACATGGACAGTGACGAGGACGAGCTAACAAAGATGCAAAAACGAATTGTTAAAGCAAAGAATAACGCGTGGAAACGATGGCAAAGAGAATATATACACAGTTTAATGGAGAGTCAACGAATCAATGTTAACCAAGCCAGAGTACCCGAAATTGGAGAGATATTATTAGTCGTGGGAGAAGAGAAGAACAGAAGCGAGTGGAAGAAAGGAAAGGTACTACGGCAAGTTAAAGGAAAGGATAGTGTGGTACGTGGTGTGGTATTATTACACAAAGGACACACTATTGAAAGACCGTTACAGTTAGTATGTCCACTCGAGATGCGATGCTCAACGCAAGCAGAACAAAGAAATGAGGAGCAGACCCAGGGAGTTGAAAAGAAGAGGGAGAAACGGGGAGCAGCAGTTGACGCAAGAAAGAAAATACGTGAGTTGGCAGAAAACGAAGAGAAAGACTGATCAGTTAGAACTGAAAGTTTGAAACATTTCATATTGAGTTAAAACATAGTGTTAAAGTAGTAAAAATGTAGATTTAATTTTTAGGGGAGTAGTATACCGGAAGTGTGACATCACATCGCGTGACTCAAACATAATAAGACTTTTGATTGACAGATAGTGATATTATAAACAGTGAGACTTGTAAAACGAAACGTGTGAGTGTGAGCAGTGAAATATATGTTTTATTATTGATTATGTGAGAGTTTTAGTAGTTTATTTTTGAGTATGTGTTACGAGTTCGGTATAGACATAATGCTTGAGACCAATCCTCACAATATTGCAAAGTTAGTATACATTGACAAAACAAACTTCATCATACCCACTTTCCCAGTTGAGTGTTGTTAACGATGTCGTTGAAACAACTATTGATAATTTACCATATAACAAGTTCAATATTGAGAGTCGGGGCTTAAGAAGCACAACAGCGAAATTATTATGAGGGTATGAAAATTTTGTATAGAAGTAAAGGTAGTCTCAACCAGTTATGTCCAAGATTGTAGCCACAGTCCAAAATTGCAAAAGATTTTGAGCAAGCTACATGCAAGAAGGATATATGCCCCAGTTATGTCCAAGATTGTAGCCACAGTCCAAAATTGCAAAAGATTTTGAGCAAGCTACATGCAAGAAGGATATATGCCCCCATCTTCCAAGTACTTAATCACTGGTAGAAATCAACAGGGGTATGTCAAGTATGAAGCTTACAGATTGTTCAACCAGGCTGGCTTACTAGTTAGAAGATCCTGTCATATATTTATTCTGTATATTTTCAAGATGGTATTCCTATTGGAATGGGGCCAGCCTGGCTCACAGAGTGCCTGCATGAGTGACAAGATCCCAGGTCACGGGTTGTGCTTGCCTTGTACGAGGAATATGATAAACTGACATGGCAAGCCAGGCTTGCTCACTTTGCCGGGTATATCTGGTTCATAAGAACAGTCCATTAAAAGATTGAACTGCAGGCCTGATCTATTAACTTTTGACAAAAATTGTGTTTGTATTTCAAATGAAGTTTATTACTATACTATATGGCTCATAATAATGTAATGGAACCAATTTTCAGTTCATAACTTTAAGCTCTGTGTGATATTCCTTTGATCTACAAAATGTTTAAGGTTAATAGCTGAGTTGGAAGTACTTTAGCGTTTCCTCTTGTAGTCCAATCGTATAGTACGTTCCAGCCATGTTTTTAGACTGGACTTTTAATAGTACCCAAAATTTCACGCATTGTTTCGGCTTGGACGAACTTACGAGCGCGAAACGGCTTAATTTTGATGGTAGAAAGACAAGGACCCGTATAATTCAAGATTTTCCATAGTGACAGTGCCAAAGCCCAAAGGAGAACAATATACTTAATTTATACTTTATAATTGCAACATTTTCTTCGATATAAAACACTCTTCACCGCTCCATATCGACTGTTTTGATTACAATATTTTCTTTGCTCTGTCGTATTTATACTCCTCTTGCAACGTAGTACGAAGAACATTTAGATTTGCTGCCAAAAACGATATATTTTCATGATTTTTATACGAAACAAATAGAATTTGTTTTGAGTTTCGCGAACGCATGCGCAGTTTGGTCGAGGTACAGTTTTCTGTACCTCCGATTCGGATTATCCCAGAGCCTCCGTTCCTTCCTCCGAAGGATCGCGGGCTCGGGGTACGAGATTGGCTCATTGCTCATTAGCTTACTTATAGCCTACTGGGGTATTACTCTGCTGAGAGAACATAATCCAAACAAAAAATTTTCGTATTGCCAGTGTCGGTTTTCTAATTTCTGCTGAACACGTTGTTCGGTGTGACAAGGTGCAGACGTTCGGTGGTCAGGTCTTCACTGGACATGCTCACGCGATTCGGACCTGAATGCAAGTAACTCACTCCCTAGACTATTCTCTGACCACGTCTGCACTTAACCATCCACACGGGTAAGTATGGTGACGACAGATATTAAAATCTTATTTTCCCGATCAAAAAACCAGGAGACAATTGAATATTGTTCTAGGGTTAAATATTTAAATCCAAACTGACTTCGAAAAGCGGAGTTTGACACAGATCGATCGAAAGAGCAAGTTTTATACTCAGCACTTTTAGAAGGGCCCTCTCTGTTGCGTTGCTATGGGAAATTTCCAGCCCTAGTAGGCGAGATCTCGCCTAACGGATTTCAATTAGCACGCGGGATCTCGGCCTAGAAGGGCCAGCCCTTCATGTAAGGCTCATATAAACAAGGGCTTAGCGACTTATTTAAACCTTCAGCTAAAATATGATTTGTGATGATAAGCTGAGAGGGAGCAGTGTGCTTGGAATTCATATTTTACATTTAAAAAGTAAGTGTTTAAAAGTTGAATGTAAAACATAATATGGCTTCTGTCTAAACTCTATTTCAACTTTTAGGTGATAATTTGCACCTAGCAAATAGAATATGTCTGAATATGTGAGGGAAAATACAATTATAAAATATCTTAATCTTGTTGTTATAGTTCAGTCTTCAGTACACTTTTTGTGTGTACTTAATGATTTCAATGAGTCGTAAAATAAAATTAATTCAAAATACATCTTTCACTAAAACCACTACGAATGAAGAAATAATAGCAAATAGATCGAATTCACCCCTTAAGAACTTTGTCGGTAAATCACTTAATACGTAGATATTTCATATACTGCAGACAGTACAGTACAGTACAAACAACTGTAGCCTGCGTGGCAGGCGTTCTATTGTGGGGGAGGGATTTCTCAAAACAAAAGCGCGCGCTCTAAACAAAACTCCCTCCCCCACAATAGAACGCCTGCCACGCAGGCTAAAACAACTGATGAATACGGCTCATTTGCGTCTCTATTTGTATGTAAATGCATGCATAAAAATATCGCTTAAATAGAATAGGCTGTACATTACTAACATACTTTTGTTATCTTTTATTCTTTTTTTAAAATATATTTTCTTGCTTTAAACTCCTGTCGTCTCACGGCTCAAATTTTTGTTTATCTTGATTATGATTTATGGGACAAGATTTGCCTGCCGAGTAATCTGCACGGTTAAGTGGCGCGGATTGCGGCCCTCGTTGAAAGGGAAAAGAAGAACGGGGAGTGAGGGCATGGTGAGGGCCTGCAAGAAAACACGTATGGTGTATTTTACGGAATGACGGAATGGTGGGGAAACTCTTACTATTCGTAATTGTTACTATTATTTGTTTAGCTTAATAGTATCAGCAATAGCCACAATCTTCTTATATAGAATGTTCAACAATATAACAAAAATTAACATAATAGAAAAACTAAGGCTTTTATTCTAAGGCTAGCATAATGTCTATGAGTATGTATGTGTCGCTTCGTTTCACTGATTATTTGACCAAGGTTATCGCCTATTCATATTTCAGTGCTTGTTGATTTCAACTAGTGTTCAATTTTAAAGGTTATTGAAATATTAAATCAGAGATAGTTTATAACATTTGCTCAACGTTACTCTATTTTCGTGCTTATATATGAAATTATTTTCGACTGTTTAACTATTTACAGTTAATTCTGCTCATCCTTACTCTTTAAAGGCATTCGTGTTAAAGATTAAGCAGTATATATGTTGGTGTTTATATATGAAATTATTTTGGACTCGCATGTCTAACGCACAACTACGTCTGTAGTTTGCTTTGCGTTATAGTTTGTGATCAAAAACTAGTACCCAGGATCTATGACCGGGTGGACTACGAAAATTGGAGATCCGAGAATCACCGAAGGGCAACCCTGATAGTCGCCGGGCACAGGTGCCCCAGCGACTAATAGACAATATAATTCATCAACACGCAAAAAGTTCCATAAACGAAATGAAAATTTCATAAACGCCATGCATGTCAAACATTTCTCAAAATTTGTCTCCCTGACCTTGCTTTTAATTAAGACCAGTGCAAGTCATCCACTCTAAGAACAAAATATTCCCAAGATTACCTTTTTATTAACTCTGAAACCTCCATTTAACCTTTGGGGAAAAGGTCCGTGGTAATAATAATAACAATTACGAATAAGATACATTCATTTGTTGTGATCTTGTTTAATATATATATATATATTAGCGTTAAAAAATCAGTTGCAATATTCACCTGATGAGTGTGGTAGGCGTGAATTAAAGTTTTAATGAAGTATAGTTCGGGTTTGTAGCCTACTTTATTTTGTTTTACTATTTCGCTCTGCCTTGGTATTGAGCACTCTATAGTCTATATGATTTTGAACTTGACACTTATATTCATATATATATATATTATGTTGTGTTATTGCTCACTCGATAATATGATAAGGAGAAAATGTTCTCGAGTGATGTATTTCATAATTTCTTGCGCGGTCTGGAAATTATGAAATACATCACTCGAGAACATTTTCTCCTTAGTATTGTACCACATGCGCTTGGTGAGGCCAAGAGTATGGTGTATAAATACGAAGTCACTCGCATCTAGACTGCGTTACAAGCTGCACTGACGAGCCGTTGAACGGCGAAACATGCATGTCTGCAGATTTGACTATATATATATATTATACACCATACTCTTGCCCTCACCAAGCGCATGTGGTACAATACTCAGACACATGCGCATCCGGACATGCGTCGGAAGTGTCTTGGGGCCAGAGTGCTCAAACGACCACAAGGGAAGTGAGCTTTTGCATTAATATATATATATACAGGGTGTATCATAAAAAAGTGAACCCTTTGAAATTTAATACAATAGTGAACCTTTTGAAATTGAACTTCATATTTGCATTTTCTTTCAAATAATCTATTGTACCCTATTGTATTTAATTTCAAAGGGTTCACTTTTTTTTGATACACCCTGTATAATTTGGTTTCGTTGATTATATAAACTTTTGGCAGAGTGCTCAATGGACATCCAGAGCATAATTATATTAAGATTCAACTACTCAACAAATTTTACTAGGCATCTTTATTACTATTTATTTTCGTACCACAAGATGTGGTTTCTGTATTTCCATCGCCTCAATGCATTTACGGTCGTCTTCATACATGAGGTTTCCATGTATAATTCTCCATTCAATGTCTTTACTTACAGGTGTCTGGTTCTTTCTCCTGTGGGACATCAAATGTTTATATACAGTACTATACAGGGTGTCCCAAAAAATGTCCCACTATAGAAATCACTCTTTTGTTGTTAAACGTGCGTTGTGATACCTCTGGGAATTTAAAATAGCTTCTAAAACGAACAGCAACACAAAAATGTCAAATTACAAATTCGTCTTACCGTCAGTTCGAGTGAGAATGGTTCAACTGACTACAGAGCAACGAGTATTTGTCGTAACAACTTATACGTCGCGTTAAAATTCCCAAAGGTATAATAACGCACAAGAGTGATTTCTAATGGGGGACATTTTTTTGGGACACCCTGTATAGGAGGTAGATTTCAATTGGGCATTAGTCCTGTTTCTTCCGCCTGTTGCTCATGTAATTAGTATGTAAATATCATATTGCTTTGTGACAAATTTATTAAATACAAAATACAAATATTCGTTGTCAAAACAGCATTCTAATACCGCCATTTTATACTTTCCCATGTTGGTCCGCGATGGAGGGGGTGAACACCATCGCTGAACAAGTCCGCGATCGGTGGATGAAATCTATTTGTCGATGGCCCCTAATGGAACACAATGTACAGAACTGAACTTATTATTCTGTCTATTGTATGGATCTGGTATGCTGTGTTATATACCATACTTTATATACATACTTTAACCATCTTCGATGATATTGTCGATATAGGGTAGTGGCATTTGATAGGGCAGTCCTCACGACACAGAGATGAAAGAAGTTATAACTTCAACGATGCTCGCCTTTCCTATTGTGGAAGTGTCGTATAAGAACAATTCCGAGATTGTTATTGACTTAAAAGTTCCTGATGGCGATTAATAGACGGTTAAAACTAGAAGAAACTATAGAAACTTGACATTTCTTGTTGATATTTGTAGAACAATTGTTTTCTTATGTTCATATTTAAAAGACTGTGATTGATGAAGTGTATCGTTGTGATTAATAATAAGTATTTAGAACCTGACTTTTTGAGCTTATTTTTCAAGGCGCATTCCCAAGAGAGTTACGAACTAATGGAGTACCGACCATACGATAAACTGATGGGTTGTGGCGTTTTGGGGAACGAATAAGAGGAATTCCTTACAATTGTTGCATCTTATAAGAATCCTCTAATTCGTTTCCATAAACATTACAAGTCAGAAGTTCACAATATATTTAGTACTTCAATAAAATTTACAAAACAACTTGCGAAATTGGCTTTCGGCCTTTACAAATTCGAAATTTAGAAACGTAATAACGTTTGTGTTCGTTTGTGGGAACGGAGTGTTCCCTTGTCAAAACTTCTATCCAAATAAACTTGCTGTTTCTAGATTTTCTCTGCCATTCAGTGGCATAGGAAGGAGCAGTGAACTCTAAGTAGACTGGAACGATAACTCGGCCGCCATCTTTGAAGCCAAATTGAAGGCCGCCATTGAAGGTCCGAAGCCGAAAATACACCGCCTAAAAAGCGTCGATTTTCTTACACAAAACATCCTCATTGGAGCGAGATTAAAGACTTAAAACAAACAACAATACTTGAACTTTAGTAAAAAACAAGTTTCAAGACCGTAGAAAGATTTTAACTTTGTTTTTTTTAAAGTTGAAGAGCGAAGTTTTCATCGGCACGTTCAAACTTGTCCAATATTTCGAATATAAAGCTGACACCCCTGAAATTTTTGCAGTTGGTGGATGTAGACTACTTAGAACTATCCGGAAAACCAGGTTTGAATCTTTGAAATTGAAAAATTCGGATGAAAAAGCAATTTTTCTCTCTCATTTTCGCTAAAAAAGAAACTTGACTGAATTTCCCACCCCTCAAAACTCGCCTTAGTCCTTTTGAAAGTGCATTTTAGTCGCGCGGTTCCCGCCTTTTGCTTCAAATTATGCATAAATTTGGCGGACATTAAATCTTGCAAATTATCTTCCTGTTCTGGCATTATCAGACTGTAATGAATTGTGTTTTCACAACTTTCTTGTTCACCATCACTTGCGTCAGTGGTTTTACCATATTCTTCTGGCATATCTACTGTGCTGTCTCTTGTGCTTTCGTCATGAACAACCGATACTTCATCCATCATGGTAACATCATCATACATGTCATCTGTGAACTCTTGATTCCTCAGGAACTCTGTCTGGATAGGGATAAAGGTATCTTTATTGGCATCTTTCACTCGTAGCACATGAAGAGGTAAGGGGATTTTATTTTCCAGACACACAGACCAGCATTCATTCAGATATATTCTTCCTCTTCTTTGAAATTGCTTGAACGGAAATGATGAAGCCTTGGACCTTGATCTCTTGATTCTACATCTGATTGAATGCTGTCAAAGAATTCTACATCGCCTTCCTCATTGCCTGTCCACCAAACATCTTTGCGAACTACTAAAAAGTCACTTATTCTCTCCAAATGGGCTTGCCATGATGACGAATGACTTGTTATAGTGCTGAAAGGAACAACTGTGTTGCCAAGAGAAGGAACTGATTTAGCCAGTTTGGATATGTGAGCTTGCAGCTGCTTTGACACTGTATTTGCTGAATGGTATGCCCCCATTTTCTTCTCAGCTTGAATTCAAAGGAACACATTGCCAATAATATGACCAGGTTTGTTAGATGAGGTGGCACGAGTGATGTTGGTAACCGCATTGAAAATTCTTTCTTGCTCTTCAGCATGACATGATTTCCCACTGACAAGACGATGCTGTATGGCAGCATGGGCTGACATTTTGTGGAAGTAGACACCATAAAATTTTCTACAAGTCATCTTCTTTGTCTCATAACCGATAACTTGCCAACATAGATATGCATGTAGCCATGTCAGATTGTGTAACCGTAGAACACTGCGGGGTGAACGGCTTTCATCTCTTCCATATGCAATGGATTGAATCTCGACCAAAGTTTGTAGCAGCCTCTGTGCCCCTTGAGAGATTTTACCAATTACTCGATTAGTCACCATTATGAGAGCACATCTGTAGTCAAAACATCTCTTTGTTTCTTTAGTACCAAGACAAAGTTCAACTGTTTCATTGATCATTGTCGCTTCTTCGGGTGAAACATGCATTGGCAACTCAACAATAACATTTTCGATGTGTTTGTGACATTTTCAACATCATGCAATGGCTCAAATGGTAATATTTCATACTTGTTACTGTTAATTGAAGCCAAGCTAGCCAGTGGATTTGTGTAGAGAAGAGCTGGGACTCTCTGTACTCCATGAAGCTCATCAACCAGCAACTTTTTTAGCTCGTCCTGCTTTTCCCCTTCGTATATCTTTCGGCTGTTCAATTCTTGCAACAACTCTGCCTTCTTCAATTGGTGAACTGGTTTGTTATTTCCTGCCAATGTATTTCTTCGAGCAATGGCACCCTCCAAAATCAACTTTTGTCTTTCGCTTAAATAAATGTGTGTGCAACGAAAGCTATAATCTAGTTCATACACACGGTTTGCATGTACTCCACAGACTGAACAATAGAAGTTGCCTCCCTTCTGTTGGCCACACTCGTATTGCTGGGCTGGGTTGTCACCATGAAAAAACCTCATCACATCAACTATTTCTTCCCCTTCTTCTGTTGCTAATGGCAGGCTGATTTCTTCCAAGCATTCTAACCTTGTTTCTACATACAACAACTGTTCTACATCTGAACTGCTTAACCTGGCAACAATGTACACTTCAGGTGATTCAACAATTGTTTGAATGTCAACTTTTCTTTTCGTCTTCCTTTCATACTCATTTGTGTAAAACAAGGCTGGATCATATAAGCATGCAACCATGAAAATGAGATGACCGTGATTAGCCACTGTTGATAGATCATGCCATATTTTCAGGTGTCGAGTGTGTGAAATCTCTTTCAGCTTTGCTTGAAAACTCTTCATCATCTGAATCCGAATGCATTGACCTGAACTAATTTTTCTATTAATTCTTCTCTTGACATCTTAGATAAATCTTCATCGCTCATCTTTCTCATGTAACAGGCGTGCGACTTCAGAAAATTCTCCCTGATAACTGTCAACGGTTGCTTGCAACCTTCTACCACAAACTCACTTTGAATTATTTTACCATCATCACTAAGTGTCAATTTTTCATACTACAAAATAAAATTATAATACGTACTCAGGCTGTATAAGAGTCATCTGGTAAAATAAATCAGTAAACTTATTAAGTCTTTTAAGGTCCATCTGACATTTAGACAGAGTAAAATGAAGTCATGACAGGTGCATAGTGAGCCTCGTATTTGCTAAAAAAAGATATGGGCAATTTTTGGCAAATTGTCAATTGGCTAATATTATGGTATTAGGCAACAAAGTAGGGTGCAAAAAGTTGTAACAGGCACATGGTGTCTAGCTGGCAATGTGCCCAGATTCGCCATACTTTAGTATAATTTATTTTACTCTGCCTAAATCAGACTTTACTTGTCAGTGGTAGAATGAAACATAGAAGTACCTTTCTAGGAACAATTAACTTCCCAATTGAATACTATTCTGCAAGATTTTTTCTTGTAATCGTTTCTTCAGACATGCATTTGTTTCTGGTGTTGGAATCGATATCTCCCCTCCTATTCTTTCGTCGAATGCGTGGACCATCAGAATTTGTGTTGTATCGTTTGAATCGCTCTGTGTCAACACCAACCGATTTCAACCATTCTCTCGCAATCTGGCCACCATTTCCTGCAATTTCTCCTTTCGTATTGGTGATATTATAATCTTTTGCTAGTTGGGACCAATTAATAAACTTGCCATCTTCATATGACTCAACTTCTGATTTCAGAGCATCTTTGTCCCATGTCATTTTGTCAAATGCTCCAACAGGACTTGATCGCTTTGTTTCGGTTTCCTGTGAATGTTCTGGACTCACTCTTGGCTCAAATGCCTGTGTTAGACGATCATTCTGTCTTGACTTTAGCGACTGTCTGTTGCCAAAACACCTAAGTACAGTAAGGTATACCCCAGGTAAATTACAAGATTATTTTTCAGTAAAAATAACACTTAATATATTGTATTTAGCTTATACTGTACCATGGAATATAATTATATCAGAGAATTTGAACTTCATTTCTACCACCCAGAAATCAGTACAAAACCTACAGTGTGGTGTAAACAATGTCTATGTAGGCAGTAATATTGATGCATATAATCAGTCATCTATATACTAATATGTATGTAAAGCACTAGTGCTCTGTGTTATGATTTAATTCCAAATCAATTGCAATTTTTGCATACTATGTATAGTATGTAAATTTATGATAATTCAGGGATGGATCCACATGAATGCATGATCTGGTTGGGGGGTGCTCTAGTTCCGAGTGGGTGTCAGTCTGTGCTCAGCGGGTGTCGGTCGGTGCCCCATGGATGGTTTTTGGCCGGTGCTCTGAGGGCGTCGGTCATGGACACTACAGTTCACACGACCATAGACAATTACAATAAATATTGCAAAATGTTAAACTTTATATAGCCCCCCCCAGTAACTCCATCCCTTTGATCTGACGTAACAACACAACCACACTAACCTTATAATTTCTGTTTCCAACCATTCTTCTTCTATCCGTGTTTTAGCCTTTCTATATTGATCCCTTCTTTCTTTCTTCATTTGTGCTTTAGATTTCTTCTGCTGCAGTTGTAACTCGGGAACGGAGACTAACGCTTCAGCCAAAGGAACCTGGCACGTTTTCTCAAATTGCGTGTTTATTCGAGTATACAGTTCCCTTGCTGTGTTGGTCACTTCACGTTTCGTACATTCCACCTTCGGGTGACACACGTCTCTAGCAGTTTGTGTTGCTGTTGCAAAGACATTCTCCTTTTGGCTACTTTTGAATTGGTTGGACTTCACGGGAAATAAAGACTGCTGGTAGCTATATCTGTGACAACATCCGCGACACTCCAGTAAACAATGTTCAGCCTTTTTTGAGGATGGAAGTTTCTTCCACTTCTCCGTGTCAAAAGTAGCAACATATATTGCGCGCTCGTTGATTTTCCGCGAATTCCAGTTAGAAATCTTCGTTTGGAGATTTACGTTGAAATGTTGCGAAATCAACAGAAAAATTCTCTTTACATTCGCTGAAAGTTTGAATAAAATTTTCGTAGTGTAAGCTCCATATTCGCGAACGAAATTTTGAAAGTGATTCTCCGTCCAAACGTGTCGCTTTTGACTGCGTCGATTTTGCCAGCTGGTAAGCAATTACTTTGGCAAATCCACAAGTATTAGGATGAATTAGACTTAATACCATCATTAACCACGCGTATTCAAGTAAAATAATATTACATCTTAAAAACATTGAAATAACTTGTTGTATATGCTGCAGAAGCTTCACTTTGTTGCCTAATTGCGCGAAATATTTAAATTTCGCGCCGTGTAATTTGTTTTGCTTTTGACGTATGCCGCTTATAACAACAGTGCAGGCTCAATATCAATATGGCGTCTCTTCGACAATTTTTGCGGAAAGTTTCGTTTTGCTCGCGGACATGGATTTTTAACTTTGTTGTTTGAAATGTAGGCATGATATTTTCCTTTTAAATTACTGAAAATGTCACGTGACGTGTTTCCATAGAAACGTTAAATGTTTAAGTGTCAAGTTCTGACCACTCTGGTTAAGCACTGTTAATTTCCTCGCAATATATTGAATCCTTAATATTTTATGACCATTTTAGTTGTTTCATGGTCGTTTTAAGCTGGACCCAGGCATTAATCTACTTGAGTTCCGACAAGAGTTTAAATGTCGCGACCTTTCACGTTCCGTAGTAAAGGATTTTCCACATAAATTGATGGAAATCTTGCTTCATTAATTTGCTGCGACAATGTTCCCAATTAGCGCGCGCGCTAATTTGAAAAGTTCGTTAGATCACGTTGCAAGCTTTCAACTGGTCAGCGAACGCAAACTTCAAAGTAATCGCTCAGAATCCACAAACAAGCCAATATATTATCGTGTAAAACCCCAAGTTGATATCGACGTCCGTCAGGTTAGTAAGATGGAGTTCTTAACCAATGGCGTCTTTACGCATTAGTGACCGCTGACCATTACCCAACAAAAATTAGGGATTAAAAAGGCACAAAAATAGTCCACAATGATAGACAGATTGGTTTTTCGTTGTTCTGCTTCACTTTTGTCCTGGATTCGGTATGAAAGCGAAGGTTTTTGTCAAGCTGCTTTGACGACATTGGCTGTCAAGTTGGATTTTTCATCTTGAACCAAATATATCAGGCAGTTTTTGTTTGAAAGCACTGTTTGAATATTTTTGTTGTGTTTTCTGAAACTGTCAAGAAATCCATAAACATGTCGTATTTGTGTGGGTTTTTGTCGTTGCATCTTGACAGCTTAAAAACTGCCAAAATGGTTAATTTTAATGTTTTGCACCTAGAACTGTGGATAAATTTGGTTTGGTTTGTGTTTAAATAGAGTTTTTGTACCTTTGAATGTCAAAATAGCACAGATTTTCGCGTTTCTTGTCGCCGTTGAATGCGAACTTTCAAGCAAAAAAGTATATTTCAAACTCAGAAACAGCTACGAATCTTTATTCGCCGTTTATGTCCCGTTGTCATTTCTTGGCTGGCTTTTTTCCATCTCGTTTAGGTCTACTTTTTCTTGTTTTCTGACAGACTTTGGATTTAAAACTATTATAATTTTGTTCATATATTTGTATTGACAATTCCGAGGAAATTGGGGGCGAAAGGAGAAAAATCAAAACAGTGGCCGTGTTTTATTGCGTCATAAAGCACGCGCAATTAGCCAATCAGATTGCTCGTTAGATACTACTTATATATATAATATAATGACTCGTAATACGTCACTATATTGACAAATGCGCCAAAATTCAAACAAAATTTTCATGTGTGAAAGTCGTGGTTCGAATCCTGATAGTGGATATTTTGGACTTTGAAAAGTGCATGTTAATTATTAATTATACAGTGTAAAGTAAAGGATTAAGGTGAATAAGTACGGTTGCGGTAGGTTTCCAACAACGAACAAGTAGTCTAGTGGTAAAGACTACAGGCTGTCATGTGTGAAAGTCGTGGTTCGAATCGTGGTAGAGGACATTTTGGAGTTTGAAAAGTGTTAATTATTAATTATACTATATCTACAGTGTAAAGTAAAGGATTAAGGTGAATAAGTTGCGGTAAGTTTCCAACAACGAACAAGTAGTCTAGTGGTAAAGACAACAAACTACCAGGTCGAAAGTCGATGGATCGAGGACGTGAATCAAGATAGGTACCTAATGGAGAAAAAAAGATGGCGGACGGAATACATATGGCGGGAAGAATATTAAAAAAAATCTCGGTGAAGCAAATGTTTGGAGAATATAATGGCGGTGGCGTCCAAAAAAAGAAAATTAATCTTCAGTGAAGAGCATGGTGGATTACAGTGGGATAGAAAGACTTAGCACAAGAATATAAATTTTTTACTAAGTGTCTACTTTTTCGGGGCTTTTTTGAAGAATATAGTCCATTTTCTGTATCAGCTAGGTGGAATTAATGAACAAGATTTTCAAAGCCTAAAATGACTTGCACTTCAGCAGGGATTAATCCATCGTTCTCATGCATCCGAAGCTACTAAGTGCCCACTAGACTATCTTGTCCGTTGCTTGTTATATGTATGTATTTATTTTCCTTAACCCTGTTCTGTATCAGGTGGAATTAATAATTACTTTACTTCTTGACCACTTTGGAGATATTTAAAAGTCAACCGAAGGTGAAGTGCTTGCGTTTACTCTTTGTTGACGAAAATTTAAAGGCAGATTAGCCTATATTTTTTGGCAAAGTGCAAAGAGTTAAGGCTAACCCTGGGCTAACCCGTTAACTTTTATGTCGACGAAAGCCAAAGCTTAACCCCTTTACTTTTTGGCATTTTATACACTTTTTAAGAATCTAAAAAAATGGCTAAAATGGCCGAAAAGTTACGCATTTCAGCAGAGATTGACCCATAGTTTTCACACATGAGAAGCTACGAATTGTCCACTAGATTATCTTGTCTGTTGGTTGGAATTACGTATCATAACTTCGACCTAATCTGTGATTGGCAAAGGACTTTAAAAAAATATAAGTGGCCAATATCCTTGACCACTTTGGAGATCGTTAAAAATCAACCAAAAGTCAAGGGCTTTCGCCTTTATTTTTGTCTACGAAAAGTTAAGGGTAAGTTAGCTGTCATTTCTTGCCCAGTTTTGGCCACTCTTAGTGTTTGAAAAAGTGACCAAACATGTCCATGCAAAGAGTAAAAGTAAAGGTTAACCCATTAATTTTTGGCCATTTTGGCTAGATTTTCAAAAAATCAGGTAGAAATTATGATAGTTATTTCCACCCAATAGACGCGATAGTCTAGTGGACACTTGGTAGCTTAGCATGCGGGAGAACTATGGATCAATCCCTGCTGAAGTAAAAAGCTTGTGCTTTAAACCCAGTTGGATCGCCGATTTTTCGCCACTTTCAAAAACTCAAAAAATGCAAAGGCGTAAATTACCCCTTAACGTTTTTTCGACAAAAAATTAAGGCGATTTCCTCCCCACTTTTTCAAAAACTGAAAAGTGGCAAAAAATCGCCAAAACGTTAAGGCTATTAAACTTTTAAACGCCTTTACTTTCTGGCGCCTTTTAAACGCCTTTACTTTTTTAAACGCCTTTACTTTCTTATTATTAAAAAAAAAGTCAAGGCTACCCCTTTCGTTTTTGGCTATTTTTCGCCACTAATTCAAAAAAACAAGAAAGTGGCTAAAAATCACCAAAAAGTAAAGGCTAACCACTTAACTTTTTGTCGACTAACCCTTTACTTTATGGCCATTTTCACCAATTTTTCAAAAACAAAAAAGTGGCTAAAAATCACCAAAAAGTAAAGGCTAACCCCTTTACTTTTTGGCCATTTCGTCAATTTTTCAAAAATTCCAAGGATTAGCAAGCTGGGGTGCAACCTCGTTTGCAGGCTCTTCCCTCTTGTGGAAGAAAAACCCTGGTCCTTTTCCACCCTCACCCCAAACCTAGGTCCTAGCAGAGGTCAAGTAGTCCTTTTCTACCCTCACCCCAAACCTACGTCCTAGCAGAGGTCAAGTACTCCTTTTCTACGCTCACGCCAAACTACAATCCGGTGCAAAAATAATGAGACTTTTGAAATTTATTTCTACTTTGTATATGTCTGTCCCCCCTTCCCCCTATACAATGTTGGAAAACAATTTCAGCTGACAATCTACCTTTGTATCATGTGTGCAACATTGTTTATGGGGAGAGGGGGGCAATGACTTAGTAGTCTCAATAATTTTTGCACTTGATTGTAGGTCCTAGCAGAGGTGAAGTAGTCCTTTTCCACCCTCACCCCAAACCTACGTCCTAGCAGAGGTCAAGTAGTCCTTTTCTATCCTCACCCCAAACCTAGGTCCTAGCAGAGGTCAAGTAGTCCTTTTCCACCCTCACCCCAAACCTACGTCCTAGCAGATGTCAAGTAGTCCTTTTCCACCCTCACCCCAAACCTAGGTCCTAGCAGAGGTTAAGTAGTCCTTTTCTATCCTCACCCCAAACCTAGGTCCTAGCAGAGGTCAAGTAGTCCTTTTCCACCCTCACCCCAAACCTAGGTCCTAGCAGAGGTTAAGTAGTCCTTTTCTATCCTCACCCCAAACCTAGGTCCTAGCAGAGGTCAAGTAGTCCTTTTCTACCCTCACCCCAAACCTAGGTCCTAGCAGAGGTCAAGTAGTCCTTTTCTACCCTCACCCCAAACCTAGGTCCTAGCAGAGGTCAAGTAGTCCTTTTCTACCCTCACCCCAAACCTAGGTCCTAGCAGAGGTCAAGTAGTCCTTTTCCACCCTCACCCCAAAACGACACAACGTCAATTAAAGATCTGCTAGATTTAAGCAGATCACGTGACCAGCCCCTACCAGGGTCTTTCCTCCACAAGAGGGAAGAAGGGCATGGGAACCATGTTGACTAGGGTGTGTTCCTCATAGGAAACAGGTTATACACCAGGGTGCAGTAAAACACTGTGTTTTAGAGCGCCCTGGTTAGACACGTAGTGAAAAACGCTTCAGATAGAGCAGCCCTGATATATATTACTGAAAGTTGGTTATAGGAAAAATTACTAATATTTATAAATTGTACAAAATGTTCTGCTAGAAACGAAACCCAAGATACTTAATATAAATATACAAGAACGTAATAACTATTTGTGGTACTACGTCGTAAAAATTAGATCTGACGTACCAGAATGTATATATTTTTCAATCGAGTTTCTTTCAAATATTAAGCATATACCTTTTCTTGACATCACATGTTTGTTCCTCGTCTCCATCGTCATTTTCAAAATATTCCTGAAATTCCCGGCGAATGGCAGCAAGCGAGGGCAAGTCGTCACAACTTGGAATATTTAAAAACACATCAAACAGCTTGTTCCATAAAGTTCTGTTCCATGTTCTGGAAATTGAGAAAAGCAGAACGTTATGTTCTAGCGTTTTGGATTCACTGAACTCAAAAACTAGGACTGGATGCATATATATAAATGAAGCCAATGTCGACCATATTGGAAGTGACCATCGCAAATTAACTGTGGTGTTGCTGACATGTGAGAAGGTTCTTGCATGTTCTGGTTATTGGAGGGATATTTCAAGGACATTTTTAAGGACTTTCCGGGCCATGTATGAGGAAATTCAAGGACTATATCTATTTAG
Source organism: Trachythela sp. YZ-2020 (assembly GCA_016169945.1). Taxonomy (NCBI): domain Eukaryota; kingdom Metazoa; phylum Cnidaria; class Anthozoa; order Malacalcyonacea; family Clavulariidae; genus Trachythela; species Trachythela sp. YZ-2020. The sequence continues at coordinate 3,356,601 of JADLSH010000121.1, read as the reverse complement.
GGCTGAAAAGAAGGCGTTAGAAGTTGGTAAAACGTGTTATTAAAACTGTACAATCGTGCCACATACCGACGAATTTCAGAAAATACAGTATCCAAAAACTAGAGCAAGAAGAATTCAAGGGCGTTCAAGCACCTCTTTATAAATTGAAGTACTTTGAAGGCCTTGAATTTTCGGTCGAACCCTGACATATTGTCGAGATAGAAATTGGTCATCAGTTCCTCTCTTCCTTCTTAAATTTGTAAGTGAATGTCTAATGAGGTCACAGGAATGTGACTGCCTCAAGTCTCATTGTCCAGTGTTAGTTTTACGTTACAAAACAAAGGCATATTTCTTCACATACTGTACTATAACGTTAGGATTGGGTTAAGATAATGACTTGGGGAACGATTAGGAATATTAGTTTAGGGGTAAAAATCGGTGTATATTTAATTTGTGTTTGTTAAATAGGAATCGTAAAGGCAGGAAGAATAAAATTCGGTAAAAAGTGCTGTTAAACTGTTTAAGTTGTAACTTTAATGAATTTCAAAGAGTCGCAAGCTTCGTACCACACGCCGACAAATTTCAGAAAATAGTATAAAAAGTATGCAAAACCTAAAGCAATAAGAACTCAAAGACTTTCAAAGCACCCCTTTATAAATTCAAGGACTTTCAAAGCCTTGGTCTTCCTGGCTAAAGATTTAAACTAACCGATTAAAAGATTTTGTAAGCTTCCAACGACCAGTTTTCTTTTCTTGATAAACTTTCATGTATTCACCAAATATCAGACAGTGTAAACTGCACAACATACCATAAGTATCCACCTCAAGAAATAGGATAAGATATAAGAACAATATTGAAACGAATTTATAATTTAATGTACATCCATTTATGATTTTCTATCTAGAGGTATAGAGGTTTTGCGCCATCAAGTGACTAAATTCTAAAATCTTTAACGTGCAACCCATAAAGCTGACTGTTTAACACGTTTTGATGTCATTATAAAAGTATTCAAAACAAACTGCATTTGAAAATAATGCTGACATCAGCAATATCAATGATTCAAACCTTCTTAACTCGCGAGGGAGTAATTGCATCGACTTGAATGACATACAAAACATGTTAAACAGGCAGCTTTATAGGTCGCACGTTAAAAATTTTAGAATTTAGTCAGGCAATGGTGCAAAATCTCTATCTCAATATATATATCTGGAGTACTTCTAATGTTCGGCCAATAGGAAAAGTGAAGTCAAGATGGCGGCAATTGATGTCCAATCTCATGAAGGTCATAAACAGTTCCCAGCTAAGTTATTAGTTCATAAAATTGAAGGTCATAAACAGTTCCCAGCTAATTCCAGTTTTTCCTAACAGATCGCATCACTAATAAAGTTATTAGTTCATAAAATCATAATTTTACTGTTTAAAGAAGTAAAAGTCCAGTTAACACCGGACATCAATTTCCGCCATCTTTGGCTTCACTTTTTCGACGTTAGTTCTCACTCCAGATATATATGGAGCTCACTGATATACCTGAGTTGTCCAGGGCCTCTGAGTTTTCATTTCTATGCATTCAAATGATTCTGTATTTTTGTCGACACTGAATCGTGTGCCAGGCGGAAACAGCTCCACATCAATGGCACATCCAAAATCGATCAATCCGAGTCTGCATAACTCTTCATCGCTGCCACTAAAACATCAAGATTTTGTACAGCTATTCTAACGGAACATCGAGTGCAGTATATTTGTTCAAAAAGCAAAAAAAGTGAATAAATAGCGAAATAATTTTCTAATAGTTTTCTCGGCGATCTAGATCGTATACGCGAATAATACTCAGACACAAACTGACACGAAGGCTATTTATTCGTTAATTATTACACTAACGTTTTGAACTTAAACAGCAGAATCATCATATTCACCCATTGCAAATGACGTCACTATACATACTGTGATGTTTTGTTTGGTTTCTGCTATTTTGGGTGGCAAATATGTAGAACTAATTAAGAACAAAGTTTGCGTCAAATGCCATGCATATGTCAAAACAAGGCTGCGGTTGTTGCTTTTGTGTGAGAAGTTAGAAAGGCCACTTTCCACCGAAATTGAACAGGCATTATCGTTGCTGTCGGGAGTGCTCGCGATGATTTTTGCCACCCAAATGACAAAAACGAGTAAATAGGCTACGACATTTTCTCACAAATATTGTTTTCTTAGCTTTCAATCTGTATGTCTGGAGATGCCACAGCCAGCTATTTTAATTAAGGTTTTCACAAATAGTCAAATGTATAATCTAAGCGCAAAGAGTATAACGGGAATGAGATATTTTATAGGCTAAAATGTATTATAAATCGCCTCGTGGGATAAGCAAGTGGTGAGCATTTATCATATTTGCATATTTACAAGTAATACAGCTTTTTTTTTATATATCAAAGAATACTCTATGCGTACGCTTACAGACAAGACGTACGATGAAGAAATATTTTCTTGATAGAAATAATAGGACTGGAAGTGAAGCAACTTATTACTTAGAAACTTCCACCGTTTGTAGCTAATTTGTAAATTTCTGTACGCGTTGTCGCCCACAAATTAAATGCAAACCCATAAAATTATGCATGACTTTGTATACCTCTGGGAATTGCCAAAACCTAAAAGAGCTATAGTCATAGGCGTACTTCATTGGCTACATCAAACAGCTAGAGATATTAAAATAAAGTATACCCAGCTTGCTGTTCGCTCTTGGATTGTAGATTTGACTATTGCTTGTGACAAGCTTAATTGAATAGCTGTATATTGTACCGTAAATGATCTAATATACGCCTGATAGACGCACCGGTCAAATCAGGATTTCGTAATAATAATTTCAGGTTGTGCCTCCTTTGAGAAACATAGCTGGGAAACAATGTTTCGCATAAATAAAAGACAATAAATTATAGAAATCATCTCTCTTAAGCCTGGTACGGTCGTCATGTCGCCGATGGTCGGCGATGCACTCATGGACCATTGTTAGTGATAATTGAAGGAGAAAATGATGTCACGTAGACAAAGGATTTTGGCAACTATACAATGTAGTGCCAGGTATTTCGCCACAGTTTCCCCAATTACGGCGACCCCATCACATACAATAAAATTACAATTAGATTATTTTAACTATCAACACAAACTATTTCTATGACAATTTTTTTACAGACAACTAACAACAACTTAAGGGACCTGGCCCTTTTACATTTGACACAGACAGACTTCCAAGTGCGTGGATCGTCATGATCGTAGATGTTGATTAGCGCGTTTTCATATTGTTTCAAGCCTGACTTGAAAGGTTGCAGTCCGACATCTTTGTTACGGAGGTCACTACTTATTAGAACGTTCCTGGAATGTAACAGTTTTCGCGAAAGGTATTGCAAGTTTAATTAGGTTTTCATCCACTTCACTTCTTGTTTTTCCGGATTTTGTTATTGTTGGAAGAGCACTGTCATCAATATAAATGTGGTTGTTAGTCAAGGGGAAGTAAGTCGAGTTGATGTAGTCTTGTCGTGTAGAGAACGTTCGTGATTTTACTCATCAATGATCTAAGACAATGGCACTGGGAAAGCATCGCCGACATTTCAGTCGTAAACACTGACCAATTTTGTTTCAGAAAACCAATCACAAAATATGTTCATATTATAGGTAGGTACTTTTCCCTAAATTTATCAAAGTTAACATTATGTATTTAGTATATAAAAATAAAGTTTCCTTACCCAATGTTTTCGAACAGAACAAAATTATCTGGCTTGACATCACCATGAATAATGCCACAGTCGTGAATACACTCAAGAATTTTCATCATTTCCACAGTGTAATACATTGCAGTTTCTTCGCTTATTTTTTGTTGCAACTTACAGTCATTGACGAAATCCTGTACGAATAAATTTTAACATTTAGCGCAGATACTAAAAACAGATCCTGGTAAAAATCTGCATAGTGCATGGAATTCTAAATTACCAATGATTCAGCAAAATTGCATTATACTTTTTATGCTATAAATAAGAGTATCATTGCAAACTAAAGGTGGTTTAAGAAGCTATAGTAATGCTATACAGGATCTAAGTAGTGACATCGCAGCCCATCAATTATACCGTATGGGAAAAATCATTCTGCCATCCATCCTATTTTGCGAAGTGGGCAAACCATGAAACGTTGTTTTCCGAAACAAATATCACGCATGGGAGAGAGAGCATATCTCCGAATCTGTTAGGAAGCAAAGTTTATTTCCGAAAATATGTTCCAAGGCTTGCAAACGGGAAATATTCGAAGAAACGTTGACATTTTCGGATCCACGACAAAAACCCCACACGACAAAAACCCCACACGACAAAAATCCCGCCTACAAAACCTCCACCGACAATATCTCCTGCGACAAAAAAACCCCAAATTACTGAAATCAGACAAAAATCCCACATTTCTGTTTATCAATTTTAAAAATATTTTTATCAGAACAAACTTTTTGAGACAATATAATTTGTTAAGAAAAAGTGGAAACACTGTTTAAATAAATAAGACTGGGGGCGTCATTTTCATAAAGCATTTGTGGTTTTGCCGAGATATGTGTCAATGGCGAAGCTTTGTCATTTCAAGTGGATGTTTCCGCATTAGCAGACGGTTAAGAGCGAAATTTAGATGAAATTGTTCATTGATAAAACCACAGCAGGAAGAAGTTGATGTGACAATAACTTTAGATATGGAGGCATCTGAAATTATTTTTGAGATTAAACTCCTATATTGTCGAAAAATATAAAATTGCAAGTTCACTTATAGCAAAAGTGATTACAGAATCAGAAAGCTTACAAAAAGTTATATTAAGACATGAAATCGGTTGGGAAAATAAAGGTAACCGCTTAAGTGACCTATATATAGTTTTTTGCAAGCTTTCCAATGATGTAAGTCATTATTGCTTTAAATGAACTTGGAATTTCACGGTTTTACAAGTATAGGGAGCTTTAATGAGGAAAATGAAAAAGAACCCAAAATTTTTCAATTCAGATGCCTCCTCCATATCTAAAAGTTATTGTCATATCAAAGTCTATACTTCCTGCAAATATGGTGCTTTTATCACAAAATGAACAATTCTTACACTTAACCGCCAGACTAGCAACAATGTTTGTGTTTCCAAGTTTGCCCAAAGCTAAACATAAAATGTAAGTTTGTTACAGTGTAGGAAAGTTTACCAAAAACGTTCCTCGGTTATGATATTCAGTAACGCCGCAGCTACCATCAGCAAACGCGTAGTAATCAGTCATATTCACCACTGACGCAATCTAAATGATAAATGATTTAGATATTTATACGATGGTCATGGAAGATTTGATGCATGGGGCTTTAGTATTAGTATAGGTAATAGCATGGTTCCGAGTGCAATTTGGATATAACATGCACTTCGGACTCGTGCTATTTTGATTTCTTTGAAAAACTCACGAATAATATACAGATAGAAATGTTCGAGACAGCTATGCTTTCAACTTTAATACCGGCTTCGGCGAATCGTCCACTGATAAAGTTTTCGCTCCTTTTATATATCATTTGTATGCATTGCCAAAGATTTGAAAGTGAACTAATTAACTGAACCATGTGGATTTATTAGATGTCGTTGTAAACCAACCCCCCCCCCCCCTTTCAAATAACATTTAAGTCCTCATTTTCGTCCAATATCCAATAGTTTAGGCCGAGTGGGCGCCATGTTGTTTTGTTTTTGAGCAATCTGCCCAGATCCTAGCTCAAATTTGATTGGTTCATAGTGATTACAGATTTTTGCACTGTGATTACAGAAAATTGCATTGTGCAGATTACAAATTTTTGCACCTCTGTTTTGGGATTAACTGCACTGGAATCAGCCAATCAAATTCGACAAACATATTTATGTATATTATAATTTCTCTTATATCAGTTGCGGACGCGATATTACTTGACATACTTGTTGCTAGGAGGGTTAAGTATATGAGATTAATATATATTAGAGCTGGCACATGCAGTTGATGGTGCGTGTTATGGTTTGATTCCTACAAAATATAACAAAATTTTCGGCAGGAAGATGGATTTTGATTCCTACAGTGCAGTTATTTCCCTACAGTATCCACTAAACTCGAAGTTATTGTTATATTTCTCAGGTATAGTTTGATCCCACAAACATTCCAAAGTATATCTGTTGCTACATGCAGTTGTTGGTCTTAGTGGCTACAATCTTTCGCATAAATGCATTTCCTATATATACCTCATGTATACACTATGTCTTGTAACACAAAAACACCGTCACGTATATGTGGCTAGTTCAAAACGTCTGAACGAGTTAGGCACAGGTAATTTGTAGGGATGAACCGATAATCGTTTTTTATCGGTAGAAGCCGATAATCAATAACTTATAGGCTTATCAGCCGATAATATCTATATATACCGGGTGGTGCAAAAAAAGTACGACTGTTTGATTTAGTAGAACTAAAAACTAAAAGAGCTATTACACTAAAACAAGTTTATTTGCATTCAGCGATGTCTAAATGTGCATTTTCATGCAATATTGACCGAGATATCTGCGTTTAAACTTGAGTAAACATTTTTGGAACTGTCTAGACTTAGCTAAAAATGGCCTATTAAATCAGTTGATAACCATTAGCATTTTACGCAAGTATTCGTTTCAATGAAGTGAAATTGAAGTTAAAAGGCCAAATGTTAGAAAACTTAGAATAAAAGAGCATATCTATTCAAGAAACATTTATAACGAGTCATCTTACAAAACGTATTTGGTTCCAACAATGAAATGGTCAAATGCAGTTAATCAATTCCATTTTGCAATTGCCTCCCGATTAGATATAATGCTTTAACATTGATACAAACAAGCAAGCAAATCTTGTCATGAAAACCCTGTCAAGAAACACTTGTTAAGAATACATATGGGGAAATAAACCTGTTCCATGCAGAAACTTGTCAAGGAAAACCTGCTCGTCTGTAGGGAGCCCTAAATTCTTTACCAATATTGGTGATTACCGATATATCGGTAAATTGTTACGGTAAATTGGACTTTTCGTTATAGGCTCATCCATAGTAATTTGGTTCAGAAAACGAACGTTCGTCCATAAAGACGGATACTACGCTTGTTGCTCGTTTTTTATCTAAATAGAAGATATTTGGAAGGAGCATATAGAATTGTTCACCCACCTCTGATTGAGATTTACGACGATTTTTCATTCTTTTCAAGATCTCAGAACAGATATAAAACTCCCAGTCATTGGCAGGACGTTGCACCTACAAGTGAAACATTCATAAACATATTTTGTCTTATATGTATAAAGCAAAACAAAGAAAAGAGTCAACAGTGTGAAAAGTAATCGTTCTTCGAGCAACTTTTTGTATATTTAAATCACATCGAAGTTCTATATTATGGTATTGGCTATATGTAAAGCACGAATGATAATTGAACAGTTGAATACTCCGATATGCATATTTTAATCTTCCAGTCTCAGCTGTACATGCCGTGATTCAAATGGGATTTTACCCCGACGCAAAACGCATCATTTGGAGGTGCTGTCGACAATACGAAATCACTTATTGTTATACAGATGGGTTTTTTCTGCATCTCACTCGATTGAAATTGATGTAGAAGGTTTAGGTGGATGGATATTTCGAGTGAAATATTATATACAATATTTTAGACCTGAACGGGAACGGCAGCGAAAAATGCAATTATAAGTCCTCCGACAGGAATTGAACTGTGGCCTTGCGATTCCGGTGAGATGCAGAAAATAAACATCTAGTAATTTACCTTATCACAACCCGCAGTACCCGCATCTATATATATACATGAACTTGTGGTTAACGCTTGGCAACTGGACTCTGTAGCTCAGTGGTCAGGAGCGCTGCACCGAATCGCAGGGCCACAGAGGTTCAATTCGCGCATCAGAGACTTAGAGTTGCATTTTCGCTGCCGTTCCCGTCTACCCCTGTCGGAGGACGAGTTGCATTTGCCGCTGGTTCCTGGGTTCAATTCCTGTCGGAGGACTTAGAGTTGCATTTTCGCTGCCTGCCCTGCTCCAGGCTCAAAATATTGTATATAATATTTCACTCGAAATATCCATCCACCTAAACCTTCTACATCAATTATTGTTATATAACATACCTTCAGAGCAACTACTGCAGTGTTGACAGGTCGAGTTGAATCAACTTTAGTTGCTGAAAAAACTTTCGCATAAGCACCAGAACCCGCAATAGCGTTAACTTTAAAAACTTCATCACCTAAAAATAATAACGGATGACAGATGCGGTTAGCGAGCTGCCCCTTACCTCCGAGTTAAGCCTGTAATGCTGCTGAGGTCGAGGGCAGAGATTTACTTACGTTGGGCAACATCTCTGTGCTTAGAGAGGTTGGTTCTCTCCTGTGCTTCGAGGGTTTTTCTCCGGGTAATCCGGGTTTCCTCCCTCACTAAATAAACTAACCCTTGGCATTAACCTATTAACCTTGACTAACTAACTAACTAACCCTCGGAACCTTTGTTAATTTGGTTGTAAAATCCGTTGAGGCTTTCACCTCAGAGTGGTAAACACGATAAACTAAACTAAATTTTTATGAGTTTCATTTAAATGTCCCGAAATGAGACACAATAACTTTGGGACACAGTTTGCTGTGGTTATTAGGTTAGGACTGGGGTTATATATTAGGATAAGTGTTAGGTTAAGGATTAAGGTCAGTGTCAAAAGTAGGATAATATTTGTTTTGGTTTGTGCAAAATACAACGTTTATTTATGATTGCAAAGCTTTCGATCTGCAAGTCCGTAGTAAGGAATAGTGTTGTTAAGAAATCGCTGTATTTAAATTGTGGTCATTGTTGATGTGGAAATTGGCCCTTTTGAACTATATGGTTAAAAAACTCCTTACTTTTCCTTCAAAATGGGAAATATTTTGTTGGTGTTCAACTGCCTCAAATCATTAGCTTCCTCTGAAATGTGCAAACTGTTTACTTCCTGTCGTGCTGTTCATGATCTGAATACTAGATCATTCATTACTGACCTCAAAGTTCAGAACGTTGATTTGGAAATGGGAAAGACTAAACTCTCGTATAGTGGAGCTATAGTGGACGTTGTTCGAACCATGGTGCTGGGTGGGGGAGATGGGTGATCTAGAGTCATCAAGTGTGACTAGTCAATGTACATTAACTTTGTAATAATTCGTGCGCTGGTCTCGACCGTTTTGTCGAACAGTGTAGTATTTAGGGGTCGATTACATGGACCTGGCTAGGCCGGTTAAGCGAGACGACTTTTTAATTATGATTACATGGACCGGTTAACCGGGATGAAATATGCTCATTAACTCTCATTTAGATTGGAAATATTCAACAGTTGAATAATCGTTGCTAGAAATTAATTAAATATTGTTTATATGCTGTATTTAAGGGCTCATCGCTTAAAGATTGATGTTTGTTGCCGTAAGTTACATTCAGTATTGACATAAACAAGTTTTCTTCGCTTGTACGTTCGTAAAATGCAGTCGCTTGACTGTCTGAAACTTTTAAGCGTTTATTGAAACACAAAAACAACATTTTGATGCTAGTTTGAGTTTCTTGTAACGTTATTTGTTTACACTTTTAATATAAAAACCGTGCGTGTAAAGCGGGCTAGCCCAGTTCATGTAACCGACCCTTTAATAATATGTTTGAAATTCATAAATCTAATAAAATAAGAAACTCATCAAGCAAAATTTGCAAAGTTGGGGGAAGAGTCATAGGGTGGCAGCCAGAGGCGCCCTTAGTAAGCTATCGTCTTGATCAAGTGATTACAACCAGCATGATTATAACCCACCCCCCACTCCCTACTTACTTACCTATAGTGACAACTTTGTTCGAAGCAAATTTCGGCAAGACATTTTCCTTCAAGTCGTGAAAACCAGAGAAAGAACTGACAGGTCGAGGAAGCTGTGCCAAGAGCTGGTTACACAAGTTGGGGTCAAAAGGATTGATTTTCTTCAACACACTTCCATTCATGTCATGAACTGTTATATCCATACTCCTGTTTTGGACCTATAATAACAATAATGAAAACTTTTTTATTTATACAATTAATAATTTTTAGATTATACAATTGTAAATCTCACTTATTTAAGTTTCATTTTGAACTGTTCATTTTGCCTCCTAATTGATTCTGAATATTTACACTTTTTGCGTTCAACCTTCCTTTGAAGGTTTGATTCGAAACCAACAGTTAGTTCGATAATATAGAGATATCCACGAAGTTAATAGACGTCTGGGCGGTAGGTGATGGATCTTTGTATCCTGGAAGATCCACACGATACAAAGATAAAACACTTTTACTATGTACTTTTACAGTACAGTCCATCTGAAATAACCTTTGTGCTAATCGAGTCAGGTGGTCGTAATTAGATATTTCAGATGAGACAAGTACAGTGGAACCCCGCCTTACGGCCACCCCGTTAATACGGTCACTTTTTTTTGTCCCAGCAAAACACTAATACATTTGATCTTACCCCATTAATACGGCCACCCCGTTAATACGGCCACCCCGTTAATACGGCCACCCCGTTAATACGGCCACCCCGTTAATACGGCCACCCCGTTAATACGGCCACCCCGTTAATACGGCCACCCCGTTAATACGGCCACCCCGTTAATACGGCCACCCCGTTAATACGGCCACCCCGTTAATACGGCCACCCCGTTAATACGGCCACCCCGTTAATACGGCCACCCCGTTAATACGGCCACCCCGTTAATACTGCCACCCCGTTAATACGGCCACCCCGTTAATACGGCCACCCCGTTAATACGGCCACCCCGTTAATACGGCCACCCCGTTAATACGGCCACCGTTAATACGGCCACCCGTTAATACGGCCACCCCGGTACTACGCCCACCCCGTTAATACGGCCACCCCGTTACGGCCACCCCGTTAATACGGCCACCCCGTTAATACGGCCACCCCGTTAATACGGCCACCCCGTTAATACGGCCACCCCGTTAATACGGCCACCCCGTTAATACGGCCATATTATTTCGGCCCGTTGGTGACCGTATTAACGGGGTTCCACTGTATATGACAATTCAGTTAAGTATAGTAATGAGGAAATGAGAAAGCATGTTATATGTAATTAACATATGATAATATAATAATAAAATCAATGAAATCCATAGACTAGTAAGACTATATGTATACGTTTTCGTAATAAATATTCCGAAAACTTATACATGTAGTCTTACTAGTCTATGGAGACATGAGCCGCTGACGATATGTCTGTATTTTAACACACATCTCGCGAGGCCGTCTCTACCTTACACTAGTAATTATACGAAAATTGACGATACTAAAGTAAATATGAGGAACTATATATATATATATATATGTAGTGATATAATGCTCAGTAAGATCAGGAAAAGAGAATTCCTTAGCCTACTATGTTTGCAGTAAATATAGCAATCCATAGTGCTGTACCTGAGATGAATTAGTTGTAATATCTTGTACAAACGTAGCTTCAGTTTGGTCAACGATCATAGACTGTGCTGTTTGGGCGGTAGATTTAACTAATAGACCAGACGAATAAGACGATCCTTTTGATGAGCCAGTTTTAGCATCTTCATCACTGCGTTCGAGTATTGGACTCAGACCTTTGCTACTGTTTGCATTGTACGATGAACTAGAGACATTCGTGGCCTGTTCAGAGACGTCTTGTCTCTCGTCATGTGGTTGTATACTGCTACAATGTAAGTTTTGCAACTTTGGAGGACTCAGATTCTCTACGAATGGGGTCGACATTAATCTAGCAGCAGCGGTGAATTGCGAATGATCCAATCCATCATGATGTGTTATATCATCATCTGTAAATTTCACTTCTTGTCTCATGAGTGCCGCAGCATTTGGATCTGAACAAACTTCATCTAATCGTTTATCGTCTTCTGCTATAGTCTCGTCATCCTGTTCAAAATCTTCCAAAGGTTCAAATGGGATTCCAACTGACGGTTGTAGTATTCCAAGTACTGGTCTTTCAACCTTCGTTTGACTATACCCAAATGGAGGCCTACAATTGAAAGGATTTATCTATTTGAAAAATGAATTCTACTTTCCTTTGCGTAATATAAATAAAATAGGCAAATTATTCAAACATTTCATTTCTACCGGGTTTGAGTAGATGAAGTGTGTCATTTATAATAAGGCACGGGCAAATCTCTCCATACGGGCTCCCGCTTTAAGACGGACACACCTTTAATATGGACCCTCTTCAATACGGACATCTTTCTAATACCGACACACCTCACTAATACGGACACCTCTCTAATACGGACACCTCACTAATACGGACACACCGTCTCCAATACGGACAACTCTCTAATACGGATACGCCACTCTAATACCGAGTACCGACACATCTCGCAAATACCAACACACCTCTCTAATACAGAGAGACACCTCTCTAATACAGATACACCTCTCTAATACGGATACGCCTCTCTAATACGGTCACCTCTCTAATACGGTCACCTCTCTAATACGGATACACCTCTCCAATACGGTCACCTCTCTAATATGGATACGCCTCTTCAGTACGCACACCCCTCTCGAATGCAGACACCCCTCCCTATATATGTCTACTTACGAATTTTCTTGGTCTTCATCACAGTAATTGTCAACTTCCTTCGTTTGGGCATCTATGTTTTTCTTTATTTCATATCCTTCACCTATGGAGAGGCAGAGAATTTCAGTGTGTGATGAAAGTACTACACTCGGCTTCACCCTCGGGAAATATAATCATTTTGGGTAATATTTCGTCGAACGTCCATCGTTTTTACGGATCACATCACGAAACTCAAAAATGAAAGCTACAAAGCTGGCTGTTCTATATATTCCGTATATCGTTACTACGAGCGTTCACCAATACAATTATTTCTCCTTGAGTTACAGAGTTTTGAAAATATTATTGCTGACATCAGCATTATTTTCAAAGGGTGTTAAAATATGTTATACACACAATTTAGTTTTAAAATGCTTGGTTAAGGTTAAGGTTAAGGTTAAGGTTAAGGTTAAGAAGTGATGTCTGATTCAATCTTAATAAGATTCAAATTTGAACATTTGGGGTAAAATTCGGCTTCATTTGAGCACTTTCTTTTTGGCCGCCATGTTGGTGTACAAAATTGCACCGAATTGTCACGTGAAACGATCTATAGGGAATATAGAACTCCACTTTCTTTCATTATAATTTATAAGCAATTTTTTTGCAATTGGACTTCTTCGCACTCTCGTCTTGGAATACTACTTAATTCGGACGTTACCACGGACGTAGACCACACTTGTTTTACACTCGCTGTATTCTTTGATAATATATCTTAATACAAACATAAACACAAACACAAGCACAAGCACAAGCACAAACACGAAGTCAACTATAAACAAAATATATTACACTCATTGGTGTTATCAGTAAAATTAAAACGGTTTAACTAGGAATTTCAAAAAGATAAAACTTTTTTTAACAAAAACTATAAACATACATTCAACTCTGAATTGTCCCAAAAACAAAATCTGCATGCGGACAATCCTGTTTTCAGGCTGTGGACTCGAAACAGGGACAATAAGTGTAAGAGGTCTATATGGAGCTCATCTTAAGTAAAATGCCCGGGGATGATCGGGGATAGATTTGACTTGTACATTACTTACCAAAAGGGATACCGCACCATCCCATGTCATCATCCTCGTCATTTTCATCATTCTTAAAATCATTCTCCAGTTCATCATCACTAGTACTCAGGCCTACAGTTGTGTTAAACCACGGCATCACGTCAGCAAATGCTTCCTTTGTTGTCAATGTTGGTGATGGGCCTACAAGGAAATATTACTTTGTAAAAACATTTGTAAAAATTTGATTGCTCTGTAAGACTGTAACAACATACAAAATCAACGAATACATAACATTTTGTCGTTGTCTATCGTCCAGTTCTATATTAATATAATAATCCGAGTTCATTCTGTCTTTCCATTGGTCGAAAGTTAGGAGACGCATGAATGACGCTATTTCAGTGACGTAATATCTTTAAGCCAATCACTGCTCTTTCAGAAGCATCACGAACCAGGGCATATTTTAAGGATTTATAAGTGGGGGGCCATTTGTGAAAAAGGGCCCTTAATCTGAGTGCTGAAGGCGCGAGCCCTGTAGGGGTCCGGGAGAGTTTTTCAACTTTAGTATTTCAACTTTAAAAATGTCTAACTATATTTCGTTAAACAATATTTCGTTAAACACAGACAAATCATTTACTCTGTAAACGACCCAATGTATAAAGGGCCCAGGGAGTGGGGGGCCAATTTTGTGTGAGTGGGGGGCATCAAGAGGGCCTGGGGGGGTCAAGTGGTCCCCCAGTATATATGTTAAAATATGCCTTGTCACGAACCAGTGGCGTGGTTTGTTTTGTATAGATCATAGATCACGTTACATGGCGTCCAAATCTCTTTCGGTCGCGATTCAACCCACCAAAACGTTTCGGTACGAGCGTTCTTTATTATATAAAACAAACAGATAACATTTTGCCGGAGTCTCGTCAGTTATAGATACACAGATGACGTCAATGATTGTTCTTTTTTGTTCTTACCAAGTTATGACGAAATGTTATCTATTTGTTAAAAATTGCAATTCGGCCCGTGCAAGTGACTTCACAACTCGTAAACGTTTAGCTTTCGCCACTTTGGGTGGCAAATTCCACCATTTCCATTGGACAAATTTAAGCTGATTAAAATTACATTCAACATGGCTGACATTGAACGTACGCCAGCTTTCCTTAATAACTCGAGTTCAAGACATGCTCAAACAACAAACTATACATCATAATACTCCTCGTTGTTCAAGGATTCTAGCAAATAGCTTGCCTTATAACTCTCAGTATTTCGCAAGATATAAGCGAAAACGGCACTTCGATGAAATCCACGATAATGTCACCCAAAATAGCAGAATATTTAGCATAACAAATGATCTAGCGTGACAAGTAATAACGTCGTAGATCAGCACTGTTACATTTTCAAAAAGGAAGACAGTTATCGAATTTCACTGCTGATGTCCTTTAATCGACTTATCACCTTTTCCTAACATAATGTTACAAGAATTACCTGTGAGGTCCGGCTTATATCGTGCTAATTTTGGAGTAATGGTGTGAAGATTGTTTTTCTTCTCTGATTTATTACAGTAACTTCTTTCACCAAGAAACGATTTTCTAAAGTATAAAAATACAGGATTTGGGAATATTCTGCCAAGGCTGACTAAATAATCCCTATAGTTCTCAAATATAACTTTCAAGATAACTACAAAGATACTTGAAAGTTCTCCATGAAGGTCCTTCCTCTTTGAAACATAAGACTGTTTCTTTATATAGTGTAAAGTTATTACAGTTTTCACTTAAACGTCCCGAACATCGTTCCGAACTTCGCCATTCGTTGCAAAGTACAAAAATTCATTATGAAATTCACAAGCACGTTTGTAAATAAAGAATGCGTAGTTCCAGTGTAGGCAGCGATAGACAAAAAGACTTGTGTGATCAAACTACCTGAAAAATATAACAACAACTTTGACGGTTCGAACGAAGGCCCTTCACCTGGCCTTAACCTGCGTGCAGCCTGACTTTCCCCCTCCCCCCTCGAACCTCGAAAAGTCAGGCTACACGCAGGCTACCTGACCTTCGCAGACGAAGGACCTTCACTCGAAACGTCGAAGTTCTTGTTATATGTTTCAGGTAGTTTAATCCTACAAACCCCCCAAGAATAAGGTTTGACAACAGAGCCTCTTATCATTGTTTGCTATTGAAAATAGTTGCATCAAATACTCAGTTTACAAACCGGTTTGTGAATTTAATTATGAACGTTTGAACTTTGCAACGAATTCGCGAAGTTCGAAACCTTTTAGTGCGAAAAATTTTTGAGTTGCCAAGTCAAAAATAAAATGGCAGGCGAAATTCTACAGATTGTTTTACTCAATTTCATTTCATTTCATTTCGTTTCATCTCATTTCGTTTCATCTCATTTCATTTCATCTCATTTCATTTCGTTTCATTTCATCTCATTTCATTTCATCTCACTTCACTTCATTTCATTTGTTTAGCACCATAATAGTATCCCGCTCAATTTTCTGGTAAAAATACCAGAGTTAATAGTAAAAAAGAACAGTTTAGCTGGGCAAATGCATAAATGAGTGAAATTCGTGAAGAAAATTGGCATTCATTTCTTTCATAGCCGAGTGGGTCATTTTGGCAGTTAAAAAATGGAAATTGCAGGACATTTTTCATTTGACCTGCCAAAACGAAAAGAATGTGTCAGGACAATTTTTCTATTTTGAGCCATGTACACAATTGAGCCCTATTGCTATTTCAATTTCTTCGCTATTTCGGACTAAAGGCGGATTTCCAGTCCTCGCACGAAGCTCGAATGTCGCACGAATGTCATTCCGTTGCCACCACACGCCGTTTTATGATTGGTTTATTATTGCGAGCTCTCACAGCGAGTAAAAAATAGTTCAAAATTTTGAACTATTTCCAGCGAGCGGCAAAGGAGCTTCAGGAGCTGCCAGGAGCTTCGTGCGAGGACTGGAAATCCGCCTTAATGCTCCTTTCGAGTTTGAGATAACGGGTTTCAACGGGGTTGTAGTGACTAAATAGGTTATGATGGTACCTTAATTGAGGCCCAGCATCAGGCGTGGCAACACCCTTTTTAACTTCAGGTTCCAGACTTTGAACCTCGCTTGGTGGGGAAATGCCTTCAACATGATTAGGTAAAGTATTACTGTTAGGTGGGGGTATATTCTCAGCATCGATACTTTGAACTTCAGGAGGTACGGAAATGCCTCTTACATGATTAGGTATTGTCATACCTCGAGAGGTACAATTAGGTGGGGGGATATTTTCAGCATCATAAGAGAGGTGGGTATTACCAAGTGGGGGGATACCTCCAGCACTATTAGATACAGTCGTACCTCGCGTATTACAAGGAAGTGGGGGAATATTCTCAGCATCGATACTTTGAACCCCACTGGGTGGGGAAATGCCTCTTGCATGATTAGGTATATTAGGAATATTCTCATCAGCATCATGGAAGATGTGGAAATTTCGAACACAACCAGGTGGGGGGATTTCTCTATCATTTTCAGGTAGGGAGATATTTTGAGCATTATAGTGATGTGGGGGCATATTTTCGGCGTTGTCCCTTGCGCGGAAATCTGCAGAGTTCTGAGGTGGCAGGGATTTTTTAGCATTACTACGTGTAGTAATATTTGCTGCCTCGGCGTGAGGTGGATGGATATCTTCAAGTACGGGAGCATCGGGGTGGACACTGGTGCATAGCACGTCTGCAAGATGAATCTCACTCGATTGTAATCTTCTTTTTTTCGACATTCTTAACCGATTACCCCGTTCATAATAAAGTCTTGCCATCAATTCTTCGGGTTGAAATTCCCCTTCGTAAGCATAAACTTTGTTTTTCGGATACATGGCGCGTTCTTTCTTCTCTGGCTTCACAGTTCGGTTTTGTTCCCTTTTCGATTTGTTTACATCTTTAGGCAGCGGCAATCCTTGCTTCAGCATCGCCATATATTTTGCAGCACGGATTTCTTCAAACTGAAATTCTTCTGCACCGGTAGAAACTTTTGATTTATCGTACATAACCTTCACGTTTGATGGAACAGAATTTTCAGCTGACTGTAACAATAAAAATGGCAAAAAATTACCGTCTGGTACACACGTAAAAATCCCACATCTTATCAACAAGATGTGTTCGCGACAGTTTTGTAGCGAGCTTGTCAACAAGTCGTAGCAATGTTGTCATTTTATCAAGTTGCTACAAGTTCGTCACTCACAACCAGTGAACTCTAAGTAGACTGGAACGCTAACTCCTATGATAAAGCCCTATGATTGGGTGAAGCCAAATTGATGCATAATTTGAAGCAAAAGGCGGGAACCGCGCGACTAAAATGCACTTTCAAAAGGACTAAGGCGAGTTTTGAGGTGTGGGAAATTCAGTCAAAAGTTTCTTTTTTAGCGAAAATGAGAAAGAAAAATAGCTTTTTCATCCGAATTTTTCAATTTCAAAGATTCAAACCTGGTTTTCTGGATAGTTCTAAGTAGTCTACATCCACCAACTGCAACAACTTCAGGGGTGTCAGCTTTATATTCGAAATATTGGACAAGTTTGAACGTGCCGATGAAAACTTCGCTCTTCAACTTTAAAAAAAATAAGGTTAAAATCTTTCTACGGTCTTGAAACTTGTTTTTTACTAAAGTTCAAGTATTGTTGTTTGTTTTAACCCTTTAATCTTGCTCCAATGAGGATGTTTTGTGTAAGAAAATCGACGCTTTTTAGGCGGTGTATTTTCGGCTTCGGACCTTCAATGGCGGCCTTCAATTTGGCTTCAAAGATGGCGGCCGAGTTATCGTTCCAGTCTACTTAGAGTTCACTGCTCACAACTTGTTAACAAGTTTCTGAATTACAGGACGATAACAAGTTGTTGAAACAACTGGGTCAATTTCCATATTAACAACCTGAATTTTAATACAAACTTAATCTTAATCCTAACTCTAATCCTAACTCTAATCCTAACCTCAACTCTAATCCTAACCTTTAATCCTAACCCTAATCCTTGTGACGTGATTTCGGGATAGTAATATGGAACGTCACCCGAACAACTTGTAACAACTCTGTTGAGTCAACAACCTTGTACCACGATGTCAACAAGCCATTGAGACCATGTCAACAAGCTGGGAACAAGCAGTGCGAATACATTGGTGCAAGTCTACTGCAGGTTTGTTACAACTTGTGCGTTTTACGTGTGTAGATTATTTTCGATAAAAATAGCATGTCATGTTGCAAGAAATGACAGAAATATTTAGCAGGGATATAATAATGCACTCACATTGGCAATGACTTTAAGAGGATCATTGGACGCTTCCAAATCAGATTTTCTCACAGATAATACTTGACTGCCTACAGTTTGACTGACATGGCCAATCTGATCAGCATTTTCATCAACATGAACTTGAAAACTTTGCTTGGGTGCTGCACGAACCAGAGAGACCGTACTGCTAGGAGTTCTTCTAGAATGCGCCTAAAACACACAAGAGAATAACACTGTACTGTATTTAAGTACGAAATATAGAAAGTTAAAAAATATCCATGTTATGAAATGAACTCAATCACTGCAAAGAGCGGCTCAATCAATGCAAAGAGCAGCTCAATCAATGCAAAGAGTAGCTCAATCAATGCAAAGAGCAGCTCAATCAATGCAAAGAGCAGCTCAATCAATGCAAAGAGTAGCTCAATCAATGCAAAGAGTAGCTCAATCAATGAAAAGTATGAAAAGTTAGCTTCCAAAAACTGCTAATTTTAAACCCTGGTCAAACGAGGATGAGAGTTAAAGCAAGCGAGAGTTGCTATCAACGCCTCGGTCAAACGAGAACAAAATATTACCGCGCGTACAAGTCAAACGAGCAAAAACTCTCGTTGAACTCATCAAGATTTGAACAAGCTCAAAGTTGATGGGAGTGCACGAGAGTCGTTGAGAGTTGGATCGAGGTGAAACTCGAGCGAGAGTTCCAACTCTCATTGACTCTCATACTCGTTTGACGGGGCTTATACTATGACATATATGGATCTAGTGTCATGCTTTGGGAGACGGAGGTTATGGAGGACAGGTTAATAAACTACACAAAATTGAAAAAGACTTAATTTCATCAACATAATTTCATAACATGAAACTCTCAAATCTAATGGTCTGGACGTTTGATGTGATTTCTGTACTGTATGCAAATTGGTTTTAACTACTTGTAAAGAAGTATGGACACTCTAAAGGTACGTTCACACACAGCGATTTGTCGGGCCGATTTCAGATGCACGTAAATGATATTTGAAAAATACGTGGCAAACGTCATCTGGCGACATCATCAACTGAAAATATTCGTCATTAACATTCAGCAAAACCTAAAATCGGCCCGACAAATCGCTGTGTGTGAACGTACCTTAAAGGCCTGTTCACACGATCCGATTTGTCGGATCCGATTCTCCTCTTGACGTATGTGATTTCACACAATGCAACAACAACTACACTTTTCGCCAGGTATGAGCCAATGGCCGGACACTCTTGTCAGTAAACACATGCATCAAGAGGACAAATCGGATCGTGTGAACCAGCCCTAATACATTGGCCACCTTGATATGGGCCACCTGGATATGGGCCACCTTGATATGGGCCACCTTGATATGGGCCACCTGGACATGGGCCACCTGGACATGGGCCACCTGGATATGGGCCACCTTGATATGGGCCACCTTGATATTGGCCACCTGGATATGGGCCACCTGGATATGGGCCACCTTGATATGGGCCACCTTGATATGGGCCACCTTGATATGGGCCACCATGCAGGCTAATTTAAAACCAGGCTTTATAAAGAATTTGTTTAACGTTGAAGACGTCCGTTAAAACTGAACATCATCTTACGTTTTTTCCCGTCCACTTTCCCGGCATGTTAATATTTTCCTTGCTCATAATACTCTCCGTTGGAGCTTCTTTCCAGTCGTTGCCACACCCTTCAGGAAGCCGCGATATTCTATTTTCACTGTCGTCCGAATCGTGAAGTATAGCGAAACCTAAACCTTTGTTCTCGGACTTTACAACACCAGATCTTGACTGTGCCGCTAAATAAGAACATTCCCGAAAGAATCAAATATAATTTATTATATTATAGAAATATTACAGTTTTGTTTTGTACAAAGGGGGCGCGCGGTTCTGAGCAGGGCACTGGTCATGACGCAGGGTGCATCATCACTGACGACCCCCGGCATCATCACCGGGGACTCCCGGCATCATCACTGAGAACCCCGGGCATCATCACTGAGGACTCCCGGCATCATCACTGACGACCCCCGGCATCATCACTGAGGACCCCCGGCATCATCACTGACGACCCCCGGCATCATCACTGACGACCCCCGGCATCATCACTGACGACCCCCGGCATCATCACTGACGACCCCCGGCATCATCACTGAGGACCCCCGGCATCATCACTGACGACCCCCGGCATCATCACTGAGGACCCCCGGCATCATCACTGACGACCCCCGGCATCATCACTGACGACCCCCGGCATCATCACTGACGACCCCGGCATCAGAGGCTCAGCTACAGGGACCCCTGACCATCATCACTGACGACCCCGGAATCATCACTGAGGACCCCCGGCATCATCACTGACGACCCCCGGAATCATCACTGACGACCCCCGGCATCATCACTGAGACGACCCCCGGCAGGGTCAAGAGGCTCAGCTTCCATGATCATGATGAATGCATGAATTTGTGATAAATCGAAATATTACTGTTAAATTTTGTCTCCTCTTGCATTTTCACATTTTTCCCCGAAAGCAAATCTAATAAATTCTTACGATTCTGGAAAGACGAAGTTCTAAGTACTCCAACCATCTTCTTCTTGCCAGATGTCATGAGAGATCCCAATGCTTTGCGTGGATTTTCCTGTCCAGATTGATCCTCTGCTGATGCAGCTATGTGCGCAGTTAATCTGTGCTGAAATCCTCTAGAATCAAGGAGAGGAATACCATGTGAAGCCCCTCCCCCGTGCTTATATTTCTGTATATCTGAAGAAGGGGTTAATAGTGAGGAGGTCAATTTTACTGCAACCCAGAAACTCAGAACACCGACGTGAAAATCCAGCACAATTGCTAAATCTAACAAGCACTAATGTTTCTTTTCTGTGCAGAGTGAGGAGGGGGGTTTAATGGAGAAGGGCTTAATGGAGAGGGGAGACTTGATGGAGGGGAGGCGGGCAAGGGAGGGGCGCTTAATGTAGGGGGAGGCTTAATGGAAGGGGGAGATTAATGGGAGGAAGGCTTAATATATTTCTTCCTTTAATAAGAGGAGCATATCACAACGGGGGAGGGGCTTATTTGAAAGAGGAGTCCATTTCGAACACAACCAGGTGGGGGGATTTCTCTATCATTTTTAGGTAGGGAGATATTTTCAGCATTATAGTGAAGTATATTTTCGGCGTTGTCTCTTACGCGGAAATCTTCAGAATTATTTATAGAATATAAAGATTGAGTATTTTAGAATCATATTGTCCAGACAAAGATCATTATTGCTAATTGGGGAGAAATGGTAAATACGAGTAGTTATCCACAAGAAATCACCAACAGAAGAATCGTAAACTATATACTATAATCGTGCATGTAGACAATCTATAGTAAACGCTGGTGATGGTTAATTAGAAAGCAAAAATATTCTGCTCATTCGCGCTATAAAATATCAGAGACTTAAGCCCAAGTCAAACGCAAGGATGAGAGTTATTGTGATTTGCGTTTGACCGCCAACTCTCATCGACTTTCATATTCCATATTTTCTTCAAATTTTAATAAGAGTTTCAGTTAGAGCTGCAAAACAGGTAAAAACCTTGCACCTTTTACTCATTATATAAACGTAGGTGGATTAAATGCACCATTAGCGCCAAACTTTCAGAAAATAGTTCTAATTCTTCTAAAAACTATATTTTCAAGGAATTAGAAGAACTGTTTTGGATTTTAGAAAAACTATGTACACATGCGAACCAATATCACGATAGTCCGCGACTGTGACAATAATTACGATATAATTGTCGCTCAAGTTTCTACCTTCGATACGATAATCATGAGTGAAAATATCGCGATAGTACTATCGATATACCCTCCAACTTTAACTCTCATGCAAAATCTCGCTTGCCAACTCTCGATCTCGTTTGATCAGGATTTTGTTATACTTAATGCCAATCACATAAATTGATTAAATACTTAAGATACCACTTACATATGATGTTTCTGCAACATTTCCAGAGGCTGGGCATTTTTCAATTCCTAACATTAACACTTGATCGGCTTTTTGAAAATTTTCGACATTTTCACACGCGGATGCCCATGCAATATACAACAAAGCAAGGCGAGAACACGCGCCGCTCGTGTGAAAATAGTTGAATATTTCAAGAGGTTCAGCACAGCAATCTGCCTATAAGGATGAAAGACAAAGTCATGTTTTAGCCCGGTTTAGACGGCGAAAGCACAATTATTATACTTTTTATTCAGAACTGCACGACAAAATGATTAAGTTCGCCTGGTTCAGGCATGCTACATGGCAAAACCACATGATCGTTTAAACAGTCGTGCTTTTAATGAGCCGTACCAAATGCACGAATTATGATAACGTATGATTTTAGATATTTTAACTTCATAAATTGTTTCCCCCGAGTTCGAGCAGAAGTAGAGCCAATAAATAGTACGACCGATGAGAAGCATGCCCGTGTGAATCGAACATAAAAATACGTTTATTGCAGTAGATGACTAAAATATGAATTAACTTCCGCTCATGAAAATCGGGCCTTACTCCCCACCATTTTTCCCAATATTTATGAATTTCATATTTTCACACAACAAAAAGGTTGGCTTATACAATGTAATGCACTAATAACAGTTCAGTTCAGTTCAGTTCAGTTCAGTTCAGTTCAGTTCAGTTCAGTTCAGTTCAGTCTGGAAAAGCAAGACAAACTTTTGTAAATTTCTCATACAAATTGAACCAAAATTTAATCGATTTGTCCTTGCAGACCTATGGCCATGCATTAGCTCCCTTCCTGCCTCGAAGGCTTGTAAAAAACACCAACATTATAGTGAACACGACGTTGTTTTCTTAGTTTAATGTAGTTAATTTGAAGAAAAAGACTTGTCTATTTATGCCATTTATTTCGGAGAAAAATTTATTTTGTTGCTTTCCATATCGCGACGTGCAATATACGTCGTGCCCACTTAACAAGATTTTCAAAAATTTGCAGAAGCCAAGAGGTTCGTAACTATCGGCAAAATTCATCCACTATTGATGTCGTCGATGAATTCGGTATATGGTATTGAATCTTCACTGAGTGGCGAATATTGTGCTAACTTAACCACAGTAAATACCTGCGAACGTGTTTTGGTTTCGAAACGGTAGCATTCAACCTGTTTGATCGAGAATATTGAAAAAAGGTCAAAAAATTACGCTGTCATGTTTTGCACATATATAGGCAAAACCATCTAGTATAACGTCCTGATAGTTACGAACCTCTTGGCCTCTGCAAATTTTTGAAAATTTTGTTTAAGTGTGCACGGCGATATATTGCACGCCGCGATATGGAAGGCAACAAAATTTTCCTCCGAAATAAATCTACGTTTTTTTCCTTATATATTGCTCTCTGAGCTTTGAAAAGTAAATGGCATAAATAGACAAGTCTTTTTCTTCAAATTAACTACATTAAACTAAGAAAACAGCGTCGTGTTCACTATAATGTTGGTGTTTTTTTACAAGCGTTCGAGGCAGGAAGGTATGTCGTCTACAAAAATGTGTTAACATCAAATTCAACAGGTCATTGCAAAAAAGCTAAAAAAACAACGTTATGAATTTTGGCAAAAGCAAAGCTTAGAGTATCATTTACCATAGTCTGAAGTATAATATCAAATGGTCCATTTCTAGCCGAGAAAATTCAAAATGTTTACTTTCTTGCAAGAACTGGAGCACTCGAGTTGGACATGCAGGTCTTTTCATACTTCGAAAAAATTCGTCGTCTACTGGTACAGATGTATTTTGTGACATCATTTCAATAGCAAACATCCAGGATAACTCAGTGAACTATAATACATGGAAGGCTGACTCCAGCTCAAAAAGTGAAGCCAAACATGGCGGAAATTGAAGGAATTCTGGTGCGTCATTTTCAGTCCCCTACGCGCGCGTAACTCTTTAATGCAAAGGAGTGATGTTTTTAAAAAATACAGAAAAGTTCAATGCAAAGTTTGAATTCTGTGTTTTGTTTTGGTGGGATTTAAATGTTAAATTTGTTTAAAAAGACTGCGATATTTGACCTATATTTCTAGCTAGAAACCACAATTGAAGGTCACTTAAAGAAATAATAAATAAAAATACAAAACAATATGAAATTGCATAGTTATCAATTTTTCATTGTATACACGAAAAACGTTCTTAATATACTAAACGCTAGCCTAAAATTGTAGTTGAAAAGCAGTCGTATGTGACAAAAAAACCCACAAATAAACAATATAATAAAGTGAATGAATTCAGAAATGAGCAAAAACAACAACAACAACAACAACAACAACAACAACAACAACAACAACAACAACAACAACAACAACAACAACAAAAATGTAAACATAATGAAAAATACAGATTTACTAAAAACAAAAAAAAAGTTTGAAATTTGTTGTTAGATTCGCAATGAAAAATACAGATTTACTCACACATACAGTGGGAAAATGCAGATTTACTCACACATACAGTGGGAAAATGCAGGAAAACAAACCAGGTCTACATTAAATATATAAAGTTTAGGCTTTTTTCTTTCTTGTCCTTTGTAAAATGAACAGAAACAGGATCTGAAAACCGCGCGCGTAGGAGACTGAAAATGACGCACCAGAATTCCTTCAATTTCCGCCATGTTTGGCGGCTTCACTTTTTGATTACGTAACAGTTAGAAGTCAGCCTTCCATGTATTATATATAGTTCAGCAATCATCGATTGCCCGAAGCTCTTGTTGTGGTCGCGTATAAAAACATACCGAAGCCATCATTTTATTTAAAATTAAAATGTTTGTTTCAAACTTGCAACAGGAAAATATACTCCTATTTTGGAAATGGAGTAAATATTTACCTAAAACAGCAAAGTTTGCTAAAAAAACAACACAGAATTGAAAAAAAATTTAAAAACAAACTTCGTTAAATTTCAAAAACACAAATTCGCCCGCGAGCACAAATAACATTAGGAAAATATCGGTATGCGGTAATTTTCATCGATGCGAGGACCTATATGACGTCAGCAACGGTGAGGACACTTTTTGAACTCGGGCACTCAGTGGGCTTAACACAATGCATGGTACAAAATGAATCAGTGATGTATTTAATAGCCAGGCAACGGGCCACTCACCCGGTTATGTTACGCTCTGAGACCGGCTTTATTTTTTTATTCAACTTCGCCTCAATGGCAGGGAGTCCACAACAGCGTCAGCCAATTACTGTGGCCCCATTGTTAGTTCCTAAGGGTTAGTATTAGAGGGAGGAAACCGGAGTACCCGGGGAAAACCCTCGAAGCACAGGAGAGAATCTCAACTTACATGAGTTATTTGAGCACACTACCGATCTCATGCGAGTACCAACAGTGACCTCGACCTGTTGTGAAACAGGCTCAACTCCTGGCAGCGCACAAAGAGGCAGCGCGCTAACCGCTTCCGCCACCCGTGCTACCCTATCTGTCTGGCTTTAAACTGTGCCAAAATCTAGAAGATTCAGGTGTAATAGTACTGCAAAAGTTTGTGTGGAAATCAGAGTACTTGTCTCCATAAGAATTCGGATTAAACAAGTGGCTGAAAGCAAAGTCAAGAATGAATAACGATGTGCAACACCCGCATCCACATCACTTCTCAACTGCCATCAGAAGATATTGATTTAGATCACGATGTGACATTTACACAGCTTTAGCGAACAGTTACTGTATTCCCAATTTAGTGAACGACATACAGTAGAAGAGCTGAAACACATACTCGAGGGCGACCTATTATATTATCCAATAAATGCATCAGCTCACAGTAAACTCTTACTCTAGGACAGAGTATAACTAGAGGGCACTAAGAGACTCATTACCTTCGCCAGTAAAAGTCAAATGTTCAATGTTTAAAATTATATATGAACTAATCGCAGACACGTTTTTTAAGCCCATGAAAGCAAGACAAACTTTTGTATATTTCTCAATTTTCATCGAAATTCAACCAAAATGTGATCTGTTTATCCTTGGGACTGAAAATTTATCTGGGGACTGAAGTATTGGTAAGCTCTTGTGTAACCATGCACCAGTATACTCCATGGGGCCGGTTGTTCAAAAGCCAACCCTGGGTTAGTGGTAACTTTCATACACGTTTCCCGACATCGGTTATATTAAGATGAATACTTTTTTCTATTCAACCTTGTACTGGGCGATAGAAGTTTTTGTTTATAAAGTTTTGAAATAAACAAACATGTAGAAGTATACAAACCAGAACAGCAGATTAAAATTTAACCCGGGGTTTGCGTTAACCGGCTTTTGAACAACCGGCCCCAGATCCCCAACTCCGCGAATCGATGCTATGGCCCCTCTAGATTTCAGATTAGCCCGGCTACCCCATTTCTTATCTACATCACTGATGAATGGACAGCAACTTACATATTTTAGCCAAACCTCCAAATACCGTTCATCATTTTCATATTTGGACACATCTTGAAACTCATTGATACAGCGTTCCAACAAGGTACCTATTTCACGACCTCCTTTTGGCACGTTTTCTTCTGTCCAAAGAATGTACCTAATATGTAGTATTAATAATTGTGAAATAACAGCTGTATATATATACACTCTGGCCCCAAGACACTTCACGCATGTCTGGATGCGCATGTGTCTGAGTATTGTACCACATGCGCTTGGTGAGGGCAAGAGTATGGTGTATAAATACGAAGTCACTCGCATCTAGACTGCGTTACAAGCTGCATGATGAGCTGTTGAACGGCGAAACCATGCATGTCTGCAGATTTGACTATATATATATATATTAAATATATTTGGACATTGAAAGATATTTGGACATTGAAAGAAAACAATAAGGATTTCAGTATTAATTGGCAAATTTTAAAACATTCTATTTCGTATACGGGAGGATCAAAACGATGCAATTTATGTTTAGAAGAAAAATTTTGTATTTTGAAAGAAAAAAACAAGGATTGTTTACTCAACAAAAGAGCTGAAATAATTTCACGATGTCGTCATCGTAACAAATTTCGCGTAAACAACGCAAAC
Organism: Trachythela sp. YZ-2020; assembly: GCA_016169945.1. NCBI lineage: Eukaryota > Metazoa > Cnidaria > Anthozoa > Malacalcyonacea > Clavulariidae > Trachythela > Trachythela sp. YZ-2020. The sequence continues at coordinate 3,328,745 of JADLSH010000121.1, read as the reverse complement.
AAAGCCATGCATGCACACATTGTCTCCCACACACACACCCACGCTCCGGCAGGAAGCATATAAGCGGTCATTTCTTTCGATACTTGTAAACTGCCTGATGATTCTTTTACAGATGAAACAGCCTGTTGCAGACAAGTTTTGAGGTAAGCGAAAATCTATAATTTGCTCTAACTATATGTTGTCGAGCACTCTTTGCGTTTCGTAGACCTAAACCTACACGTATATTTGCACCCGAATATCGGTTGTGCACTCTTGTTTACGTTATTCATTTCTATATAACTTCAAAATGCGGCAATTTCGATTTGACTATTCACTAAAGAATATCCCTATACCATCACAGGACGCTTATTTGAAAAATTTGATTGAAAAAGTGGAAAGTGTAATAAAACGTGTAATAAAATATTCTGGTGCACAAATCTTACTTTTAATTACTAAAAACTAAAAAGCAAAGATCAATATTGTAAACCCACCTGTACCAGATATCCAGAAAATCGTCACCTTCATATGTTCGAACTTCAGCTTCAAAATTTCTAAAAAAAAGTTAATAATTCAGAAATTGCATTGTTTTAGCCAAATAATAAAAGACTGAAACCTTGCCCGTACCCAATCCATGAAAGAAGTTTTGCATACATTTTCCTTCACAAGAGGAGCATTGCCTCATCTGCTTTTCTCTCTTGCTCTGAATTCACGATTGCAGATCAGCATTGCAGGTTGGCAATTTTTTTCCGACCTGACACCATGATAGGTCAACATTTGCCGATTGCTTACCTGAATTGCGAGCCTTGCTAAACTCCGGCCCAGGGTTTTTCTACTCCAACTACAGATCATTGCAGGGATGGATTTACTGGGGGGGTGTAGGGGGTGCGCACCCCCCCTAGCATTGGCTAAGGGGAGTGCAGGAGGGGTGCCAATTCCCATATCAAATCCAAATTTTGGATTTGACAGGGCATTTATCAAACAAAAATATAATATTGGGCCATTGATGGGCCTTTTTGACCATCTAGGCCATCTTATTTTTCAAAAAATGTCTGACAAGATAACCCCCTTGACACTGTAGGGGGTCCTCAGTGGTGATTCACCCTTCCTCTGTCGCCGACCACGCCCTGCTTCATGACCAAAGCCCGCTTAGCACCCCCCCTATCAAATCAAGCTGGATCCATTCCTGGATCATTGCATTTTCAGGGGATTCAAACCCAGGAATGGATTTACTGGGGGGGTGCACACCCCTCCTAGCTTTGACCAGGGGGGTGCAGGAGGGATACCGATCAGTGAACTCTAAGTAAACTGGAACGCTAACTCCTATGATCAAGTCCTATGATTCGTTGAAGCCAAGCTAGTTTTTCTGAGTTTTGAGTTGAAATACTTAACGCCGAACGTTGGGCTGTATATGAAATTGAAGCTATTAAAAAGTTATATTTGATATAAAAACTTCAAGACTTTAGGTAAAATGGAAATACTTAAAAAATACAAAAACAACCGTAATTTTGTAAAATACGGCAAGTATTTCCCTTTTACCTAAAGTCTTGAAGTTTTTATATCAAATATAACTTTTTAATAGCTTCAATTTCATATACAGCCCAATGTTCGGCGTGAAAAACTGAATTAAGCTGGCTTCAATCCCCCCCCTGCGTTAGCGTTCCAGTCTATTATAGTTCAATGGTGCCGATTTCCTTATTAAATCCAAATTTTGCACTTGGCAGGGCATTATAAAAGAAAAAATATTGGACCATTGGGGACCTCTTTGACCATTTAGGCGATCATTTTGGAAAAAACATTCTGACAAGCTCACAGGGTGCACATGCAGAAGCTCCCAATTACATTTAGCTAGCAATTTTCCAATTTAGATTTGCAAAAATTACATACAGGTGTATATGTACCACAGAATACCGCAAAAATGTACATGTTCCATATCTTTTGTCAAATATATATAATGCGGCTTCTTAATATTTTTTGGTATAGTTTATCGATATATTTTTCTTCCTGGGGGTTTTTGGGCTAGATTTCATAGACTTCAATATTTTTTTTAATTGAACATTCTGTGGAACCAACTCTAATGTACCACAGAATACCATTGCAGAGATAAATAAGCAACGGCTTATCAAATTGTACCAGGATTTGGTGTCATGTTGTGTGTCGTCTGTGATAATACTGTACTGATATTGCTAACTTAATTTAGTGAAAGGTAAACACTAAAATCATTACAGCATACCAGTGGTGTAACCAAAGTATACCAGGTTTATATTATGATTCCTGTTGCATAGAAAAAGTAGTGATCAACATAAATTATACTGGTTTTCAAACTTATTTTGAAACTTTCGAATTTTACAGCCATTATGCGGGAAAAAAGTATCAAAAACATACAATGTTATTTTTTGCTAAATCCTGATTATTTTAAAGATTTTTTATTAAAATATTCATTTTTTGTTTTTTATATGTCAATTAAAACTAAAACTAATATATATTCACAAAAATAAAGTATACAGTATGTTTCCTCCAAATTTTATAAGATCAATAAATAAGACTGGTATTCTATGCATGGTACCGTGGTATTCTGTGGTACATACACCTGTAACTATATGAAAAAATTCAAACTTTTCACGCTCGTATATTAACTGATATGTAGCATCTAGATGAATTTGACTGAGAGCTGTATATCACACATACAGTATACTAACTGTGTATCACTACGGCTAGATTTTTACATTGGACGGTTTAAAATTCTGCTTAAGCCTGGTTTCCATTAGGTTGTAACTGTCGTGACCAAGTCATATTCGACGATGTGAAATAGTCTGTATCTATCTTGTCGCTTGTGTGCTTTATGCAAATCAGTCTTTAATGACTGTACAGATATATATCGTCAATATCGACACTCTTTTACATCGACCACCTTGATATGTTCACGACAGTTACGACTAAATGGAAACCAGGCTTTAGAAAGCGCTATCCGAACGCACGGAAAATGCCATTTAGGAAGACGCGACATTCATACCCAAGTTCAGAAATGTGTCCTAACTCAACTTTTTTTCTTCTGGCTAACACCTTGGCTCACGCCCTACTTCATGACCAGCACGTGCACAGCACCCCTCTATCAGATAAAGCTAATATTAACACTAAGTGTATTGACGTCACCCACAACGAACACCCGTGAGTTAGTCAAAGTGCCTTGCCATTGTTTGGTAATGAAAATTATCATCAGCGCTCGAAATAATGGGGGTCAGGGGTCAATGACCCAAGCCTGAAAATGGCAAAGTATCAGGCACCAATTGGTTGGTGGCTGCAGTGTTTTTCAATAATTATTGTAATAGCAACACGAGAAACGATCATAACATTCATGCCATATTGTCTTAACATGCGATGAAATTTGGACATACAAATAGTTTTAAACGGGGAATTCAACTATTTTGAAATAAAAGAGATTTATGTATAGCTGGCTAAGTTAAGTTATAGTTGTATTCATATGCTGACAGACTGTCCGACAAAAAAGCGGTTGTAATCGACAGTTACCTTTTCGTGCCGGACAATGTCCGTGTTCGACCGCTTATTTTCAGGCTTGCAATGACCCCTCACTATCACGATTTCACCCGACATTTCACTGACTTGCTTACATACTGTCCGATTGTCAAAATTAAACTTTAGGAATTGCTTCTCTAACACAAAACTAAAACCTAAACACAAAACATCAGTCCTTCATCACGGAGAAAACGAAAAAAAACCCTTAGATTACTGAGACCTGAAACTATTAGATAGTGAAGAAAAGGTGCACTTGCCGGAATTCGAACTAGCGGGCGTTTTACGTTGGTGTGTCAATGTTTTCCCGCTAGACTACGAGCGGCGGCTTGAAAACTACATGCAAAAATTGCCGCTTTATAGTGTATATGACAAAATCGATGTGTTTATTTTTGGGTATTGAACTGCCTGAAAGCGTATTTTTATTGTTTTTATAGAATGAGACAGTTATATGATTAATATCGTAGACTTTAATTCAGCGTCGGCCACGGACATATAGAAGAAATTGAGGGTTGCTTCGCGTGTGCCTAAAAGATATAAACAAAATCTCGACAACAAATGAGATTTTGTTTATATCTTTTAGGCACACGCGAAGCAACCCTCAATTAGTTATATGATTAGACATTTTTGCGTACGGTTTATCGATGTTGACGTACGATTTTCTGAACTATAGTTTTACCCACGTTCTCTGTTGTATATAGTTCCTGTTTGTTAGAAATAGAACATTTTCGCGGGAGTTTACCGAGTTTTCAAAACATTGTTACTCGCGAATTAATAATAATCATTTATTCATTTAGATAGAGCGCATATGTTATATAAGATACTCAAAGCGCTTTACATAGTAATAGCTCGAGATATACTAAAGCGTAATAAAATATAAATTGTAGACCATAGACGGATTTTGCAACCCCCCAAAACGTTTTCCAACCCCACCTAGAGAAATTTGCACCCCCCCCAAAAAATAATTTAAATGCTCATTGGGATAAATGACAGTAGTGTGATTGAAATAAAGATTTTGAACTAAGTAAGACTAAAAACAAGGATTTTGAACTAAATAAGACCACAAATCGCAAAATTTTCTGGGGGCTTCGCCCCTTACCCGCATTAGCAACTGTGCCCCCAGACCCCTGCTGCAGCTTGCTCGGCAGCGCTACGCACCCTGTCGCTCACCTCCCCCGATAAAAATGTTAAAACCCTATGCAGTCCTAACCTATATGAAAAGTTAAAAGCCTTCTTAAAAAGGAATGTTTTCAAATGTTTCTTAAATACTAAAATGTTTTCACAGTTCCTCACATTCAGAGGCAGTGAATTCCACAGTTGTGGAGCAGCATGTGCAAAGGCCCGATCTCCTAAAGTCTTACAGTTTGTTTTTGGGACATGTAACAGACTTTGGTCATCTGAGTTAACCGTTAAACAACATGAAATTTTTGGTTAGACAAAAAGCGCTGCAGATAGCGAGATGGAAAATTGATGACGCTAACTCGGTCCAGAGAATGCTTGTTGTCTGAAGTAATTGTAGGCTAATACAAAGGAGCTGTAGTAAAGTGTACGTTATCGTACGTTTCCTTAGATACTTGACGTACGCTAAGCATTTTTCGGCGTACAATCGTACGTCAGATTCATGAATATTCTACAAACTAGCCAACTTGTGACAAGTAATGTCGGATCTATATTCTATAATCGTAGAACTTAAAAGTTCGGTGTCGGATCTGTGACCAGGATCGACCACTAACCAGCTGTGTTTTTCTATCAACACTGTCGGAGTAAGATCATACCTCCGGCTCTTATTAAATTAATCATAATTGTTGGTTTATATAGACTCTCTTCCGCAAAAGATCCTGTATAGTTTCTTTATAGTAAATATATAATAAAAATATGCTGCCCAAAAAGTAGCTGTGTTCAGATAGTTGCGAGTGCCAAAATAAATATAGATAATATAATTGTCGCTGGTCGCGGGTATTTTTCACGGGTCACAAGGGTCTAATTTCTATGATCTAATTTCTATGATCTAATTTCTAGTCATCGTTCTTTCCCGGGGGGGGGGGGTGTATTTTTGTATAAAATTGCAAATTAAATACCAATATCGGCTGTTTTGTCCAACATAATTGTATATAAACACGGAATCTCATCATTAATACAAAATGCTTTACAAAATACGAAATGTATTTTGTAAACGTTTGTTAAATATACAGCAGATTTCCTGAGACCAATTCTATAAACTTGAAAATCACATACTGTAGTCAAACCAGTACAACAAAACTGTTGCTTAATTAGCGCTTCTATCAAAGTTGTTTCAGCATACTTACAGAAAATGAGGAACTCTAGACCACTGCAGGAACCACTGCCATTGATACTAGCGATTATAAATGCCGAAACAACGAGTAGAAATTAGATCCCGGAAATTATAGACCCTCATGACCCGCAAAAAATACCTGCGACCCGCTAAAAAAGGCAAAACTAAGAAATCCTTTAAAGGTGATGTGAAGTCCCGATGTAAACAAACCGGCAACGTCCGTTTGTTTACATTTTAAACACGCTATTTTTAAAAAAAATATGATGTGTTCTGGTTCGCTATGCTTTAAATAAATGCAGATTCAAGTTTCTGATTTAGAAGATGTCGAATTTTAGTCGAAACAACGCGAAATTTGGGCATTGTTTGCATCGCAGGACCCCCCATAGCACATGCACAGAATGGACTTTACATGGTCTTTAATTAGCTGGCTATACCGTTGTCAAATATGTCGATTTATATTGACTCTATCAATTGGCAGCAAAAATCTATGCCAATCAACCATCGATTAGTATTGAAAATCGATACCTATCAATCAATTAATTGATATTGATTTATATCGATTTTCATCGATCGTCGATTTCATCGATGGCACACGCCTGGGTGTAAATCGTGTAATGCAAGAATAAAGTATTTGATGCTGTTTTTTAGCAATTTGATAGTAATGTAATCCAGTACTTTAAGCGTGTTTTTCATGGCATATGTATTCAGTGAATAGTGATTACACGACTACACGAGTACGGTAAATTTCCAAAGGATGAAAAATAACTCACTGTTTGTCCTTTTGAAGCTGCCAGTAAAAGGAATCATCTCCAACACTTGAACCGCATGGCGTCAACGCTGCCGTTAGATTGGGAATCTTTCTTCCTTGTTTTATCGGTTGTACATTCTCTTTGCTTAATTCCCACTCGCTGGAATCCATTTTAATGATTGTAAATAGTATTTTCAAGCAACATCAAGCAAAATTAAAAAAATATGGCGCCTAATTTTGAATGTTTGACAGTCATATATCTGAGCCCGCAGTATGTTAAACCCTGTTGTACTTTATGTAAACTTCTTCATATTTAGAAGGGAGCCCTCTGACTAGCTGTAGATGGGACGATGAAAAGAGGATCTGCTGCCCTGAATGCACATCAATGACAGCTCTTAGGGATGCGAAGGAGATCCGGCATCTTTACTGTAATGATGTTGTCTTTTTCAGTTTTCCTCGCCATCATCGCGAGACGTTTGAAAAACGTTGTTGCTCCTCCTCCCATGCCAGCCTTAATACGTCGAAAAGGGCATCCCACCTGTGCAGCGTTTCAAAAACATCTCGCACGAATATCAACACGAGCGCCGTCATCAGTGTTGGCTATGTGAGCTACATTAATATGGATTTTTCCAGGACCAGAAAACATTTTGCACGCGTTAGGCATGTCCTATTAGACAAATTCAATTGCTTTTGTGTTTTTGTGTTTAATATGCATTTGTAAAATTAATAGGCGAACAAAAATACAAGATGCGTCAAGGCTCTTTTCCACTCGTCGCAAAAACCAACTCGCAAGCTCGCTGCGAGTACTTTCATCCAATCACAATGCTCGACAGTTTATTTTAATTACATGCAAGTACTCGCAGTGAGTTTGCGAGTTGGTTTTGCGATGAGTGGAAAAGAGCCTTTTACAGACCTGCCAACTCACCCGACTTTATCGGGTGTCACCCGATTTTTTAATTTTTTGCCCCCCCCCAAGGAATGAAGGCCAGCTACGGGTTTGCTTTAATACCCGCAGGGCTCCCCCCCTTTGAAAGTTCTGGCTACGTCCCTGCTTTGTAGTCGCTTATCAGTTTGCATTCGTAAGTCAAAACATTGCATTTTGTCACAATTTAACATATAAAAACCAATTTCTCTCAGATAATGACGTATATCCCTGGAGCACATTTGTTCTTTCTGGTTTCTTGAAGTCAATTTTAACTGATTTGGCAAATCTCCAGATTTTCCCCAGATCTCCAGATTTTTTACCGAATATTTTCTCAATCTCCAGATTTTCTTCAGCCAAGGGTTGGCAGGTCTGCTTTTATACAGTCCGTTCTGCACCACAGTCATTACAGGGTTTGTACAGGTCAGGAAGAATAAAATTCAATTCAACTTTGCCGGCCATGTACCAGGAAATTCAAGAACTATTTAGGGTTGAAAACAAGGTGGTAGAAGTCAGTAAAAATTCGGCTGTTAAACTGTACAATCGTGTGACATCCCGACAAATTTCCGAAAATACAGTATCCAAAAACTAAAGCCAGAAAAATTCAAGGACTTTCAAGCACCTCCTTATAAATTCAAAGACTTTCAAGGCCTTGGAGTTCTATTCTCAAATTCAAGGACTTTCAAGTTTTGTACGAACCCTAGCTGGCACAATCCTTTGTATCCAAATAGTGAAATTACGTGAAAAAAAAGAATATAGTGATAGGTGAAGGTGGTTTTCTCTCTGACGACGAGACAGTTCTGCGCTATCAAGTATCATATAATATGAAAACCTGAACCTTATTGAATACGGCAAATTACGCGGTACAGTCTACCGTTAACATTTGATCTATTTCAACAAGAATGATTACATGTACATCTAGTTGACGTCACAATGATTTTCTGTTTACGGCTCATTATTAATTATTAACGAATTTGAGATAAATCTAATCAGCTGTATGCAGGTTTTCCTCTGTTGTGTAGAGGGAGGGGGTAATAAATTCCTTCCTTTCAAAGGTGTGTATTTAGAGAGGGGGCCGGGGGCATATTTGAGAGGAGCGTATACGTAATAGTGGATTTACGTTACTTGTTGGAGTATACCAAATTGCAGTGGCGGCCGAAGATGGGTTTGGTTGGGGGGGGGGGCTCTGAAATCTGTTCTCTGAAACGGTATTTCCCGCATTCTGGGGAATGCTTGGTATGCAGAAACCAGGTAATTTTGCTTGTTTCATATTTCAGGCAGCAAAAAATCTCACTCCTCCGTAATACCTTACCCCACTCTGATCTATATTTGTGAGGAGGGGGGGGGGAGCTTAGCCTCCCCACTTCTATTTCGATCTGGGGGCTATAGCCCCCCTATTCCGCCGTCCCTGCCAAATTTCAACCAGTACCACAGCTGACGTAGTAAAACCTGTTAGTATAGGTCCGTACAAAGATAGACTTTATCACTCTCTGTTAAAGTCCCCATCTCCAATATGCACCCCCAATTCCAACTTGTCTGAAATAAGTAAGCTCCACGGGACTCGATCGACGATTTACGGTCAGTGGATTTACGTTCAAGTCTTTACAAAAGAATCGGTCATCGCATAAAAGTTTACAACATGGGATTACAATTTGATATATTGTATGCATTTTAAAGTGCCCTAACATATTACAGCTAAAGTAATTTCATTGTCGTTAAATTACTATTGCTCACGTGCAAACATTTAATTTACTGGTCAATTATATTTATCATACAATGTCCTATAAGTGCATGAGATCAGTGGGAAATTGATATTACGAACTGAGTACGATGGCGTGAGGGCATCATTTCACAGAATTATATACAATTGAATAGACATACTACAGACACTCGCGACTCAGCTGACGATATATTAAGTGTTTCTACGAAAGAGATGTAATCTCTTGCTTGGCAACTTTCATCGACTCTCGTGCTTGTTTGCTTCGGCTAAAATGTCCTTTAAGATTGATTCACGTTAGTTCACAGTATCCTGTAATGCAATGGTCGGGGTCATGCCGGAGAATTGACTTTCTGATTTCTTGGTATTTCGAACGTAGTACATACCCCTGCAAAGAAGGGGAAAAATCAAATTTTCAATACACGGTAAATTGAAATCCGGCAACCGTCAAGTGGAAGTTCAGCAGCCTAATTTTGTGTCTTGAAAAAAGATTTATTGTGTTTACCACTCTGAGGTGGACGGAAAGCCTTAACGGGTTTTACAACCCAATTGACAAAGGTTCCGAGGGTTAGTTAGTTAGTCACGTTAAGGTTAATCCCTAAGGATTAGTTTAGCAGTTACCGGAGTACCCGGACAAAACCCCTCGAAGCACAGGAGAGAACCAATCGATCTCTACTTACATGAGTTAATCAAGCACAGGGAAGTTACCCAACCTAAGTAAATCCCTGCCCTCGACCTGCAATATTGCAGGGGATTTGCAGGCTTAACTAAGAGGTAAGGGGCAGCGCGCTAACCGCATCTGCCACCCGTGCTTCCCGAAAAAAAGGAGTTAAGGGGTTTTCAACCAAGCCATATTAAAGGTAAAGATATAGGAGGTGCTAATCAGTAATCATCTTAACTTACAGCTGAGAGCTGAACTGCGATAAGTGCAGCTCAAACGTGACCGAGTGGAAGGCTTAGTCACAGAATACTATACAGAAAGTCATCTCCATATTGTTTTTGCGTAAGTGCTATTCGTCATCTATTCGCCACTCAGCAAGTGCCCTAAACAGAAGTAGTCACCACCCTGGAAATATAGCCATTTTGAATACTTCCAGGGGGGTGACTACTTCTGTTAAGGGCACTTGCTGAGTGGCGAATCGATGACGAATAGCACTTACGCAAAAACAATATGGAGATGACTTTCTGTATAGGTTAGTATTCTGTGGCTTAGTAGGGCGCCTCTGGCTGCCCCATACGCAGGGGTTGAAATGACCGGTCGCCAGGTCGCCAAATGCGACCACATTCTGCATCTGATGTGGTTTCCAACGGTAGTGCTCGTGGCGAATGAGCGAAAAACAGAAATGATTAAGTCATTCTAAAGCGTTAAACTTTACTTTTTGATGAGAATTTGTCAGCATAATATTATACTGTAATATAATTAAGTAATTTGCAAGTGTATATAGACTATTGATAAATAAGTCTTCACTGAAATTGGGCGACCTGGTACTAAATTTGACGACCAAATTTCAACTTCCAACAGCGTGTGCTTTTAGCAAAACAAATGCAATCATACATGGTCGTGCATTTTACTATTTCAACATTCCTGTACCACAGAACACCGCAAAAATTTACATGTTCCATATCTTTTGTCATATATATATAATGTGGCTTCTTAATATTTTTTAGTGTAGTTTATCGAATTATTTTTTCCTGTTCTCCTGTTTGATTTACTATAACTTAAAAACTAAAGGAGTTATTACACTTAAACAAGTTTATTTGTATTCAGTAAGGTCTAACGTAAATTGTGATATACGTCGAGTGCACATTCATGCAATATTGACCGAGATCGCTGCGTTTAAACTTGAGTAAACATTTTTGGGAGTGTCGAGAATTAGCTAAAAATGGCCAATTAAGCTAATTTGATAACCGTTACCAAACTTCGTTCCAATGAAGTGAAGTTGAAGTTAGAAATGTTTCTTGAATAGATATGCTCTGTTATTCTTGTTTACGATCTTTGGAAATACATGAAAATTTACTTACAAGGCTATTTTGATTAAAAGTTTTCTTCTAAATATTCCAAGGCCCAAGAAAGAAACGTCGCGTCGCAGGTTTCTTCATAAATATGCCTCGTTTAACGAAGGACCAAAGAGTTGGGATTTGTTTAGAATACGCAAGGGTAAATAATATTCAAGAGGTTATACGGCGATGGGCTGGTCGCAAGGGTAACCTTCCTGGCCCGAATGAACGAACAAATTTGTTTAATATAGGCCCCTTTCAGCCAATTCTCGACACTTCGAAAAATGTTTATTCAAGTTTAAATGCAGCTATCTCGGTCAATATTGCATGAAAATACACACGGCGTATATCAAAATGTAAGTGAGACATTACTGAATGCAAATAATCTTGTTTAAGTGTTATAGCTCTTTTAGTTTTTAAGTTATACTAAATAAAACAGGAGAACGTTTTTTTGCGCCACCCGGTATAAGTTTTCAAGCATATCAAGGCAGTAGGGAAGTCACAGGTAACAATGCCCTACCGTCGACCTTCAAAAGTAGGCTTAACTCAGCAGTATAAGGGGAGGCGCGCTAAACGCATCTGGTTCCCGTGCTATTATATTAAATACTGTAACTACATATAAGTCTCTATGTATATACTTACGCATGACTAACTATTCTTTGAATGATCATCTCAGTGGTTAACTCACTGCCACTGTCCACTGTGCGGTAAATATTTTTCTCTTTCGGTATTGCGTACGGATCATTGGGACAGTCCCAAACCTTGCCATGACAAACATAGTCAACCTTAATAAACACAACATTGTATATAATTGTAAGGTTTCTCATAATGAAAACAGCACGATATCGGCTACTCTCGGGATTCTACAGCACTTTGGTAATAAACGTCCATCATGTTAAATTCCTCTTTAAGTGCTTGTTCGTTTGAGAAGTTCTACCATACACTCGAAGTAATTTATTATAATGAATGAAAATCAGTGGCGCGGACACTGATGAGCTCTTTAATCGGCGAATGCTCTATATTGACTTTCAAATTCAAATTTTCCAGTCTTGCAATAAGACTGGATTAATAGAAGGGATGACCCTTACTGGATCTCTAAAGAAAACAGTTTATTCAGAACTGATAGCGTTTATCTTCCTTTTCCCCCTATCTGCCGCTCAAAAAATCTTGGGCCAGTTGGATCATGGCCTGCTATTTAGTATTTATTGTATTTCTGATTTTCGCCTACCTTGTGCTTAGTAATAATTTCTTCCGTGACACGAAAGGACACTCCAATCACAACTTGGTCAACATAACGAATGGATAGCAGGGCCAAAGCCCTTTCATGAGCATTTGTGATGGGATATGTACCATAAACACGCTTTACTTCTTCATCGCTTAGAACACCAACTATAAGGAAGCCATTTTTTTCAGACTTCTTGCATTTCTCCAAGTAATCAACTTGACCGGAGTGCAACAGATCGAAGACTCCCTGTGTGTAAATAATTGTATCACCTTCTTTTGGGAAGGAATTCGGGGGGGTGAACTCTTTGATTTTCTGCTCGTAGTATTTCTGAGGCATTACGTTGGATTTCTTTTTGCTACCTTTTCTTGAAAACTCAGGTCCGAAAAAGTTCATGTCGGTCCCTAGAAGAATGCGATCTATAAGTTCAGTAGTGGAAATGCCCTCCGTTCTCTTGCATTCCTGGAAGCGATTTCTCTCCTTGCAATCTTGATAGATGTCGTTGCCGTTTGCGTCCCGCGCAATATCGTCACCGTGCACGCAGAAGTTGCAGTTGTAATCATCAAGAGTCTTGAGTACGTTCCCATAAGGAATATTCTCTTGGATTTCATCAACCCACCTGACAGCTGAAATCATTCGAGTCCGTTCCACTTGATCCATGACAGGCTTGCCTTTATTCTGCGTGATATCAGCATCACCATGCACTCCTGCGATCATATAGTCACCCATCAGCTTTGCCTGCCGGATGAAGTTGGCGTGTCCAAAGTGAAAAACATCATAACAGCCGTTTCCCCAAACACGCACAGGATTCATGTTTCAAAAAATTGCTTCTGAAACAAAATAAAAAATAATATTTCAAATATGAAAATGATGACTAAACGACATTTCCAAGTCCGAGCAGTTTGTTAAGGCCCTGTCACACGGGGAAATTCTTGCTGCAACTTGCAACGCAATTTCTGCACAGAGCCATGCTATCAGTGTAGAAATGCCCGCACAGAAAAACAGTGAACATGGCCCGCGTTTCACTCCACCGATATTATCATTCTCATTCATTTCTTTGTTGCCGTCTGGGCATGTTTAGAGAGAAAAATACCGGCAAAGTAAAACGAGATTCATGCTCACAATTTCTCTGTTAATATACTTTTTACCTAACATCACTCTGTGTCCGAAAGCACAAGTTGCAGCAAAAATTGCCTTTACCATGGCCTTTACAAGGCGCTCTTTAAAAATGATTATATTTGGAATGGCGCATTTCCAAAGTCCTGGAGAGAGAGTTCAACGACATAGCATTGAAATATACTCACTTTTAACTTAAAATGTGCTTTAAAATGTGCTTTAAAAGGTGCTTCGATTAATCGCCGCATTGCTGTGAATAAGTGCGGCGCTTATTCGCGGGCGGCGCTCTTTTAATTTATTAATTATTTTTTTAGTATAAATCATTACTTAAAGTTAAGTGAATTTTGATCCAGTATTACAAATAATTTTTTATCCAGTATTAAGAATGAATTACTTTTGATCCTAGGACTCGATCAATATACTTCTGGATCAAATATAGCAACACGGTTGACTAACTTCCTCATGACTTATTAACAGGGGTCAATAAAGTGGAGACCGCTGGGACCGACGGTCGCAGGCACATTTCAGAAACAAAATAACTTTCAGGCACATTATAACAAAATAACGTTCAAGTCATTGATGGAAAGTTGAAGGAAACGTCAAAACTGCCAGTTATGGGCAAATAACTTTAGTCTTTATTATAAATAGTAGTATGGTAGAGCAAGTACATGGCTATATAAACGGCTGAGGCTAGCCGAGTCAGCCGACTATAGCAATTCGTGGCTCATCACGTAATTATTTCACATTTTTATGGATATGTTTTGCAGCCACATTTTCAAATAGTTTTCTCGGTCCCACACACAAAAAAGTTATCGACCCCTGCTTATTAAGGTTGAGATGGTATAGCATGTATAGGCATATATGCTATAAATATATATATATATCTGCAGACATGCATGTTTCGCCGTTCAACAGCTCATCAGTGCAGCTTGTAACGCAGTCTAGATGCGAGTGACTTCGTATTTATACACCATACTCTTGCTCTCACCAAGCGTATGTGGTACAATACTCGGACACATGCGCATCCATGCAGACATGCGTGAAGTACCTTGGGGCCAGAGTGCTCATACGACCACAAGGGAAGTGAGCTTAGCATTATCGCTTGTAGCCACCAATTAACCTTATGAAGCTGCGGGTATGCGGATCCTCCCTGTGAGGAAGGTTTATTGCCATTGTGAGGAACATTTGCCTTAGCAACACGATTGAGGAACATTTGAACTTTTCATCATAGGAATTATACTTCGTTATCTGCCATTTGAGCCTATTTTGATATTGGCAAGTGTTCCTCTCGTGACAAGCGAGAGGAATATTGTTCCTCAATATTTCATCTGAAGAACTTCCTCAGTTTAAATATTATCTGAGGAACCTTTCTTCTGGTAATCAGTGTGACAGTGTATTACATAAATAACATGCAATCGTACAGAGCTTGACTTATGCTGTGAGGAACATATTTTTGGTTTGGAACCTGCTTATGTTGTGAAGAAGGAATGTTCCGTTATACAATGGATTTTCCTGGCTTTCTTCTGTGTATAATTGTGTATATTATGGAAACTATCACAACTTTATTGTTGCACATGTAACCCACGGTCAACTTCTTCATTGTTCTTACACACTTTTGAGCCGAATTTGAGGAACATTTGAAAAAGGCAAATTTAGGATCCGAGGAACATTGAACACTTTTTCCACGTCTGGCCCGCATTGAGGAAGGTTAAAAGTGAAACACTGAATAAACACTGCAAAGCAGTAAGTACAAGACCAGTCAGGCTAGTGTTAGTAGCAACAGACAGCACTCAGTCAAACCAGCAAAACCCAAAATCCTACCCGGAGGAAGGTTGAAAATGTTTTGCAACTCTGGGTTTCCTGTTTGCTTTACAATAAATCTGGATATATACCATACTTTTTTCTTGCAGTTTTACAATTAAAACCCCTGGTAATAAATTTAGAAAAATGTTTAGGACTTGTGGTTGTTTAAGGGTATTACGTACAAGGTAGTTTACTGCAGTTCTGGTTGAAGGAGTCGGATTTCGTGTATAAAGAAACCAAGGTGGGTTTCGGTAAGTGTAACAGGTCATTACATTATATTGTCACCAACTACATACAGAGTGCATTTTATTGGGTTTATAGCAATGATATTGGGTTTGGTGGCAAACACATAATACAAGGATTTAGCATCAATTGCTTTCTCCCGTTACTGACAATGCATTTGAAGTTAACCATTATATTTCTTGCTTACTGAAATGCTATCTTTGTCCAGGATAGCCAACAGGATATTTTGGGTAAAATGTTCCGCAAGACTTACATGTAATCAGTGGCAGTCATTCCATGAAATATCAGGGGTGCAAATTTAGGTTCCCATTAACATATTACTACTATTTTGTTGCAAGGCTTTCATAGTTATAAAGTCATTGTTACAGCTTTGTTATACAATTACTCCGAAATCATTCAAAGACCCTTTATTGAATGTTCTGCTCCATTCAGCAGATGTACGGTGGGGGAGTATTCAAGACATTAAAAAGTCTTTAACCCATCGAGCTGCAATGCACCCTGCTTTCTTATTTTACTCTATCTTATGCCAGACAATTTTACTTGTCAAGGGAAGGGTCTTGCACATTAATGGGTTAATGGAGACTAGAGCCAATAGGCCCCGATGTCATGAATATACTTTATAGTGGGATAAAGAGTGCCAAAAATACCAAACATAAAAAAGCTCCAACTTTAGGAGAGACCTAAACTTTGGAGAGATCAGCTTAATCCATTTTGGCCCCTCTCAATAAATTTTACGCATATAAATGTTGGGACCCACATGACATATATATGTCATGCAGTGTGGTTGGTCATCAGTTTGCAACTGAAATGAAAGGTTAAAGCTCCCAAGTCTGTAGTTCATGGCCTTCAGTCCTCAGAATCATAATTGTTGAATTATTGTCACGGTTCAATTTCCAAAGCAATTTGGTAATGTATGTATGTATTGGGCAAGGGCCCCCATTGATTATAAAAATACTGGACATGCCATTCCAATTCCATTAGTCATTACCTGTATCAAAAGGTTCTCACTACACAATCTACAGCAGGGTTTATATTCAAGTTGAGAGGCCTGATATTAAGTAAGTCTATACATGAAGCAATGTTTTTCAAAATTTCTCTTGACTTTAAATTGTCAAGAATGCTCGATATTGAAAACCCTCATAATTTAATTGTCAAATGACAAACAACAGGTTATAACAAACGTCTGTAAAATTTCATAATTTTATATCAAATACTTATTTCAAATACATATAAATATATCAAATAGTTAATTTTTATATGTTATATAATGTATGTAAACGTGGCACTATTGCAACTATATTCGACATATTTCATATGTGACATATGCCCCTATAACTTGACTATTCAAGTGTAAGATTGTCCTTCTACTTATATTTATAGAGTTCGTATATAAACTCTGTAATTTCACTGTTAAAATAAGCTAAAATAAAAAGGAAGATATGTAGTAGCCGTAAACGTTGCTGAATTATAACGATATAAAATTTGTGTATGTATATAGCCTGGGCTCAACTATATGAAAAAATTGTTTATATATAAATAATAGTCTGTCATACTGACAAACCGAATCGAGAGTAAAACAATGAATTGAAGTATTAATGAAAAACTATAACATGTACCTTTAATAGTCGAGTAGATCGAAGTATCCAGCAAATTCACAACCTTAGAAATCAAACAAATCGACGTTCCTAAAAAAAAATCAACAAATACAATATTGATAGTTCTATTTTATAATAAATGACGCGTATCTTTCGAACGATAAACATATAAAGTGCCTTGATATAAAGGGTATAAAACATACCTCAGGGATGGGAATAAAAAAGTATCCTTAAAAGAAAAACTTGATGAAAATGCGATTTAGAAATCAGCAACAATTGCCCTGTTGTTCTGAAGCGCTATTACTATGCTATTACGCTACAATGCTACATAAGAAAGGAAGTATAAATTGCAGGTTTCCCTTAGGGGTCCCCAGTCCCCCAAGCAACCTGTCAACAGTGCTTCCACATGACGCAAATAATAATCCTTTAAAGAGGCGCAGTGAACAGTGTCACCTGTTGAGCGATGTGAATTTATTCGCTGTATACACCATAGTTCACTGGTAATGCACACACTGATCTGATCAGTGTATGCACACCAGTGATGCACACCACTGAGCAACCACTGAGCTTAATATATCTGGAGGACGTGCCGCTAATGTCAGCCAGGCAGAAAAGGGTCCTAAAGCCGGTTTTCCACTTGCGAATTTTTTCGCGCGAAGCGGGTTATTTCGTGCGAATAATTTCGCACGAAAAGTTGTTGCATTTCCACGAGCGATCGAAAAATCATAGCGCCAAATATAAAATTCAACACAAAATGGCGGCATTGAATCGTAGAAGTTTACGCTGTTTATCAAATGTAATCGCTGTTTACGTCCCAGAGACATCTATATTTTCTTAATTCTTCTATGAAGACTTCCTTATCAAAGTTAACCAACGACTGTGGACGATTTAATTCATCATTTGTACATGTCTCGGACCTCTCGATGTCTTGTTGAATATCCGCCATTTTGAAAGATGATGAAAGGCGAGATGAAAATTCTGAAATCTGATTGGCTAACGACTTCTTTCGCCGCGAAAAAGTAGAAATCATTCGAACTCCTATTTTCGTCGCCGCGAACAGTTTGCGAATTTTATCGCCATATGACAATTACGTAATTGACAAAACACGCATGCGTAAAGGCCCAGACACACCGAACGCGATTCGGCAACGCGACGCGAATTTTCGATTTTCACTGACATATAACTTTGATCCTGTTTTATGTTTTTCAAATATTCAGAAGCGCTATAACAGTTTGAGTTATTTGGTCTGCATATCTTTTAAAATTTCCTTCCATAGACGGTTGTATTTACTTTTAAAAACTGAAAAATCGCGTCGCGTTGCCGAATCGCGTTCGGTGTGTCTGGGCCTTAAAGGCGAAAAAAACCGCTTCGCGCGAAAAAATTCGCAAGTGGAAAACCGGCTTAAGTCCATGTTACGCACACAATAGGGTTAGGGTTAGGGATTGGGTCGGGATTAGGGTCAAGATCAAAGAGAAATATTCGTGACTCGTAATATGGCGTTATAACCACTGGTATACACCATAGAAATAATAGACATCTATTATTTCTATGGTATACACCCATTACATTTAAATAAAGTCAAGTCTACTTTATTTCGGAGACATGTGCCCGTATCATTAAAGCGTGATGGAGGAACAATGTCAAAGTATTTTGGGTTAGTTTTTGCGTCATTAAAAAATTTCATACACAGTTTTCTGACGATTTTCATTTAGTTTTCCACATTTGGTTATTCGCAAAGCTTCATGGTAATGTAAATCGGGATAAATAATCCTGAAACACCGTTTTTGCACTCTCTCAATTTTTTCAGACAGAGAGTTAGGAAGACTTGTATGCCATACGATACATCCATATAGTT
Source organism: Trachythela sp. YZ-2020 (assembly GCA_016169945.1). Classification (NCBI taxonomy): domain Eukaryota; kingdom Metazoa; phylum Cnidaria; class Anthozoa; order Malacalcyonacea; family Clavulariidae; genus Trachythela; species Trachythela sp. YZ-2020. The sequence continues at coordinate 3,309,726 of JADLSH010000121.1, read as the reverse complement.
CCAAAATTGAACGCACCAACGCAATATAAATAGATACTAAATCTTCCCACGGCATTCCTTTTCTTTTTAAAACACGAATAATATACAGGTGTTTAGACTTGCTACAAGTCGACTCCATTGACGCGCGGTAAAGCCCAGACGCGCAGTTTTAATCGTGGCGGTCATCCACGGTTTGTCGGTAGAATGAAGTTTGAGAGTTAATCGGGAAAAACCGATCTATCGCATCAGTTATTTGTTGTGTAAAAGCAGAAGTAAGGTACTCAACGGAATTACCAGTGTTCGTTAAATTATAATCCTGCGCGGTTAACCACCTACCGAAAGCCGCATAATTAGCTTACGGTATTTGATTTTAGTCGTGCCACGGGAAGGGTCCGTTGTCGATTTTGGATCAAAACATATTGCGTTATGATCTGAGGTTCCGATAGGTGGAAAAATAGAAGGCGGGTAATAGTAATCTCCCATATTGGTGATGATTAGATCAAGAGCCACGAGTATGGCTGTCAACCACCTGGGTAAGATTGTGATTACTGGATGTTTAAATTGTTGAAATTACCGGTGATGATAATACCACAATCTGCATACTTATCTCGTATGCTATCTAGGCTTTCGATAAGGTAGCGAACGAGAAGGTTGTTCTCAGTTGTCTTGTGTGGCGGGTTGTATAAGGCACCGAAAAAAATGCCACTTAAAGGACGTGGTAGACGACGTGGGCGAAGCCAAAGTCAAAGACATTCAAAATTATCATCTTCATATTCAGCATATCTTATGCATAGTAGAGAATTTAAGACGAAAGCACCAACGCCCCCACCACGTGTTGAAGATATATCTTTACGGAATAAAGAGTAATTTGAAATGTGGATTAGATCGTCGAGAATCTCTTCATGTAACGTATCATGTTTCATGCTACATGAAGTTGATCTAATGTAACCGATAATTCGTCTGCTTTAGGGAGCAAGGATCTCACATTTGCTGATAAAATTTTTGGAAGACTGTATTTGGATTCAGGAAGTTTCGGAGTTTGGCAATCAATGCAAGTCAAATTAGATAAATTACGTCCATCATGAGATCGGCTAGGTTTGAAAGGCCAATTGGAGTTGTGATTAAGTGATAAATGAACTGGAATAGGGCGTTTATCGTTCAATAAGCGGGGGGTCTCGTTGGTATAGTCATGAGTGGTACGTGGTGGGAACCGGTACTGGTACAGGTAGGACCTGAACGGGGGCGAAACATTGGACATCGGATCGGGGGGAGATAATTTGGATCGAAGTAAAAAGGAGGTAGGTTATTATTAGGGTATGGTGTATTAGGCGTAGGGAATCTTTCAAAGGGATTTTGCTGGTATTTCGAACCTTGTTCCTTAATTGTGGTATGCTTATGCGAAAAGTCGCATCTAGTACCCTTTAGACAGTGGCCTCTCCTTTTTAGAAAAGGACACGGTATCAATTGCTTTATTCTTTCTTCTTGGTTTATTCTTTCTTCTTGGTTTATTCTTTCTTCTTGACCAGCGCGAATTTGGGCTTCTAGTTGCTGTCTTCTCTTTCCGAAGTCCCGAGGGACGAGGAGGGAAACTACTCGGTGGTGTGACCGATAGGTGACCATCTTTAAGTTCAATAATTTCACTTGAAACAGTAGGTTGGAGATTGTTTTCTAAATTATTGTAGGTAACATTATTATTATTACCGGAATTAATTAAAACAGTAGATTCTCCTTCGGGAAGTACTTTCTGCTCCAAGTCAGATAAACGTTGATTTCAAATGCAAATTTTCTTTAGACAATTTGCATAACTCCTGGTTGTTTTTGTCAATAATTTGTGTTTGTTCTGCAATTTTCGTTATCAAAGCCGCTAAATTGTTCTTCTAAAGGGTTCAAGGTCGAAGTATTGGCAGGTCGTGACTTACATGGGGTTGAGATGTTAATAGTTTTGGCAAAGGATATTTTATGCGCCAAAGTATTTTGATATGATATATTAATAAATTCCTGTAGTTGATCGAGAGTTGAACTATCAGAAGCAGGTGATACCATTTCGTGTTTAGATTCAGTACTATCGCTGTCTATACCTATTCCACCAACTTCCAGCGTTGTTTGGGTGACACACAACGGTTTATCTTTGGTGGAAAGGACAGGGTCGGAAAATGTACTATTCGTCAATGAGGTCGCCTATGTTGTACTTATATGAATAAATAAAGTTTTTAAAATACATCCTATTTTACCTTCGAAGGACAGAGTGCCGAGATAATTAGATCAGTATTGGAGCTACAAAACTTCTTATATTTGCCTCCTGGCGCCGACCAAAAGCCAGGTTGACCAACAAAACAATTTGTAAATAACTTTAACATTTCAAATGTATCTGACCATTTAATTCTTTTGCCATCATAAGTAAAACACTTCTCTTCTCTATAACGATATATTTCGTGTTAATCCCAGTTGAAAGGGTTAATTTGGGTCGAACTAACAGAGCTCGCTGTAACTGTATTGTCCGCCATATAGACAAATTTGGCTAACGCTTGTTTATATCATAGTCCTATAATACAGTGTCTGGAAACGCGGCAAACTTGAAAGTTTATGGCCATTTCCGTGGGTTGATGTTGAGGGTGTACTGAGAGTGCACGTTTTCTTTGTTTTACAAATGTTAATATTCAGCTGCACGGAGTTTATTGGCTGCTTCCTTCATTATGCTAAGAGACAATGTGTTTACTGAGCGTGAAGGTGCACGAACATGAACAAAAACATAGAACAAAAGCTTTAGATGCGTGAATAGAACAAAGGTAACTAAGTTAACATTCTAATAATAATGATCTACATGAGTGAATAGCTCTTATACATAATTCTAATGCTTAGTTACCTTTGTTCTATTCAATGTTTTCGCAAATTAGAACAATAGTAACTAGGCATGTGAGTTATCCAAAGTTGTGAATTGGGTAGCAACGACGTAAACAGCGTTAGCCAAATTTGTCTATTGTCTTATTATTGTTACTGGAAGATATATTTGTAAAGTAAGTTGTCTGGTACGATGCGCTGCTACATTTAATCACTATTGTCATTGCAATTTCGAGTTGTTATTCAGTGTGTAAGGGTCAGAGTTTTATCATGCTTTAATTCCAAGCATCACTCATTTTGCAATTATTCCTTTTGCTTAATTTGTATTTTTTTTAATGTTTACGTGGCGATTAATATACGGTAGAATCCCGCTGTCTCGAACAGCCCCCTGAATACAGATCCCTGCATTACCACAGAATAAGACAACTGGTGGACCAATATGATAAAAAGGATAGGCCATAAAACCATGTATTTAGTCATCTTGAAATTAAATTTGACTTTAGAATATCAATCCAATTGAAAGAAAATCCAATTATCAAGTTAAAAATTCTTCTGATTAAGGTGGCTCCATACAGTTTCTAGCATATATCACTTCATTGCGTAAAACCACAATAATCATGTGGTTCTTGTTGCATTAAGCATAAGTTCTCAGTTATTCCAAGTAAGTATAAACATTCCCTTAAAATTATTGCTGTGCATAGGGTATATACTTTGTTTCCATGGTAACATGGTCTAACCAAGTTTGGCAATTTTTGGGCTAAATGACGAGTTTTTCTTTTTTATCTCCAAATTATTGTCGGTGACCCCCCTTTTTTATTTGGTACTTAGCTTTTACTTTTGATGTAGAGTATTTAGGTAGAAAATGAAAGAAATCTGTAGATCAGAATTGGCACAATAGAAAATCCTGGATTTTGCAGCTTTCAATCTACAGAATTTTTTAAAACTTTGACGTTCACTTTGCATCAGAATAAGCTATACTTGTGCAAAAAATCGTGGTATGTTACCGAGCTTATTTTAAAACTACGCTGTCTTTTTTTTCGCGCGGCTAACGTTTTTGCGCCTTTGCAAGATCAATGAATTGTCATGCGCACGCATCAGAAATGCGGGCTCATGCAGAAAATCACGCGCGGTTCTAAAATCATTCGAAGTACAGTTTGAAAGATTTGGAGTAATTTTTCCTCTGTAAGAGTCGAGAAAAAATATGATTTAAACACATATTTACCGTTGCATCTACTTGTTGGCATTTTCGATTGTTTTCAAGAATCCAAGGATGCTTTCAAGGACTCTATTGTGTTTAGTAACGCGAGGATTCTTTCCATTCTCGCGTGTACTAGTCAGGGACGTAGCCAGAGCTTTCAAAGGGGGGGAGCCCTGTGGGGATTAAAGGTAGTTGTGGCTATATGTGGGGCATAATTCCTGGTTTTTCAGTAAGTATTAGCACTAAATATTACCAAAGGGGGGGAGCCGCGGCTCCCTCGACTCCCCCCCTGGCTACGTCTCTGGTACTAGTTGGGGGCAAGCTCAATATGGCAACAACACCAATGTCACCGAAGTTTTCATACAAAGAACGTAGATCGTTGTATCCTATACCACAACCTGCAATCTTTAATCCCATTCCCTGAGTTATAGCACTAGACCGAGTGTCATCAGGACGGTAAAGGTTGCCCTCGAAAGTGTGAAACAAGTCGTTGCGATGGTCCATGTAAATAAGATCAGCTTGTGCTTCGAAAACTGTGTGAATTTCACAACCATTGATGAAAGTTTCAGTGTTAATATTTATTTCTGGTCCGAGGAAAATCTTTTTGAGAGCAGCTACATCCTCTACAGCATCATGGGTATCGAATTTGTGTTTAAACAAACATTCATACAAGCTACCCAAATTTGCTTTGCAAACTTCTCCATTTTTTTGCTTCAATGATGCGTGATTGTTCTTGAGCAAGGATCTTGTTAGGGGCAGAGTATCTCCTAAGTAAATATTCATTTCAGAAAGTTGGTCTTTGAACGAGTTATTGGAGTTGTGGAAAAGAGTTGGAATGTCAAATGTTGACGAGTTATGACCAAGCAGAATTGTAGTACTAGTTTTGCTGTTTGGAGTGGCTGTATGTCGGATGTACTCGAGAAAGGATGAGAGAGCATCGCTGAGGGAAACGGACTTGACTGGGTAAGAATTTTTACATAGAACTCTTTTACTATGTATATACTGTACGGTTAAGTTGTTTACTCGTGAAGCGCCTGCGCTGATATTTCTAGTTGGAACAATGTAGTTTGAATATGTGTCCCCTTTTTGATTTATTGCTGATAGCTGACAAATTTCAGCAGTCTTTCCAGTTCCAGTAGTTTCCAAGTCAAAAAATATGAAATTATATACAACCAATGGATCGAAACACAAATAAACCTTTACTGGCCTTTCAGTAAATTTTGGCACCATTTCTTCAAATTCCAAAAGTTTTTCCGTTGTTACCTTTCCCAATTCCACTTTCCAACCAATATTTTTCATTTTGCTCTTTTCCTTCCCAAACACATCTAAATTCAATCCAATCCCTGTTTCATAGGTTTTACCCTCTTTAATCTCTCGTGTTGTATTTTTAGATAGCCTTTGGGCATGCAGTTGGTGCCTTCTTATCTTGAAGTCTTTTTTTGACTTTCGAGCCATATCACGCCAATATTTTTTTGTGCAACTGCACAGGCAACTCTAAAATCATTACTGTCACTGCCTCCGTAAAAGCGGGCCTTAGGGTTTTTGCTGCTAACAATATTGTTAAAAGACTCATTCCTTTGTGAGTTAGCAAACGGTGCAAGCTTTTTAACTACAACATCAGTGGTGTATTCCTGAAATAGATCGGATAATGTTTGTTTTAGTTCTGCACCATGTAAATCCTTGCCATTTGGAAGACTCTGGTGTTTGTATGAGTTTGGATCTTTTTTATAACCACACCAAGAATCATTGCACTGCTGGTGGTCTCCAAATGCATGAGGAACAACGCACTTTAGGGCTTTTTTCAAATTGTTCGGATCAGAGTTTTGAGCAATACAATATGAAAAACATTTTGCTAAGTAGTTGATAACCTTTTGACTCAGGACAGAGGAATTTTGAAATTTGCATCTAGACGAAAGATTGTAAAGCCTTGTTGTGAGCGACCGCTTAGCGTGAACTATGTCAGACCATTTCTCAATGCCGTAGGGTACATTTTCAGTTAGATGTGATAAAGTTGTAGTATCGTCATCACCAATGTATGTTGAAAACTTAGCATGTTGTTTTGGCGCAGAATTCCATAGCTCGCAGGCAACTCTAGGCTCCATTGCCTTTGACGACCCCGTGTGGTTCTTTCTGCAGTCATGTTGTTTTACTAGTTTTCCCTCCCTACTTGCATAACTGCAAGTTCGACATTGCTTGCATCTTGTTGCATATGCCAAGATATTCCCTGTTGTCAATCCCATGGCTGCACCTTGTCCAGTTAAGGAATTATGACCCTTGCCACGCTTTTGCCAGCCCATATCGTATGAAACTGGGAACCCAATTAAACCATTGCTATCTGCCATTGTGTTATTTGACACTGCAGTGTTTTTTTCTTTCTGCAGGTTTTCCATACAGCTAGATGAAGCAATTTGTTCAACAGCATGTCCTACCTCCCTCTCTCTTTTCTTGAATGTGACATTATTAAGAGGAGGAATGTTCATGGTTGTAAGCAAGTTGTTGACATGAGTTTCACCTACTCCAATATGCAAAGCTCCCAGTACTACCCGAGAATTTATGTTAATGGACCATGTTTGCCAGTCCGATGTGCAGCCGATGTGTTCAGATGATTGGTCTCTCCACAGTAATGGCACTTTGTGATAAAGGAACTGGCCAGACCAAGTTTTTTTTCTTCTGTCACATTGTCAAGAGATAAAGGACCTATATATGGCATTGCAAAGTCAGTGGTATTGAGTCTTTAGTGATAGTTGTGATCAAAGGCAAATGCTCCAGAATTGTTAGGGGTGCAAATTTAGGTTATAATTCCATGACACGCAATCACGAATATTTCTCTTAGATCTTGACCCCTAACCCTAACCCTATTTCGTGCATGTCATGGAATTGTAACCCAAATTTAGGTTAACCTCTAAAATTCCAGTTTTTTTAAAGTTTCTTTGCTAAAACCTAGTGTAAAGTTGCCTGAATAATATGTTATTAGGCATCCATGGTTGTCTTATTGTGTGTATTTTATATTCAAATGCTCGTAATGTGTTTGAAAAATGACCACATGTGTTCGAAACATTACCAACATATGAACATAAGAATACTCAACTTTCTGCACATGTAACTTTTAAATTTCACATGAAATATTTTAAACACACCTCTTAGACAGTGTTCACAAGAAGAAAGTGCATTGTGTAGAATAGCCAAATCTGCAATCCGGTAGCCACTCAAGATTTCTTTAGTTTTTGCATGTTTCTAAAAATATTAACCCAACTTTTAATTAGTTACAAATGTTATAATTGTCAATATAATAATAAAAGGCATATGTTCAATGTTCATGTAGTGTCTTTTAGCAATTTCTTTAGTTCACCTCCATACGACGTGTTATTCTCTTCATACATGGTTCCATTTCCTCTTCACAATCGTCCAAATCCTCAAATACCAGCTTTCGTTTCGTAAGACCCAAGTTCATTTTCTTTAACTTTGTGTTTTCCTTTCCTATGGCTGTCTTTCCAAACTTTCCTTTCTTCCTAATATAATTTGTAGCTTTCTCAGGTGTTTCATCATTATTTCCAGCATTAACGTCATTATTCTTGAATGCTACTACCAAAACGCCGGCGGTAAACAAACCGAGTAGCGACAGATTTCCTGACCTTTTGCCGTATCGCTCATTTTCGGCGCGAGTTTTAGCTGTCAAGCAGCGCCAACCATGCTCTTTGACAAGAAAATTAACACTATATACAGGCTTTTTGAAGTCTTGCAAGCAACTGTGATATTTAGTTGAAAAGTTTTGCCTCAAAACTGCTTGAAATTTTGTAGTTACTCGACGAAGTATAAAACAAAAAACTGAAGCCATGTTTACTTCCCGCGGGATTTTTGCGAGGGGTTTTTAAATTTCCCGCGCGTGATTTTTTTTACTAGCACCCAGTCCTATTTGCAATGGAACTGTATGGAGCCACCTTAAAGTTCTAATTTCAATTTGATCTTGTAATCGCGTCGCCGTATGCTTGCGTGATAAACGGTTTCAACCGAAATTTCAATAGTCAATTGCCCAATTCGCAGCGGGAAACAAATTAAGTCCACAAAAATCCAAGGAAATTCGTTATAAATTTACAAAATCTTACTTGGTCCAGATAGACACTTTCTTAGTTACAATCCAGCAGAATCTCACATTGAATCTTGCAAAAACAACGGTATAAATTTTGCATAAAAAGCGGAGCAATTAAGCTCTCGCCCGCGCGTCACCGTCACGTCACCGTCACCACACAGAATAAGTATATACCAGAAGTGTAACTTCATAGGGCTTTCGTGTCCTCAAATTTCCCCAAATGGCGCTTGCTAGGAACATGGCGGCGTGAAAAACACGAACGTTTTTTTTCTTTCGTGGCATTTTTAGATCGAAATTTTTGGATAAAACAGTTAAGAGCATCATTGTTAAATGTTTGAGCTGGTTGAAAGCAACTAAGAAGTGAGAAAAGACGAATTGTCGGTTTGTCGCGCGCTTCCTAGCCGCCGTGGAACAACTTTTTACCTGAAGTTACACATCTGTATATATTTCATCTGTACCGTCACCGTCACAATTGTACCAAGACCTTCAGTATTACCACCAGTTATCCCTCTAGAAGCAACGCTATCGTCTGTATTTATCAAACTCTCTTCGACAAGATTAAATGACCCAAATTCAAATGCAGAACCCTCGTCGTGTTCTAATACCCCTAAAAATCCATCATCCATTCCTTCGAATCCTAGATCTTCCCCCGTATCACGTAAGGGTGCTCGTAAGCAAAAAGCCCGAAGTCCTAAGCCAACCTTCGCTATCTCTCAACTATCCAAATTCACTCCAATTGTCACGAAACAAAAGATAGCGCCTGTCGTGAATATGGATACCGCTGCTTCGACGACTAATACAGCAGGCACAGAGTTTATTCCAGGTCCCACGTTTGCTGCAACATCGATTCAAAATGACCCCGATTACTTCGTACATATCAACTCTGATACTCTTATCGAGTCTTTCTATGAACTAAATGATAGCGCAGGTTCGGGGACAGATATCGCAGGTTTAGATTTGTCACCAGTCCCAATACTACGTCGTATACCTACACAAAATGTACACAATTACCCCGCATTGCATCCACCTAGCAACTCTAATCCTATTTCTAGCATACCCGCCCCTTATGGTAACGAATCGTCCCGTAGGACAAGCATACATCATCATCCTAATATGCCCCGATATTCCATCGATTTCACGGCATTACATAACCTCATTAATCCACAGCAACCACCTCGTATACCTTCCTTCCCTAAACTTCTTCCTATCCCACATAAAACGTCGACTATTCCAAAGGAAAGCAAATAAATTGTTCCTGCTGTCGATTTATGATGACTGAGACTTGAAATACGCATTTTGCAAAATATCGATATATTGATTCGACAAAAGATTTTGCCAAAAAGCGGTTTAGACCAATGCCAGGTTTACGCTTACGATATGTCATATATCTAATATATGATGTACATTATAAAGTGAAAATGTTTTTGGAGTTTGTGTTTTGTATAACTTTTAAAGGCCATGTAAAGTCCATTCTGCACATGTGCGATGGGGTGTCCCGCGATGTAAACAATGCCCAAATTTCGCGTTGTTTCGACTAAAATACGACATTTTCTAAATCAGAAACTCGAATCTGTATTTATTTAAAGCATAGCGAACCTTTAGCGAACCAGAACACAGCATAATTTTTTAAATATTGCGTGTTTAAAATGTAGGCAAACGGACGTTGCCGGTTTGTTTACTTCGGGACCTTATATCACCTTTAATATTTTTGCGGATTTGGCGCTAATTTAGCCGATTAAGCACAAAGGGGGAGAACGCGTACGTCACTCAGAAGAGTGTTTCAATATTCCTGTAACAAAACCTTGCTTTTATACTGAAAGCTCAGTGTGTCTATGCGATGGGATATTCAAAAAAATTGTCACTGAAAATGCAAGAAATCAACCCCAGAAACGCATCAATTCGGAAATTTTCTGGGGGAGGACCACCAGACCGTCTGCATTCGTGCACACCTCCAGTTCACAGTCGCCTGGTTAGTTCCGTTTTCGTTGATGAACCCCCCCTCCCCCACTGAGGAATTCTTAAAAATGGCCCTGATTTGTCAAGAGCAATTTGACAGGTTTTCTAATCAGTTATATCTAATATGTCAATAGGCTGAGGTGATTGAAACCTTCAAATACTAGTTACAAATATTGAAGTTTCATGTGAGAATAGACAATGTTTTTAAATTTTAAGTGCGACTGTTTTAGTTTTGATTTAATTTATAATTTTTTGGGACCAATAGAAAGATAAAAAATCACTGAGTCTAACTATGTTTTTAATTGACATGTTGTTGCCATGGTTACCACGTTGCGGACCACCAACTGAAAAAGTCGGCAACGTATTGTGCAAAAGATAACTTTAGAACGTACCGATGGTCCTAAATATTCCAAAAAGAACCTTAAAAGGTTCAGCAAAGGCTGCTATTTGTTCTGAACCACAAAAATGCTAATATATTTTATCAGAAATGGAAATATATTTACTCTTCCCCATAAATGGATAATTTTGCCTAACAACGACATGTCAATCAATAGCTATGTTATAAAACATTTTGTTATTTTTTTGGTTCAGAACATGAAGCAATATAAGGATAAGTGTTTGTGGAAGTTTCAAATGATTTCTACCAATATTTCTTGAGATATCGTTTTCAGACTATTGAAGATAGACCAATATACTGAATTGCGGCAAATCGAGTTACAAATGTTAAAATTGGAGTATTAGAAAGTACCATGAAGTTTTACTTCTCCTTCAGAACAGGTCTGGGTAAACTTTTCTCATGATTAATATAATGCACGGATAATTTAAGGTCAGGTCAAGGTCAAATCTGCGAAGGTCATTCAGGATCAACACGAATATGGCGCCTTTAAACTCCCAAGGTCATCCAAGGTCACACCAATGTCATCTTTTTTGAAATTCTACACTTATTATGAGCTCAATTATGAACAAAATTTTGGGAAAATTTCGTATTTCTTGAGTGGAAGACCACCTTAAATAGAGGAAAGCGACACTAATTTTGGTTATAATTCCATGACACGCAATCACGAATATTTCTCTTTGATCTTGACCCCAATCCCGACCCAATCCCTAACCCTAACCCTATTTCGTGCGTGTCATGGAATTGTAACCCTAATTTTTGAGGTAACTAGTTGTGAAAAGTTAATTTGCATAATTTGCTCACTGTGAGTAGCTGTGTAACCGCCCACTTCCTCTTACACGAGTCACGAAATCTCATTGGCTCTTGAAATCTTGGCAAGAAGTTCGAATTTTGTTGAAGCAAAATAACAAAATTAGCAGTGGAGAATTTTTAACCAAATTTATTTTAAAATTTATCACGAAATACCTTGGCAAAATGATCAAAACGCCACAGAAATAAATAGCAGGACCCCTTAAAAGCAGTTAAAAGCCTAGCGAAATTGGTCGCTAAATCGTCCTTAAAACGACGTTTCATCGACAACAAAGTTTCATCGAACGACAAAAATTGGCTTGCCAGTTGTTTGGTAAACTCTCTAAGCAATACAGCTTCTAAACCAGTACATTTTCTTTGTACATGCATGGTGATATGTAGCCATACGATATCTACAAATTTAGATGCTGTAAGTCGAGGGAAACAGAACGTTCATACAGCAGTTTCAGGTTCAATGGAGAATGGATACTCAAAGATTAAAAAGGTAATATTTTGTGTACTTATATATACGTTTTATAAATATGTAAATGTTTGTTAAATATACAATTTATACATACCATAATCTCTCTAATAAGCCCCCCCCCCCCTTTAAGAAGAAGGAATTTATTAAGCCCCCCTCTAATAAGCCCACCATATGGAGTCTTCCCGCACTTTTAACATATTTGTGCGCCGATTGTTGCGCCGGCCAACACACTTGTGCACCGAACATGTGAAGGTTCCAGCTCTTTCTTTCCATACTGGCTAATAAGCCCTCCCCCTGAAGAAGGGATTTATTAAGCCCCCCCTCTAGTAAGTCCCCCTCTAATAAGCCCCCCATTCACACAAAAACGCAAGTGTTTTGATACGGCTTCAACAGGGTGCGTGCAGGTCCTTAAACTCCTTGAAAATTGCTTGAATTGAAAAAATCAATTTCAAGGGCACTTGAAAAGTGCTTGAAAATACAAAATGTGTTAAAAGTGCTTGAAAAGTGCTTGAAAATCACACATAATGTTAATTCAAAATAGAACATAATTATCTAATGAGAACTTGTCTTCCACTCTTTTACTTTGGTTATCGTTCAGTCGCCATCATTTTATCAGAGTCCACAAAAAATGTTCTTATATTTGGATTGTGTTTTGTTTGCAAGACAATAAATAGTGCTTTAATAGTCCTTGAAAAGTCATTAAATCGTCTTATTGGGAACTTGCACGAACCCTGTAAAAAAGCGATGCTCCATGTGGGAGCAATCATGGTAAATATTTGAAGCATGTATATACATGTATTGTGTTATGTAAGGAGAATTTGCTTGTTGTTTGGGTATAATCGGTATCGTAAGCGCATTTGTTTGTTTCACGAGCGATCAGGCAGAACTAAGTGGAGCATGTGTTAAACGTTTATTCAAGGAAGTAGGTGAGAATACGATTTTCGGCCGTTGTTAGCGTATGGTATGGCGTCGACGCGAACGTTTAGGAAGCCTAAAAGTGGCGAAGAGGAGAATGCTGTTTTGCTTAATATTTCATAGAAAGCCACAATTTTGGTGTGCAATCTAGAAATCATGTGTTCTAACTACCTTATAAAAGGACATTAACTATATGAAGATCTTCTCGGAGTGGCAGGCAACAAGGTTAAATAAGAAGGCTTCAAACGAACAAAGCAATTCAGCTGTTGATACTTCAGTAATTCAAGACTTGGATGTCAACTTGTGTAGCATGTCGGCAGAGACACTCGATTTCTGGTTAACGAAGTTTTTTATGGAGGTGTGTAAAGAGGACGGAGAATGTTATCCTCCTAGAACGCTCTATAGTATTTGTTGTGGGATTCAACGCCATTTATGCGACTGCAATCATGGAGTTAGTGCAATTGCGATCTTGGACAAGAAAGACAAGAGGTATAAAGTGATTAATGTAATTGATTGCGTTCAATACAAAATTGAGCTAACATTTCTTTAATATATTTTTTAATTAAATTTGCTACGTTTAGAAGGGCCTTGGATGCTGAAATAAGACAAACGAATTATGAGAGGATTGCCAATAAGTGTAAGAGAGGTGAGAGAGTAGGAATCACCGAGGACGAAGAACGAATGTTGTGGGACAAAGGCTTTTTAGGATGTCATAATGCCAAAGTATTGATGCATACGATTTATTTTTATAACGGAAAACTTTTTGGGATTAGATCTAAAGAGCACCGGGATCTCAGGTACAGTAATTTTAGAGTTTATTCGACCACGATAACCTTTGACGAGAGCAGTTCAAAAACGTACAACGGTGGTTTACAAGATTTAAAGTACACTCCTCGCGTGGTTAATCATATTTGTTGCCCATCGGAAAAGGCGAAGCATTTCCCATGTCTAGGTCTCTACGAAAAATATCTGGAATGTATTAAACCTTTATCCGAGAAAATTGATGCATTTTACTTTCGGCCTAATCGAGATAGTGCCAAATTTTGTTATGAATATGCCCCTGTCGGTATCAATTCCTTAAATAGAATTTTGCCTGACGAGTTATGCAAAGTGCCGGGCTTACGAGGAAAACATCTCACAATTCGAGAACGAACTGGTCATCGCTCAAACGCAATCTTTAAGCATGAGAAGGTTAGTTTAGAACAGCAGCGTAAAGTGGAAGATGTTCTTGGTCCTCCGGCAGGATTATATGTGAACGAAATGCCTAGTGAGGATGCGAAAGAATCAGATTTTCTTTTGAATGATTTTGACTTTGATATTCCAGATGATATACTGTGTAACATTCCAATTCCTGGCGATCGCCCAATGGGTGGTGATTGTAATACGGTCAGCGAATCGTTTACAAATCTGTGTTCAACAATTGTACTATTAATTTTGTTAACAAGTAAAGTAGAGTTGAGTTCAGTAAAGGCTGTTGTGTTATTCAATTTTTCCTAATAAAATGTTTTGTTCATATTAGACTGTTTTCCTTAGCCTCATTAGTATTCTTTATATAAAAATGCTCACCCTTATTAATATTCTTTATATAAAGAATACTAATAGGGTGAGTTTTCTATATAAAGAATACTAAAGAGGTTGATGGTGTATTACCGGTTTTAAAGATGTATGCATGTGACCTATTTTCTCGATGTGATTGGTTCATTTCCTTATGAATTATTAATGAGTTTTTGAAATCATTTTACGGCACACCTACAGGGTGTATAAAAAAAAACGCAACCACTTAATATTCTAAAATATTCACTTTGTTTTCAAGCACAATAGATTTTAGGCCCCTGGGAATTCAGCGGCATTGTTTTCCTCCGATCGTGCTGTTCTTCGCCTGCCAGAATTACCTTTGTTGAGATTAAGGCTCGTTCCCTCACTCGAATATTTCCTGACGTTCCTCAAGATTGTCGCTTTGTGAGGAGGGTCCCGATCAGGAAATCTTGCTCGAAAAAGGTTTTGCACTTCAGTTGTGTTTTGATTTCGGTTGTACTGTACTGAAAACTATGAAAATTCGTTGTTCTGTTGTGAGCTGCACCATTATTAGTTTCCCAGGGGCCTAAAATATTTTGTGCTTAAGAACAATATGAATATCTTAGAATATTAAGTGTTGCGTTTTTTTTTATACACCCTGTATATCAAATACACCCCCCTCTATAATCAGCTCCCCTCCCAAAGGTTCCCCCAGGGGACTTATTAGAGAGATTACGGTATACTCGTGTAAATATTTACATACTTTACACTCTTAGTTTTAGTTTATCAGTTATAAATTCATACTTAAACCCATTAAACAGCAATATTGCCTGATGCGACTTTCATTTGTTCCTTGCTATATTGGACAATATTAGGAAATACCAATATATGTGCTATTTTAGATGGTAGGTTATGTTGGTGACACAGTGTTCCCGTCAAGACCGTGGATGAAATGTCCGACAGGCTGGAAGAAGTTGAACAAGAATTAAAAAGACTGAAAAGAGATGTGACAGTATGTATTGAAAGTAAATTGTTAACCAATAATTAATTAATCTTAACAAAATAACACGTTAGGATTGTGTCTATAACAAGAAAATAATTATTCTCAGGGCACCGTTCGCGCGCTAAATTATCAGTTCTGTCGCGACTCTCAAGCAACTCTTATTCTCATTTGACCGGGGCATGAGAGTTGAACAAACTCTCGCGCAAACTCTCACTTGCAAATCTCATCAACTTTCATCCTTATTGACCGGAGCTTAAATTCACATCTTACATTGACACTGTTTTTAGTTTCTCTTTAGTTTATTAACCTTAGAAATAAATAATGAACAGTTCCTTACTGATAACTTGTTTTAACATTTCCAAACACAATCTAGGTGGGCTGTTGATGTTGGACAAGAACTGTTTGTGACAAGCGCACGGATCACAGACCGCGCTGATTGTTGTTGGGAAAACCTCGCAAACTTCGACATTCGTGTCGGAGTGAATTTAACAGACGGAGGTAAACGCAATCCTCAGTGTGGACCAACGTATACCAGTAATGTCGGTGCTGGTCAGACAGTTACTGTGAAATGTATACCGCCTTTGTTGGGACAGTATGTGATTGTATCTATCACTGAAGCTGGAGGAACTTTAAACTTCTGTGAAGTGGAAGTTTATGGATATCAACGTAAGTTATAAGCGCTATTGAGAATGGCGGGTATAGGATAGTGGAAACATGGTCAAGTTATTTGGTACAGTCCCTTAAGTTATTTGGTACAGTCCCTTAAGTTATTTGGTACAGTCCCTTCTTGGACTGGCTAAAGTTTTGATCCAGTCCTAGGACTGGTTAAAGTTTTGATCAAGTCTTAGAACTGGATAAAATTTTGATCAAGTCCTAGGACTGGATAAAGTTTGGGTCAAGTCCCAGGGCTGGATGATGTTTGATCAAGTTTCAAAACTGGATAAAATTTTGTTCAAATCCTAGGATTGGATGAAATTTGATCAAGTCTTTAGGACTGGATAAAGTTTCGATCAAGTCCATGAACAAAGCCGAAGATCTTTACGTCAAGTAATCTAAACCAAGTAAATTCCATCCACATTTTATGTTATAGCACAATTCAATATACATTCCTACATTTTCAGGCCATAATGTGTTCAGTGCGAAGACCATATCGTACGGTGTGAAAGATTATACGGACCACGGTAAACTTAGTCAGATAATTGTTGATGACACGTACGATGAAAAATTTATCAATTGGGGACATTTTGTTATCTCCTTTGATATGAAAACAGGTATGATTATCTTTTCGCATCTTTATTGTTAATGAGGTTCTAGAGAAAGTTTTTTTAGAAGAATTTAAGACTTTTGATTGGCTAACAGCAAACGGTGAAATCGTCATATCAACTCAATGGCTGCCAAATATTGAGTTGTAACATCGTCTCGCACGATTTGACGTCATAGCGTGTGTTATGAAAAAATTATAGCACACGCTATGACGTCATGCCATAGTTAATATAGACATGACATGGTTAGGAAACTCGGCTTTCGCTTTTGTTCTATGTTTTTGTTTGCATTTGTGCACGGTCACGGTTAGTGAATATATTGTTGTTTTATGAATCGACCAATAGAAATGTTTGGGCTTAATCTCCAACCGTGTTTCTGAAATATTAATGAATGTAAAACAAAAGATTTGTGCACGGTCAGGTACCGTTCAACATAAATCCCATTCAATTGTTAGCTGCTTTGTAATTTGCCGAGTTTCCTAACCATGTTATCTCTATATTAACTATGATGTCATGCCAAACACGGACAAAAACAATATGGAATCCAGGGCTTCGGCCGTTTGCAGATTTAATGGAAACAGAATTAGAAAAATAGAGACTAAATATAAACCAAAACAACGGCGAAAGGCTCGGAAATATTTTTGAAATATTTTTGACGTATATTTGAAAGAAAAGAGCACACATTTCCTGCAAATGGCAATAAGAACTCGTCATTATTTTGAAGAATTGAACCCACATGCTTCCTTGACACTTTCAAAATTTAAGCAATAATTTCAGTCTCAATTCTTTTTCAGGCCAGAAAATCGCCCTAAAACGTTTCGACACACCCGAGGACTCGGCTGCTTTAACTAAGATGCCGTTGTATCTACAAAACTTGCCTTCTGAAATCTTTGTATTCGTAATTTTAAACCGGGTTGGATGGAAGTACTATCAAACATCAATACCTATACTTCAAACATTGAGCGGCTATTCCAATATATCTGATGAATTGGCGTGGGGCAACGCGTGGGCGTTGCTAGGATACAAAGGACTATTACCCAGTCCCTCATGGAGGAACTCGGTCATGAAGAAACTTGGACATACTCCCGCGGTCATTGAGGACGTTATACCGAAACTGTTAGGTGAGATGTAGCCTGCGAACAGGCGTTTGTTGAAGGCTGTTAGCGGATGTGACTCTTTCACTTTTGTGACCGGGATATATATTCCTGAAATACGCATGCGCAGTTGTCTGATTATAATTTCGCCTCGGTTGAAAGTGGGAAGAATGTTTGCAGTTTGACCTACTCTACCAAACACCACAAGTTTTGAGTCTTATGGCCATGCACTCTCGTTTGAGGTTTCTCTCTGTAGGCTGTAGGAACGCTGTATCAATAAGGGATGGCCCTTACTGAAACTTGATGGAGAACAGTTTAGAATTAATAGAGTTTGGTCCAGTCTAGATTAGGTTTCCTCCTGTAGTAACATAGAATCAACAAGGGATGATCCTTACTAAAGCTTTGGGAAGACTGCCTAGAACTCGTAGTGTTTTCCAGTAAAAATAAAGCTAGCTTATAGTTTAGATCTCCTGCTTTAGTAATAGTAGACCATAACAAGATGGCCCTTATTGGACCTTTAGTAGCTTCGGTTAGGAAGAAGAGTTAACACAGAGAACTGATAGAGTATAGTTTAGTTTAGTTTAGTTTAGTTTAGTTTAGTTTAGTTCAGGTTACTTCGAATTCCTCTAGGAACACTGGATCAGTAATGGATGGTCTTTACTGAACCTCTAGGGAGAACAGTTTGGAATTAATCTAGTCGGCAAACTTCCCGTTTCGTAAAATGTTTCAACCACCAAATTTCGTTGTTAAATCGCGATTTAAACCTTCTTTCAAATTACCAATACTTGATAAATAGTCCATGGGGTACGCCATCTTATTCAAATTATTTTTAAATTTTAAATTTGAATCCGAAATGACAATAATTTCAATAGGCAAACACTAGTTTTGCACTCAACTCCCAATGGTGAGAAATTCTTAATCGCATCGTATTTGGCCATATTTTATTGCAATGATACAACAATGGTATCATTTGATACTCCCTGTATAAGCCCAATGTCTTCCCAAATCAATATATTGAGTGCGTCGAGTTTGAGACAGCACTTTCCTTGCGACAGTAACTGCTAGTTTAGTTTGAGTTGAATACGTGATCATTTACCGACACACAAGCCTGATATCCCTTAATTAACCAAATTAGCATGGTGATTTGAGCGAAAAGGCTTTGAGGACTGCCCAAGGCATTTGCCACAACAAAAGGATCGGGAAATGTTGGCAACCTGAATTCGCACTCAATATTTCGCGAAGTGTTTGCCACTATGCTAATACTAAATCACTTTCTTTATATTGAAAATAGGCTCCCAAGTGATGCAAGGCTCATTCAACACCCATCAGCATTCTAGCGCGAGCACACAGATGACACAGTTCTTATCAACCATTCCGAAACCTTCCATCATTTTAATGGTGGTGTACTACCAAACGCATGACTACTACACGGCAAGCTCTCTCTTATCTGTCTGTCCTAATGCTCTATCGAGTTACACCAGCTGAGAATCCTGGAGTATGATATGTCTCTATGGCTTTGGAACCATGCCTTGGGTGACGTCACTCACGTCCAATGGTGAGACTGGACCGGCGGTGATAAAGACTCTCATACTACTGCCTAAAGGTGAGTTGTATATCTATCAGGACATTGGAGTCGAGTTGGAAGCACTCTTCTAACATGCAACTGGGGAAAAATTATATGCAAAAACTACACACGTAAAAATCTCACAACTGGTCAACAAGATGTGTTCGCAACAGGCTTGTTGGAAGCTTGTCGACAAGTTGTAACAATGTTGTCATTTTATCAAATTGCTTCAAGGTTGTCACTCACAACTTGGACGATAACAAGTTGTTAAACAACCTTGTAGCAAGTTGTCAACAAGCCGATGACGACTTGTCAACAAGCTGAGAACAAACAGTGCGAACACATTCTGATAACAAGTTGTTGAAACAGCATTGGTACAAGTCTGCTGCAGGTTTGTTACAACTTGTGCGTTTTTACGTGTGTAACAGTAGTAGATCGTTTAATATTCTTTTTGTGTTTATAGAACTCAAAAATGCACCAAATTTAACCAACGTTGTTGATACAAGCGCTCGATCGTTAGATCTTAACTGGACAGCTCCGGGCACAGATAACTACACAGGCGATATCTCTTACTATCAAATTTGTTACCAAAAATCAAGTGTTCCTACAAACGTGAGCTGCTCCCTGATATCTGCGGGCAGTAATCTATCCTTATCAAGAATACAGAGTAAAAATACGGTGGGTATGGCTCTGGGATAGGGACCTTACTCAAATGTACTCATGGCCACAACGCATGAAGCAGGTACGGGAATGTAATACCGTCGTTTGCGTCTAAAGATGAACAGTCTTCATCAACTCTTATGTCCCGGTCAAACGAGAACAAGTGTTGCATGAGAGTTGAGTGGATATTTCCGAACGTACCAGTCAACTAAAACGTGCAAAAATTTTCATCCACTCTCATGAAACTTTGAACCAGCTGAAATTTGATGAGAGTGCATGAGAGTCAATGAGAGTTGGCGGTCAAACACGAGCGAGAGTTGCAACTCTCATCAAAATTTGAACCAGCTCAAAGTTGACGAGAGTGCATGACAGAGCCTTTTTCAACTAATGTACTGGAGGGGCCAAAGCCCCCAGCCTCCATGTTGCCCCAGTAAGCTATTTTGCCCCAGGGAAGGTCTCTTTTGTCCAAAGTATAAGCAAAAAAGAGGAAAAACTGAGTTTAGAGGAAAGTTATGGTATTCTCAACAAAACCTGGCTCCGTTTAGATGGGATATATAAAAAATTGTCTCTGAAAATGCAGGAAATCAAGCCACAGAGATTCAAGAATACAAAAATCTTCTGGGGGAGGACCCCAGACGCCCTTCACCTTCCCACACCTGTAATACACCACCTACTTGTTACGTCCCCTTTCGATGATGCCCCCCCCCACTAACGATTTCTTAAAAAAGGCCCTGGTGCATGAGAGTTGATGAGAGTCCCGTTTGGCCCGCGAGGTCCGGCCTCTGTGAGCCGAGACCATGCATAGGTTGTTGGCGTGATGAAAAATTTTCCATATTAACACGCCAGCCCGCTTACCGGGATGAAATCGAGAAACGAATTTTCGGGCGATTTTGCCGCTTATACTTTGACGATTTTTACCTAGTTTTATGGTTTGTTTTACATACAAGCATCAAATATGTTCCTATTAAAACCAATGCTGCTTATTGCAAAACCGAAGAAAAAAACAACAAAATCGTTCAAATATTTGTGTTGTCTGCACGGAATGTACAACATTTTGCAAGCGCTAATTATAGAACACATTGTAATTTCATCCCGGCAAGATGGATGAAAAACTCCATAAATTATGAACACACGGAAATCTTCATCCCGCTAGGCGAGACGTCTCGAAGCGAGGTCATATGAACAGGCCACTGATGTGAAAACTGGACTGGATAGAGCATCCTATTGAATTCAAGCCAGAATGAAGCCAGAATATTTTTAATGAGATCAGATTTTTAAACTTGTCAAATTCTTGATCAGTCAAATCGTTAGCTGTTTAAATTAGTTATACTGTGAAGCAAATATCTTCTCCTATGTACTTCTGATAAGTATCTCTACTGATAAGTTTTATTTATTTTTAGGGGTCTTCATTTAAAAGCCTGTAAAGGTTTCTAGTAGACTCCTAGCCCTAGATAATAATTTTGTATATATATATAGTTAGTATTTTTGTGTAATAAATTGGCGAATAATAAATAAAAAAACCCCCAAAAAACAACATAATTAACAATTATTCGCCTCAGGCTCGGTGAATATCGGTGAATAAAAACCTCGAAGTCGAGGTTTTTATTCACCGATATTCACCGAGCCTGAGGCGAATAATTGTTTTAGTAAAATTACATAGGTGATTATTTGGAAAAAAATAAAAAATGCACATTTCAAAAATATTTTAATTGAATATTTACGATAAAAGCGGCTTAAAAACGCTTTAGGTGATTATCGCGTATTAATCCGAGGTAGCGCAACCAATCAGCGTTGAGAATTTTCAATAATCACCTATGTAATTTTACTAATGAGGCATATGGCGGCCATATTGGTGCATGTGACCTCATTAGTTATTCACCGGCAAATTTAGAACGAAAGAGAGGCCACTGATGATAAATTCTTATCTAGATAATATTTGTCCTTTCCCACCAATAATTAGAAACTTATAGAAGCTCTTTAAACATGTCCCCAACACCACAGTAGATTTGTGGTGGTCACACCAATATGGCCGCCATTGGCTATTGGCTTCATTTATGCATAGCAGATGCACTATCCAGTCCTTGTTTTCTCGAACAGGCCCTTAGAACAAGATTGCCTCTTAATTTGTGTCATTTTTCTTAACAGAACCATCCAGTGGTCCAGTAAGAATAATTAAAATATATCCTCCTAAAAGGAATACTTCTTCCCTCCTCATAACATGGTCTCTGCCTCCAGAAGAACACAGGAATGGCGTCATACAGCGGTACAGTGTATGTTATAAACTAGGGGCGGATAAAGATCCATGTGTTAATGAAACGATCACTGACAACATGTGGTTCGAGGTCAGTGGGATCAAGCCACATCGCATGGTTAAATTTGCAATTAAAGCTGCCACGGTCGTTGGTTTTGGACCACCAACCATTGCTTATCGGAGGACATACGAAGCTTGTACGTATCCTGTGATCACAGCCTTATTTTTTAACTGTTTTACTGCAAGTCTAAGGAAAATTCAGAATGTTAACAAGCGGGAAAAAGATCATTGTTATGAGAAAAATTGTTTTAGAACCAATCAAAATTAAGGTGTTGAACCAGGTATAAGCATGTCTCTGTTTGCTAATATTGCTTAAACATACTAATCGTCAGGGCTTAAACATGACAACAAACTTTTAAGCCACCTGGCTTAAAAGATTGGTTTAAAGATTGGTTTAAAGATAGTGTCTATGACGTGGGCTAGGGTTCTCCCTGGAAGGCTGGGATTAATAACGGATTAATATAGTTTTGTTTTGACCGGCATGTCAGGAGAGTGCGTACTCCAATGTTATTCGATTTTCTTCGCTTTACATTAAAAACTAAGCAGGAAAGATGCTTCTTAATTATGCTAAAGTCCCGGTCAAACGAGAATGAGAGTTGATGAGAGTCGATGAGAGTTGCAACTCTCGGTCGCGTTTGACTACCAACTCTCATGCACTCTCGTCAACTCTCATCAACTTTGAGCTGGTTCAAATTTTGATGAGAGTTAATGAGAGTTTTTGCTCGTTTGACGGCAGACTTGCTCCAAGTCTGTCTCTCAAAGGGGTTTTTTATTTGGGAGTTATAAAGAGCGCGGGAAAATGCGGGCAGGAAGTTTGACCGCGGTACGCGTGGTTATATCCAGTCCACTCTCATGCAACTTTTGTTCTCAGCGTTTCACCGGGGCATGAGAGTTGATAGAGTTTAAGAGATTTATATCAACTCTCATGCAAACTCTCGCTTGCCAACTCTCATCAATTCAATCTCGACGAACAATACGTATAAGGATTTGCCTCTGTCTCTGTAGACATTTTCCTGGTTTCCCTGTAAGATTTTTTCCATTATTAACGACGAAATGAATAAATAAAGCCCGGAAATAGACGGTCGAAATCGATCCGAAACCGTTGGTGTGGATGCAGATATTTTTATGCATTTTCGAAATATGAAAAACGGAGGGATTCGAAAACGGATTAGCGTGGACGTATAGCCTAACTTTAGAAACGTTTTGGAAAGATGATGCAATTGTAATTCGAATATTATAAATACGAATATTATCAATGAGAGAAATTTTAACTCGAATAAAAATTCACTTCAAATCGTAAAATAATTCGATCGCTGAACAAATTTTCTGCGCACATACAAACATTGAAAATAAAATATTTCAAAGAGAATAAGCCTTTACTAAAGCCTTATAAAATCAACGTATATTATATGTAAGCGTTTGAGCATGGTCATGTGTTCTTAATGGAAAAAAGAGCCGACTGACGTAGAGCACTGATACTCTGTCTATACAGTGGCCCTCAATTCATTGTTGTTTGACAAAGCAAATAAATTCAGGTCAAAGGACTGTCATATTCAATTCATCGGTGCTCTAATATGAATTCACCGATGAGACTGCGTTAACTTCAACTCATTATCAGTATAGTTATGCTGTTATGAAGTTGTTAATGAATTCAATAGAAGCACTGTAGGCAGTGTATCAGTGGTCCACAGAACATGTACCGTAAGGCTTATTTTTTTCAGGCGCCTTTGAACGGGGTGGGGCTTATTTGAGAGAAGGGGGCTTATTTGAGAGAAGGGGGCTTATTTGAGAGAAGGGGGCTTATTTGAGAGAGAGAGAAGCGGAGAGGGGAGGAGCGTATTATGTATTAGGTGGGAGGGGGCTTATTAGAGAGGGTGGCTTAATACATTTCTTTATTTAAAAAGGGGGCTTATTTTTTCAGGCGCCTTTGAACGGGGTGTGGCTTATTAGAGAGGAGGCTTATTAGAGAGATTACGGTACCTTGAAATTATCGTACATAAGATAAAGAATTCGTCCATTCTCGTCTACTGAAAATTATCAATAGCAGACTTTTATATTCTTAAAACAATATATTGTAATGAATTCAAATATACACGAAAACAGGATTAAAGAATGCGTTACTGCTACAAATAATATATAATATAATATTAGTTATATATGCTGACTAAGCAATTTTTTATGTCCATTTTAGATTTGATGTTCATAATTTACGTTTAATTCTAACACTAACAATATAGGACCCTAAGATTTAGTTTTCAAAGGGTCTCGGTTTTGTGCTAATATATTTATAACCTTGCAGGTTACATAATCATTACTATTTATTTCTTGCTGCACTGTCATTTCTAGCACTATGGCACATTATAAGATATAAGAAGATAAAATTATTTGAGAGGCGTCAGAATGTGAGACGAATGAAGGCTAAAGTCACACAAGGCTTAGCTTCACTTTTAAAAACTCAAGTTTTGATGAGGCAATGATACTGATACAGAAAATTTACCCTTGATGATGGCAACGATTATTTATGAAAAATAATATCAAAATTTTTTTCTTGCAAAATATATGTGAAAGTGAGGAACTCTTGTCACTTCTAACACCCCTCATTCTTTGTTTTAATATTCATTATCAGAGAATAACTTCAATAAAATTGTAGAAAGTTGAAAGATCATGTAGTATTATATGCTTTGAAAATTTAAGCTTAATTCTATAAAAGAAAGTTTCACATAATGTTCTTAGTCATTTACTTTTTACCAACATTCTTCAACCACCTTGTGGACACAGTCACACTTCTTTTCGTAGTTTCTTGCAAAATTTTCTAGTTATGTCTCTAAGAACTTTTCCTGTGTACAACAACACTACAATCGCAGCACATTCGTACGTACATAGTCATAGTAACAGTTATTTTATGAAACCTTGTTTGAATCTGATCCAGAAAATGCTACCAAAAGCTTTCAAATCCACAACAGTTTGTATTTCAAATTCTTATACGGTCTTGTTATTCTTACGATGTTCTTCCGTAACTTTCAGTATACATCCAGTTGGTGTCATGGAGCAAGAAGTATTACGCCGTTGTAAAACTATATAGTGTTTGCTTTCCAAAAAGTAACTATTCATTTTGTTGGTTAAACTTATAAATCAGGAACCGACCCATGATTCTCGAAGCATGTTTAGTCTTGAATCTTCGACTGGAACATTGAGAATTTTGCACAATCACATTAAGTCTGTTTAATATATTACGATTTCATGTTGGTTTACGAGCATGGCATGACCACAGTATCTATGTTCCGTTGGACGATGAATTGAAGGTGTACAGATTTTGTCGATAATAAGGACCTGGTTGCTTCACAGACTTCCAGCTTTTGTTAGTAGTATATCAAGTATTGATTGATTGTTTCTCATTTCTTTATTACGCCAGCGAAATATACAAATAAAAGACATTTGTTGCTCTTTCATCAGGTCTAATACAGGAGCACGAGCTTGACGTTTCGTTTATAGCATTTGTTTATATATTCATAATGCCATGAATGTTCCACTAAGTCGCAGGATGTCGGTTAAATTCAATGTTATTTTTCACAATAGGCTTCATGCGTCAAATCCATCCTGTCTCCATTTCAAGATTGCGTTTCTCATAGTATTCCGGTGAAGAATTTTTGACCGATCCTTTTCTGTTAAGTGTCTATATTTTGCAGATAATAAGGACGTATTTTCTTGCCAGATGTTCGCACAATAAATTAAGTCACGGTTATACGGTTTGGTATCCATTTGTATAGTGTGCATCAGCAGTTGAATGATTTTTATGTCTTTCTCCATCACGGGTACATACGAATATAATACGCGTGTTGTTCTTTCATCAATCCAAGACAGTAGCACCAGGTTGGCGTTTTGCTTATGCCATATTTTTTGCTTCATACTGTTTGATATCATGGTCCACTAGGTTTTAGAATGTTGGTCGAAGTTCAATCAATATGTTATTTTTTTACAAATACAGAACTAAGTAGTGAGCTATATAGCACAGACTAAAAGTTAGATGCTCACTACGTTATCGTTGAAAGTGAATTCAAATTAATGATTTTTCTATCTTAACTTAGTCTTTCTGCTGAAAGTTTAAACAAACTTACTTGAAAACGTAATCACCTTGGCAAAACATACTTACATTTTGCTGGTAATTTATTGTTTAACTCGCAATAGGAAATTGCTCTATTTTTGCTTAAAATATGATTCTATGTTTACCCAGTGCCAAGATGGAGCATTTTCAAGAATCGCTTTTGAAATGTTCGTGAAATTAACGATGTTTTTGAAAAAATAACTTATGCAAACCATTAATTTTACAAAGATATTTGGTTTGTTATATGGAAATACATGAAATAATCCCGAATCAAATAACATAAAATCACAGACCAACAATTATATAATTTGATAAATGATTTTAGGTTATTTCTTCTAAGATAAGTTTGCTTAAACTTTCTTGAGATTGGTAGCTGCATATAAACTAAAAATAAATTGAAAACTGTATATTCAGATAAACGGTGAAAATTCCGCAAACTAACACCAATACTACTCAACATTTCCAGACTATAGAATCAGATACGAAGACCGCCAGTATATCAAAGAAATGTTGAATAAGAAAAGTGTTATACTCGCTATAATAGCGTCTGTACGCAGGAATTAAATATATAGCTAGGTACTGCCAAATGCAATTTCAAACTCATAGAAATAATTGATTTTATGCTTTTTAAAGAATTGGTTCATCCGATCTCCTAATGTGTTGCTTCCACCAGCCGAGTTTTAAAATAGGCAGCCAACAAATACTCTCTTATCTTCAAGAATCTGTACATATACGTAATAAGACACACAATTATATAGCTGGATAGAAAAAAAACAGAAGCATTTCAAATATAGCTATTAGATGCAAACCAATGATATATTTTACAATCATTAAAGATTGAATAAAACAAAGTATTTGCCGGGTTGCGTATTGTTTGATATTGAAAATATATCTTTTTGCATCACAGATGGCCTTTCATCTCATGAATTTTAATAAGGTAATTCTATTTCAAAGAAGTTGCATGCGATGAAAATCGAGTAAGCTGAAGGGTTTTTATATTGACAACAAAATGCCGTGATATGTCTGAAATATGCAGCAAGACGGACAGCCAGAACTCGGGCCCCGGTACCCATGCACCAACATTCGAGGAATGAGCGAGCGACCATAGTGACGCCAGGTAACACAGATTAAATCCCAGTTCGAATTCAAATTGATATACTTACGTCTAGGCGATAGTTTTATCGTTCTTTGTGTTTGCACTTCATTCCAAAGTATCTTGTCCAACGCACTATCAAACTTTGTAAAAATATCTGCTAATTAGTGAGAGAAAACGTCTGGTTATATAAGGCAAAAAATGAACGAAGCATGGAGGAAAGTACTTGCATTAGACTGACAATATTGCCCATAGGACCAAGGTTTAACTAAGCAATCCTCAAGTGCTAAGGACTCTTTATGGGAACACAATAATCAAGTATATTATATTAAAAGGTAAAGACGATTTCAAACTTACTTAGAAATCCCCACGAATATACGACAATGATATGTTTACTGTGTTCACGCGAAGTAACAATAGCGGCAATTTGGCGACCCTATCATAAACATTTTATTTTTCACTTAACGATAGCTCACGTACAATTCTTAAGAACAAACTGAAGCTATAAACGATATTTCGCCACTGATTTATTTTGTGGAAGCAGCCACAGAAACCAGGAAACATTGCTCTCACAGAATCTCATCTCATCTCACACTCAACAACGATGCAAAAATCTAAACAACATTCCCAAAGCTAACCTACATATTTCTCTTCTATTTTCTCGCAGTAACTACAGCATATTATTAACCTTGCTATCAGAAGGACAAACAACTCTAAACAAAGCTAAACTAGTTAATTCCTTATTATTTCCACGCAGTTTAAAACTACAGCAGCCGTAGGACGTATCTTGGTATCAACAAATCTCATTCTTGCATCACTCAAAGACGGAAGTACATCTCCCAATTTCCCCCAACAACAAACCCAAAGTTAACTTTTTTGTCGTGAAGTAACAACTACAGATACAGTACGTGGCCACCTAGTTATCACCATGCAAATTTCATATTTACTCAATTAAGCCCCGCAACTCTAAACGACAAAGTCAGTGTTAACCTATGTTCCCTCAACTGCCAGTTTCCTGTCAATTGACAACTATAGCAATTTGGCAGCCATGTTATCACAAAATTTAATTTTAACCAAACAGCGAGGATGCACCCCTATCTCGTAAACCACACCAAAAGCAATTTCACTGTTTTTTATGAGAAACTTAGGAAGCTAAGCAACAACCAAAATCGACATTTGATAGATTATAGTAACCATTCTGTGATTTCAAGGCAATTTAAGCTGCTGTAGTAGCCAGCTATAGTAACAGTTGGAAAACAAGTGCTCTTTCAGAAAGATTTCGTTTCCCGCATGGTAAGAATGTTTCAATAAGAGCAGCTTCACATACGGACTATACTAACAAAGACGACGGCATTTTAACGATACACATGATACATGCTGCAGATTTAAGATTCGCAAACTAAACAACGCTATTTATCAATTTTAAGCTAATACAACAAAATCAGAGAACATCTCACGAGATTTTTCTCTTATTTTTTCAATGTCATGTTTTTGAAACATCACGTCTTCTCCGTAGATGGTAAATGGAGCCCAGATCTCAATGGATCGGTACGCCTCTTTCTCGTGTTTCTGAAAGAGGTTCACTGCCCTTCTTAAAGCTTCGCAAACCGATGTTTCCTGGCACAGTTCGCCATAAAATACTTCCATAAACTCCTTTGTGGCATAATCATCAATGGGCCATAGTGTGGCGAGAACAGAGCGAGCTCCAGCCGCAAGAAATGCTCGAGCTATACCTATGACACCTTCTGAAGAAATTTCACCTTGCCCAGTATGACAACAACATAAAACTACCAAATGAGCTTGCAAGGAAATACTCGTAATATCTAGCTGCGTGAGAAGGTAAGACTCTGCTTTAGGAACAGACGAAGACGGTTGAGTCGAGGAAACATTAGGAGCAAGCATTATTTCACCTCGGTTTGGTTCGCCATGGGCAGCGATATGGATTATACTAGCCCCACTTAAATGTTGCAGCACTATCTGCTTTGTTGCTTCACCTCCCAAGAACGGGCGAGCTTCGAAAAGCTTTGAAAGACATTTAACTTCTTCAGCGGCACTAGGTAGGTTAGAGGTCGGATTACCAACAAACAACGCAAAACCAAATTCAGAATCATGGGATCGTTCCATGCTAAACTTTAGGGTGTGCAATGAAGGTGTAATTTGAATGCTGTAACTATTGGATAAATAACAGCCATTTTCATCAATCAATGAAGAAAATGGAGCAAAGAACAATTGCTCATCTGGAACAACTATAAGCTTATTGCCTTTAACAACATCTTTTACGGGTTTAATAAGAAGTTGAAACAATTCTTCCAAAAGAGTTTCATTGTTGAAATCACCTTCGCCAAGAGTATTTTCAACTAAATTTTTAGCCTCGGATTTTTTGCTTGCCATTTCCAAGGGAAACATCGTTTGGCTATACAAATTGGCAACTGAATCAAGTTTGTAAAATGAAGAATCTCGATTCACATTTACATTTACCCTTCCAAAAAACTTATTTATCAGCCGGACAAACGTTTCCAATCGTGCATCTGATTTAGACGCCCTAAAGATCACTTCGCCATTCAAAACCCAAACATTGAGAAAATTTTCCAAATCGAAAACAAATACTAAAATTGAAGTATCGTTACTTTCTACCTGGAGCATGCTCTGTATACTCTCTATTTCTAGCTGCTCTTCTCTGTTCTCGATGCTCTTCCATATCGCATGTGCATAACCGAACATATCTGTATCCAAGGAATTCTGTTTTCTTTCAATGGAGCAATGGAGCTCTTTAGCCCTTCCAAGGTCAATTACTAATAATCCGGATTCAATGCGTTCCAAAGAAATGAAACAACTCGTCAAAATGTTGTGGGTATTAAAATATTGTTTGGTGAATGACAGCTTATTTTGATCTGGAACCGAGTTTAAAAATATTGTATCAAACAAACTAATAGATTTCATCAAGCATAATGCAGCGTCTTCATATTTTCCTAAACATCTATTAGCATTGCCCAAATTGCTATTTTTATTTGCTGTTCCTGACCGATCGCCAATAGCAGTACTCATTTCTAAACCTTTTTTGTAGTAGTCAATGGCCTTTTCATATTCTTCTAAACTAAGATAAGCATTACCCAAATTGCCATTGTTACTTGCAATTCCTGACCTATTGCCAATAGCAGTACTCATTTCTAAACCTTTTTTGTAATAGTCAATGGCCTTTTCATATTGTTCTAAACTAAGATAAGCATTGCCCAAATTTCCATTGTTACTTGCTATTCCTGACCTATCGCCAATAGCAGTACTCATTTCTAAACCTTTTTTGTAATAGTCAATGGCCTTTTTATATTCTCCTAAACATCTATAAGCATTGCCCAAATTGCCATTCTTACTTGCAATTCCTGACCTATCGCCAATAGCAGTACTCATTTCTAAACCTATTTTGTAATAGTCAATGGCCTTTTTATATTCTCCTAAACTAAGATAAGCATTACCCAAATTGCCATTGTTACTTGCAATTCCTGACCTATCGCCAATAGAAGTACTCATTTCTAAACCTTTTTTGTAATAGTCAATGGCCTTTTTATATTCTCCTAAACATCTACAAGCATTGCCCAAATTGCCATTGTTAGTTGCAATTCCTGACCTATCGCCAATAGCAGTACTTATTTCTAAACCTTTTTCGTAATAGCCAATGGCCTTTTTATATTCTCCTAAACTAAGATAAGCATTGCCAAAATTGCCATTGTTACTTGCAATTCCTGACCTATCGCCAATAGCAGTACTTATTTCTAAACCTTTTTCGTAATAGCCAATGGCCTTTTTATATTCTCCTAAACATCTATAAGCATTGCCCAAATTGCCATTCTCACTTGCAATTCCTGACCTATCGCCAATAGCAGTACTCATTTCTAAACCTATTTTGTAATAGTCAATGGCCTTTTTATATTCTGCTAAACAAAAATAAGCACTGCCCAAATTGGCATTGTTACTTGCAATTCCTGACCTATCGCCAATAGAAGTACTCATTTCTAAACCTTTTTTGTAATAGTCAATGGCCTTTTTATATTCTCCTAAACTAAGATAAGCATTGCCCAAATTGCCATTGTTACTTGCAATTCCTGACCTATTGCCAATAGCAGTACTTACTTCTAAACCTTTTTTGTAATAGTCAATGGCCTTTTCATATTCTGCTAAACTAAAATAAGCATCGCCCAAATTGTTATTGTTAGTTGCTATTCCTGACCTATCACCAATAGCAGTACTCATTTCTAAACCTTTTTTGTAATCGTCAATTATCGTTTTGGATGCCATTGGCTCACCTTTTTAAGCGTTTCTTTCTTTACTTGAGATCTGAAACAAAAGCATATAAAAACTGATTAGTGGGACAGAGCTCAACGTCCATCGCTCCATGCATGGACGATTATCTCTAAGGGGTTATACAAATAATTTTTGAGGTGTTACCATGATCGATATCTCTTTATCTTTGCCTTTTTCAGGTAGATTGAGTAGAAATTTTCAAATTTCTGAAAAAGGCTTTCTCTCAGAATGCATATACAATAGCAACAGTACTTGTTAGCACATGAGTGTGATTTTTCAGACTCGTGTGATTTTTCAGACTTGTGTGATTTTTCAGAGGTGTTACGTGAAATAGCACTTTTACGGCACTGGAGTTGTGAGGCAAAAGAAGTACCATGCTTTCACTGCCTTGGCATATTCCCCTACCGCAAAGAACGTACTGGTTACACAGTCGTTTCTGATGCAAAATCTAGGCCTGTGCAATTGACCTTTGTGAAAATTAATAAACCTTTTAGGAATATATTTTCGATTTTATCGTTTAAAAAACTAATAAACTGGCTTGGCAACAAACGTGTTAAAGAGGGGCAGGATTTTATGCATGAAATATAGAACTTTGTAGTTTTATTGGGTTGTTCCTAAAAATATTCACGTCATGCCTAGATAAAATTTGCTTTGTCGAGAGGAAATTTGCTTTGTCAAGAGAGCAAGGGGGTAAATTGACTTCAGATGTCCAAATGGGGTAGGGAAATGTGGATGTAAGAGACCTTAAAGAAACCACTGTGATTGTACCTGATTTTGGCTAGAAAGCACATTTTAAAGCTATTAATAACAGAACATTTATATAACAGCAATAATTGATCAGCAAGCAAAATGCAGTCGACTTTCACATGACAACCAGGTAAATGGCTCACTCGATATTGAGATACTTTTTAACTGGTGAACTTCATGTCAATTAAAGTTTAACAGAATTCTGATGTATATCTACTGATAAAAGTAAACAACTATAAAGTGAACATAATTCAATCTCTATATTGGAACTCGTATACTTTAAATTGTCATGCATTAAATCTCAGACTCGTTTATCAGCTGTATAACGATGTCGGTTGAAAAATGTGCGCAGAAACAAGCAGGAAAACAGAGTTACATTGGAAATTATTATGACAATAACCTTGTGTTGTTGCGTTGAACAAGCGGTTGTTTATAGATACTATTAATCGCTACATATGACGAGCACGGAATCTAAACACAGAAGTCGCGTGTTTTGTTACAAATTAAACAAATTAAAGTTATTAACTCACCTTCAAGGGGTTCGCGGATAGTTTAAATCAACCACAACAACTCTATTCTATCATATATTGTAAATTTAGGTTGAGACAACCGTCTCTTCAAGTCGGTCGCCACTTGTTTCCATCTACCAAACAGCCGTTACATCATTTTTTCAACTTAAAAATTTTGTAACTGACCCTAACTCTAAAACCTACCCTAACCCAAAACCTAACCCAAAACCTAACCCAAAACCTAACCCAAAACCTAACCCAAAACCTAACCCTAAATAACTTAAAGTGCTTATGAACGCAAAATGGGTTTTTATTGATTCGGATAGAACATAAAAAGTTAGTTAATAAGTTCTAGATTAGTTTTTGGCTTAGACTTTTAGTTTCGGAGATATAAAGGCTCAAAGTCGCTATTTTGGAAAAAAAGTAGCGTCTTCCGGGAGACTGGGTCCCAGGAACGTGTGTATTTAATTTTACTATAAAAACAATTACATTTGGATAAATCATCTTGAAAAGTCGGCTATTTCTTGAGGAAAAAAACACATTTTTGAACTCAAACACATTTTTGAGTGTGTAAAGTAACCCTTCTAGTGGTTTGCATCGTCAATCGTGGAATATAGACGAAGGAATGGTTTTAAATGCGATTTCAAAGTCGATCGTGGAGACGACCATGACACTTGATGACAGTAACTTATGTCTATAAATTCTGTGACATAGATGCCTCTTGCTTATAAAATTATTTCGAAAGAAGAAATAAATGAACGAATGCAAGGGTTAAAAGTTTGTTGGAATGGAACTTAAACCTTTTACTGCATTTTATAGTCTTCATGCCTTCATGGACATGGGAATCGGTTGCATTTCATTTCTACACCTGCTTTAAAGTTGGTTCTCACTTTAGCAAGGAAGCTTGTTTCCCTACAAATTTTACATTCAAATTTGCCCAAAATTTGGACATTTTCAAGAACAGTAACTGGTTAACTGCAACTGGCCAACCCACAATCTAATGAAATTGCAGGCCCCCATGTATATTCTCACAGAACCTTTCATAGAAAGATTGGTTGGCAGATTGTCATCTTTGTCCATGTAACTGAAAGATGATCAATACACGGATATCATAAACTGGATATATAGATATATATATATGGAATTATTGTGACAACACTAAACATTAATTGCCACATAAATAGGCTTAGAATAATATTCATCTTTTGAGAATGTTTTAGTGGGGGAGACATATTTATTTTAATAAGCCATAAGGCCAGTATGTGATCTGCAAAACTTCATACTTTCTATTACAGTAGCTTTGTCTGTGTGGGCAGAGCAAACATGCTTCAACTTTCACATTAGATGTAAGATGTCTGGTGTGAGAGTGATGTATGCTTTACTCATAGTGTACACACATCCAACTTTCTTGGCATGCCCACATAGCTGATTAAGTAACTTGGAAAGGTGCTTCTCTGTGCAGGTAAACCGACTTCCTCCCCATGGAGGAAAATGGATGTTGACCCCCTACCAGATGTCCTTGCACATTTTAGAAGTGGAATCTCTCCTTCCAGATGGGTAAAGTTCTTCCATAGTGGGAGTCTGGCTCTTTTCTAGGTAACCCATCACCCAAAAAGCAGCTAAAGTTTAGCCGATCCAATCAAGCACAGTTAACCCATTAATTGGCAGTACTCTACCACTGATGAGTAAAATTTGCCAATTAATGGGTTAAGCCAATCCAATCGATCAAGGGGCTGAGCTATTAAAAGTGAACTTGCCCCCAAGAGACAATAGAGTCACACTGCAACATATATTGATAAAGATGTTTAATAAATATTTAATTAAAAATATTAATTCATCTTTCACTGATGGTTCCAATTTACTTCACTGATAATCTAGATGAAATCACAAACAAATAGTTTAATGGGCTATACAATGTTGAAGTGTATCTCTCTATTTAGGGAATTTTCTGTTAGCCTCCCTAAGGTTCTTCAACATACGTGGCTTAGGGACCAAGGCCTAACCGCAGAAATGCCTGATACTCAGGTTAAGGTGGTTCCACTAGTGGGACAGTGCAGCACTTGGTGATCAACTTTGTGCCAAATACATGTATCAATTAAACATATATCATCAGTATCTCACTGTCATATAAAACATGTGACATTGACCACATGTGTAGGATAATACAAGACACTGAAAGTCCACATATAAAGTAGGTTGAAGTCTAAAAGTAGAATGGCCTATTAATTTATATTAGTTAAATACCATAAAGGCATTAAAGTTGTGATAATTTCCACATTGAAAAATATATGATATATTATTCTATAACAGCAGTATGTAATCTCTCAGAGGTAGAAGCACTTCGATCGTTTTGTGCGTCAACAAACACCGTTGTACACCGGACATGTCCGGCGCAGAACCTTTCATCCATACTGGCTTCAATGACATTGTATACTAAGCAAATAATATGCACATTTAGGTGACATGATTCAACGTTAAATATCCAAAGTTCATACGCGCGAATAGACATCATTGCATTTGTTAAAATCACAGCTTACCTGTATGTTGATTCCTGTCCTATGTTGGGACAACTGGGTACATTAGTCTTTGTTTATAGGTCGATAACTATGGCCTGTATTTGCCACCAAATGTCTCAGATCGATGAGTTTCGGTGCCCTCTTTTCTATCGGTTTAAAGCCGCAATAGGTGATTTATCATCCAAAAAAGGTGTCAGATAGCTAGATATATTACTGTTGGTACTTTCTGTGTAAGATCACGCACAAACGAAACATCGTTTAGACAAAATATGCAAAAAAACACAAGATATCGATATCTTCGCCATATATTTCTTAGTTGTTTATCAAAGTTGGGTTCCTGGGATCCAGGCCCCTTGGTGATATTTTGGTCGCGCTACTTTTTTTCAGAAAATGGCAAAATTTGCCTGTTTGAGCCTTTATATCTCCGAAACTAAAAGTCTAAGCCAAAAACTAATCTAGAACTTACTAACTAACTTTTCACGCCTTATACGAATCAATAAAAACCCATTTTGCGTTCATAAGCACTTTAACCCTAACCAAATTGATGAAGAAAAATTAAGAAAAACGAACATGAAAATCTTTGAAAATCGGGAAAATTGCGTAACGTCAGTTTGATAGATGGAAACAAGTGAAAACCAGTGAGCTCTATATATATATCTGGAGTGAGAACTTATATCCAAAAAGTGAAGCCAAAGATGGCGGAAATTGACGTCCAGTGCCAATCCCTTTCTATTGTTTTCGACCGCGCGGTTTGCACAAGCCGGCAAGGAGTGTGCCGACATTTCGTGTTTTTACTCCGATGTAAACAATAACATCATGATTTTATGAACTAATAACTTGATTAGCGATGCGATCTGTTAGTATAAACTGGAATTAGCTAGAAAAATGGTATGAAAACTGTTTATGACCTTCATGAGTTTGGACGTCAATTGCCGCCATCTTTGGCTTCACTTGGCCTATTGGCCGAACATTAGAAGTTCTTACTCCAGATATATATGGAGCTCACTGGTGAAAACCTTCACAAGTCTTAATAGTAAATAATTATACAGTGCTTCCACTTGCGCAAAACTAAATTTCCCTTTCTCATCCTTATTTTCTACGAAATTTCCTTCCAAAAATTGCATAATTTCCTTCCAAATTTCCGGCATGTGCCATCGTAAATTCCCTTTTGCATTAATTTTAAACGGTTAAAAACGTTTTCCTACTCGAGAATTAGGTGGAATAGACCAAACAAATTGGGAAACAACTTGATTGCTCTGGTCAGGTAGACGTGATCTACCTAGATATATGGCCAAGGCTTTTGACAGAGTCAGTCATCAACTTTGGGCACCACAAACTAGTTTGCTTATTAAGCGGTTAGAAAGAGTACAACGACGAGCCGCCAAGTTTATTCTAAACGTACATTCCGTTGTGCTGCCACCTACCAAGAAAGGTTAATGGAATGTAATTTGCTCCCTATTTGTTACTGGCATGGGTTGTTAGACTTGGTCCTGCTTTTTAAAGCATCGAATGGCTTAGTTGATATCAGTCCTGAAGTGCTACCCAAGCCCAAATTACTGAGTCGATTAACACGATTTTCTGCTCCTAGTGATGAGATAATCTTTCAACAACACTTTTGTCGTACAAAAACTTATCAGACTTCTTATATAAATAGGGTCACTAGAGTTTGGACATTTTGCCTAATGATATTCGTAAAAATAGCAATTCCCTGTCCTCTTTTAAGGCTAAATTGTGGAAGTATTATACTTCTGCCCTATCTAGCTACTACGACCCTGAAAACTCTCGGACATGGAAATCTGAAATCGAAGTTTGAATGCGCCCATGCGAGGTTTATAAATAAATAAAAAATAAAATGTTTTTTGTTCTAACCCATAAATTGGTTGTCTCAGATTCATTTTGAAAAACTGACGCATAAAAAGCTTTAAAAGCATTAGAAGTGTCTGTTATTTTCTAGCCATGCCAAGACTAAAAGTATTGCTTACATACAACTCCCCCCCCCCCGCCCCTCTAACGAAATATAGTGTTATATACGATCTAGGATAAATTGTTTAGAAAGTGTATTTTTTGATATTTTGTAAATGCGCATTTGATGACTTTCAAATTAGTGTCAAGGCTATTTCACACCCCATGCTAATTTCATCCCAAAAATTGGCTTCATTTATCTAATTCATTGTGTTTTTCTCTATCCTTTCCACACACGTAGCTCCAGATGGTCCACCCAACGACGCACGCACGACGCACGTGGGAACCACGAGCATTTCGTTGTCATGGTTACTTCCAGATCCCGAGTTGCGCAATGGATGGATTAGCAAACATACCATCTGCATCCGGGTCTTCAGCACGTCTCCTGGCCCTTGTCAGCGACAAATCGTACTCGGTAAAGATACTAATGAGTATACGGTGACTGACTGAAACCTTACACGAAGTATATCTTTAAGATATCCGCTGGCACAAGTGCTGGTTTTGGACCACCTGCTCTGGTGGGTAACAGAACGTTACAGACAGGTAAGGGACTGTTTTGAACATGTGTGGATACTATACAAGATTCACTTACACTTGCACTTGCAGACGTCGTTGTTACCCAATACAACTTTTCGGTATTTATGCCACGAATATTTCCTTGGCCTGGGAGCCTCGCTCTCGTGAATCAAAAATAAATGCAATTCGTTCACATTTCACGAGAATGAGGCTCCCAGGCCAAGGGGAGATTTGTGACGTAACCTGATGATGACTTCGTGATCCCCTCTCCCAGTTCAATGTGTGAACAATCCAGGAACAACCCAAGGAGGTTCAGACCCCCCCCCCCAAATCAATTTTAACAAGGGGACTGAGCAGTGGCGTAACTACTATGGATTCAGACTGGCGAAACTTGGGGCCCCAAATGGATGGCTCGGCTCCAGGCAGCAGCTCAGACTGTAGAGCAAAACAAATCGACGCAAATGCATGAACGAACAAAATGCATGAACGCAACAACAAAATAAAGAGACAACAGGTTAAAAAGAGACAAATTAGGTTGATTTCGGGTGTGCCTAAAGATATAAACAAAATCCGACGTTTCGAGCCAAAGCCCTTCGTCAGGAGAAATTAGTAGACAGATAAACATCAGCTTTTCTATAGCAACGCCATAAAAGCTGTCACGTGATATTAACCATGAAAATAAAGTAGTCATAACAATCATAACAAAATAGAATTAATATGTAAAGATATAGACTGCGTGCAGGCTTCGGCCCGATATAGGGTCGAAGGCCTGCGCACAGGCGTTACACTTATCAAAGGCCTATAAATGTCGTATAAAAGGAAGAGGGGATATAGGGGAAAGCATATAAGAAGTATTTAAGAGAAAAGAGTGAGCTAGATGAAGGACATCAGGCGCTGAATGGTGCATATATATATCTCTATATCTATATATATATCCCCCTTGTACGACATTATAGGCGCTTTGATAAGTGTAACGCCTGTGCGCAGGCCTTCGACCCTATAATCGGGTCGAAACCTGCACAGTCTATATCCTCATTTGCAGCGCTTATACATATTATATATCGCGGCCTTCGATCTCCTTGGTTATGAAATTCTTGATACACAACAATATATATTGTTTCTTAATATGCATTTCATATATATGTGACAGCTTATAGCGTCTGTCTACTAATGTGGTTCTGTCTACTCATTTCTCGACGAAGGGCTGTTTAGCTCGAAACGTCGAGATTAACTTGTCTCTATATGTCCGTGGCCGACGCTGAATTTAAGTCAACAAAATATATATTCTTTCTTGATATATTAAAATGTCGTAAAAGGGGTGAGATCCCCCCCACCTTAATGCTTACTTACCTTTTGTCTATTCAACGTTTCCTTGAATTTGATATATCCCACCTACACAGACTGAGCTTTCGGTATAAAAGCAAGGTTTTTGTTATAGGGATATTATAACACTCTTGAACCAAGCCATTCTTCCCGTTTTTTGCTCATAAAAGGAACTTCACTGAGGGGTGGGGACAAAATAGTTTGTTGGGGGGGTGAAGCATGGGGGCTGGGGGAGGGGGCAAGTCCACCCAGTTTATATATTTAAGAAGGGCCTGCGTATGCAAATGACGCGTTCTGAGTCGGGATAAAATGGAATACTTTGATATGCATATTCTAATTCTTCCAATCGCAGCTATATGTTTTGATTCAAGTGCAGTGCACAGAACTGAAATATGTTATCATCGAACTAAAATATTTCTTTTATTCGTTTTAGCGCCATCTGGTCCTCCGACAGATTTACACATTGCCAACTTCACTCATAATCAGATGAACGTCACGTGGTCGCCCCCAGACCCCTCAGAAAGAAACGGCGTGCTTACTGAGTATTCATTGTGTATTAGAAACCAATCCCATAACCTCTGTCTGCATGAAGATATTGTTCCATGTACACAGATATCGTACATGTTTAGCGGGCTTAGACCGTATCGTATTTACAGTATTGAGATTAAAGCAGCCACCATGATTGGTTTTGGCCCGTTAGGGAAGATTACCCAAAGAACAGCCCAGTCAGGTTTGTAGTGCCAAGGTTTTTAGATAGTAAATTCGAACCATTCCTTACGGACATCTCTCTAATACAAATACCTCTCTAAAATTTGCGCGCCCCGTATTTGAATAAGAAATGAGGCATTAAAGGCCATGTTGAACGCGGCGATTTTTGATACAACTTTGCAACGCAATTTCTGCACAGAGCCATGTTATGTAGAAATGCCCGCACAGAAAAACAGTGAACATGGCCCGCTTTTCACTCCACCGATATTATCATTCTCATTCATTTCTTCGTTGCCTTCTAGATCTGGGCATGTTTAAGTGTTTAGAAAGAAAAATATCGGCAAAGTAAAACGGAATTCATGCCCACAATTTTTCTGTTAACTAACATCGCTCTGTGTCCGAAGTAGCGTTGTAAGTTGCAGCAAAATTGCTCGTGGGGCGCAGGGAAGCGGAAGCGGAAGGCCACAGATTAATTGAATAAAAAAAATTCGCAGCAAGCATAGACTCATCATAATGAAAGTATTCAGTCGAAAGGGTTAACGAAAGAGGTAGTAGAGACTCTGAAAACGCTTACTTCGACGACGATAGAGACTTCTGGGGACGCCTGCTCGGCGCCACCATGGCGGCGGCCTGTGCGGGCGGCCTCCTAAGTTTGGGTCAAGGTCTTACGCCCTGGTGTAACGCAGAGGGGCGGGCGTAGGGAAGCGGGGAAGGTCGCGACACTTGAATTCTTAAAACAGCGCATAGAGAGCATAGACTCACGAATCATAATGAAAGAAAGGGTTAACGAAGAGGTAGAAGAGGCAGAGAAGACTCTGAAATGCCATTTCCGACGATCTAGATTCTGTTTCCCTGCTCGAGCCAACCGGCGGCGAGGCCCGTGCGGCGGCCCCAAGTTTAACAAGGTTCCTACGCCCCTGGTGTAACGTGACCTTAAAAAGGCCCTACAATCTTAAATAGTGACCTCTCAAGTGTAATTCTCCCAGTCATTTTCAATGCTGTGCCGCACCTGATTTAACACCAAACACCAAACGCCGGTTTATCGGGGACCCTCATGCCGCTAGTGGGAATGCACTGGTATCGAGTGCTGAAGGCACAATGCCATTAGGGGGAGGGGGGTATGGTAGCATGCTTTCCCAGAAATGTTTGAAATGTACAGTTTCTGAAACGCCATTTTAAGCACTTTGGGGGAAGATTTATAGAATTTACTATGGCATTATTATATATTTTATAACTAATTTGTATGACTCCCCTCCCCCCAAATCTTCACCCCTTTAGTTACGCCTCTTTTTCTAACATTTGCTCGCCCCGTATTTGAATACGAAATGAGGCACTAAAAGCCCGACAATCTTAAATAGTGACCTCTCAAGTGTGATTCTCCCTGCCTTTTTCGATGCTGCGCCACACCTGATTTAACACCAAACGCCAAACACCATACGTTTTCTCCGGGTACTCTAGTTTCCGCCTGAAGTAATGCCCCGGTCAAACGAGGATGAGAGTTGATGAGTATGAATGAGAGTTGCAACTCTGAGAACTCTCGCTCGCGTTTGACCGCCAACTCTCATGAACTTTCATACACTCTCTTGAACTCACATCAACTTTGAGATGGTTTAAATTTGATGAGAGTTTTTTTTGCTCGTTTGACCGGTACACGTGGGAATATCCAGTCTACTCCCAATCAACTTTTGTTCTCGTTTCAGTCGTTTGACTGGAGCATGATAATTGATGAAACTCTCATGCAAACTCTCATTTGATAACTCTCATCAATTCTCATTCATTTAAATTTTTAAATAGATAACAGCATATATTTTATCTCTGTTTCAGAACCGAGTGGCCCGCCAAGAAGAAAAGCAGTGAAGTACGTGGACGAATCAACGATTAGTTTCTCATGGTCAGCACCTCACCCGGAATTGCAAAATGGCTTTATTATCTACTATAACGTGTGTATAGGAGAATATAGTCCTGACTTTTCCTGCGTCAGAACAACACAAATATCAGAAAGCAGCAAGCCGAGTTACGCTTACGGTGGCCTGAGTCCGAGTAAAGAATATATTGTGGTGATTAAAGCCGCGACCATTGTAGGTCTGGGACCGCCTGCTTTCATTCAGAAGACCTCAGGTACACCTGTTTGTCTTGCCTTCCCAGGCTGAAAAGAATTGAATGCATAATTACCTCCGTTAGTTATCTTCGCTAGGAGGTTATGTTTTTTCACCTGGATTTGTATGTTTGTATGTGTGTTTGTCTGTGCGCACGATAACTCAAAAAATATCAAACATTCTGATACGAAATTTTAATCCTTTTAAATTATCTTCCTTTCCCCGGCTGAACAGAGCTGAATACGTAATTATGCATATTAAATACACTCCTTGGCTTGTTTACATTTTGCTACCAGAGAAACGCGTAAACAAGGCTGACTTAATTTACTGGCGAAGTTATGCAATCTCTGAGTGAACCAAACTTAATCGATTTGTCCTTGGTATACGTCCATTATCCCCACAAATGTTCGTATTAAAATATTCGATATTTTTTAGTTATCTTGCTAACAGACAAACACACACACAATTACACAAACAAACCCACAGTCATAGAATAATTACATCGCGACAAACCACTCAACGTTGACAATGAAGTGCAAAAAACGTTGCTGCTGCTCTGCAAATTACAACATTGAGTGGTGGGGGCTAAGAGGAGGCTAAGCACCATCTAAGCATATCCTCCTGACGGGGGTAATGAACGATCACCTCCATAATATACATTATACTTTGGAGCGAGGCACCCTATCATACAAACTCTTGTTTTTCATATTTCTCACAGGCGAGTGTGATCTTCCCGTCCTGCACCGCGATGATCATGTTAGCGACGACAGTTTTACTGCCAGCGGGTTTCTCGGTAAGGGATATGCGCCATACCATGCACGCATTGATGGTGACCAACCATGGTGTGACAGTGGCTTAAAAAATAATTCCTATGTACAGGTCGATTTTGGTGGAC
The DNA here is from genome assembly GCA_016169945.1 of Trachythela sp. YZ-2020. NCBI lineage: Eukaryota > Metazoa > Cnidaria > Anthozoa > Malacalcyonacea > Clavulariidae > Trachythela > Trachythela sp. YZ-2020. The sequence goes on along the minus strand of JADLSH010000121.1, from coordinate 3,266,914 downwards.
CGCTAAGAGTTATTGGTGTAGCAACAAGACGCCATAACCAGCATTGGGAGAGTTGGATCTTGTCGTATAATGTTTTGCATAGTCTGGACAACATGACATGGCAACATGTTAATGTCAGCGGCAAAACGGTTAGAATCCTTATTATTTCATGTTAGGATGACACAATAGTTTGAGTATGTAGGTTAAGGGGTTAGCTTTTACTTTTTGGTCAATTTTAGCCACTTTTTCATTTTTTGAAAGTGTCGGAAAATGCCCAAAAAATAAAGGAGTTAACCTTAACTTTTTGTCGAAAAAATGTTATTAAGGGTTTTTAGCATTAATTTTTCAGTTTTTGAAACAGTGGCGAAAATGCTCAAAAAGTATTAAAAAGGGCTAGCCTTAATTTCTTGTCAAAAAAAATGTTAAGAGGTTAGCCTTTAGTTTTTGGCCATTTTCAGGCACTTTTGGTTTTTGAAAAAGTAAAGTGGTTACCCTTAAGGGGTTAGCCTTAGAGTTATGGTTAGTCTTAGGGTCAAGGTTGTGTTAGATGAAGGACTACTTATAGAATAACTACATGATATACTGTATAACCGCTGGTATATTTGTTCAAACTGTTTTCACTGGGGTTTACATGAAGTGGTAACCGTTAAAATAAATGCCCGTTTAAAGCACTGGTTTAAATAGGTCCAACAATGTTTGCCCAACATCATGTAACAATGTTGAAATATTCAGTTCAACTGCTTATTTTTCAAATCCTTTGATAATTTGATTTATCCAAATTGAAAATCTGTTCTCTGAGGTATTTGGGAAAGAAACATCATAGAACATTATTTGAAAATTATTGGATGGTGTTGGGCCAACAATCTTGGGTGTGTTTGAACAAGCATTAACTTGGTTTAAAGTTTCTGTGTGTTTGTCTGTTTGTTTTTCATTGTTTGTTTCTTTGTCTGTTTGTTCGTGCGTGCGTGCGTGCGTGCGTGCGTGCGTTCGTTCGTTCGTTCGTTTGTTCGTTCGCCTGTTCGTTCGCTCGTTTGTCCAGTTTTTAGCCGTTATGATTCGTCAATTTATTTCAGATCATTGATGGAAACGCAGACACGATTGAGGGAAGAGTGGTCACGCATTTCATAGATGAACCGGTTTTAGCTCGTTTTATCCGGTTTCAAGTTCTCACCTTCGTGGGTCTTCATCCGTGTATGGGAGTACAGGTCTTTGGCTGTGCACCTGGTAAGGAGAATATCGTATTTCACCAGAGTCGCTCGAACTATTACAGACGTTCTTATTCCTGAAACCAGCTTTTTACACGTTCTTGGACCGGTTGTATAAAACTCTTACCTTTATTTTAACTACTTGTTACGTCAGGAGCGTAACTATTGGTGGGGGTGTGGAGGGTGAGACACCCCCCCCCCCAATGTTTAACAATTGCAAAAATATGTTCAAGTCGTGTTGAGTAAGAAAAAAACCCCTTGAAGACCAGTTTGGGCAATTTGAAAAATTTGCTAATCCAATATACAACATTTTCTGACCATTAGAAATCTATAAAATCTTCCCCCCAAAGTGCATGAAATGACGCTTCCAAGACTCCATATTTCAACATTTTCTGGGGGAGCATGCCCCCATACCCCCCTACTGGCCTCGTACTTGCAGCACTCCATAAACCATTTTGGTTTTGGCCAGCCCCTTTACTTTTCAAAATATGATATTTTGAACCGTTGTGTTGTACTACATATGATAGTACTACAAAAGATATTTTGAAATATCTTTTCAACATGGCGGCGGGTCATTTAAAAGTGAGCTCCTCGAATACTTCAAATAAATCTGCTAAATTCGCAGATTCGTATGAAATAAATAAACACCAAGATTGCTCATATATTAGTTATGACGGCAAACGTCTTAGATGGGCTGGAAACCTAGAATCCCTGAAACATTTTGTTGAAAATGGTGTTAAATTGCTCGGTATCTGGACTTCTCCCGGGGGCAGTTCTAAAATGTTTACTTGCTCTCATCTGGACCTAACATTAACGTGGCATCCTGGTAAACAAAACACCCTAATACTGAAAGGAACGACTAGTTTGGATTTAGCTGACACGCTGATTAAAGTCTGCTCGACTTCATTAAGTGGTAATTTCGCAAAGGACTGGAAGACGTCAAATGGCGATAACACAACACTAGAATCAACTTTTCAAGTGCCTGTGGAAAAAGCTAAATATAATCATGAGAATGAAACCTTTTCTGAAGAACAAGATGAGGTGAGATCTACTTCTATTTCTAGCACTACATTGCAAGGATCTGCCACTAACTGTCGATGTAATTTGCTCGCTGCTGATATCGAAGGGCTAAAGCTCGATATGGCAATCATGCAAATGCAGATCGAGTCTAACAACGAGTCTCAAAATCGTGTGCTAAATAAATTAAGCGAAAGCAACGAAATAACATGTTTAAAGCAAGATCTTCTAAAAGAAAGGGAACGACGTAAAAATCTCGAAAAGGATATGACTATTTTAGTTGAGGGGAGAAATAGAGAAGTTGAAGAACTAAATAATTCAATTGCCTCACTGCAGAATACACTAGAGTCAACCGAAATGACAAACAAATGTTTAAGTGAAGAAATTATTCAAATTAATTCAAATAACATACCGAAAGCTAGTTGCAATGTAAGTACACAATGCTGGCTAGACAGACCGGAACTAATTAAGCACAGATCCAACCGCGGTAACCACTCTACACAACAATATAGTAGCCATACCGATCATAAAGCTATCAGAAACAATCGGAAAAACCAAGGTGAAATTAAATTAAATAATGGTATTAAGCCGTTGCCACGCGATGTAAATCCAAAAGAAAGCTCCCCAAAGGCAAACAATAAATCTACAGAGGAAGCCACAAACACAGTAATTAAGTCTAAATTTCGAGCACATGAGCAACTTAGACCAGATTGGGGTTATAATCTGCCTTTGATTGATGGTCCAAAACAGTCTGATAATAGTCCTAGGTGCAACACCATTGAAATAGCTAAGGAACAAATATCGGAAGCAAATCAACTAACATTTACAAGTAATTCACCAGCTACCATTGTCAATAACAATATTGAAATAGCCGCTGTACGAGTATCCGATGCGGTTCAAGATACTATCACGAATAATACATTACCAACTGTAGACAACAACAACAACATCATTGAAATAGCTGAAAGTATCTGTGATCAAGGTTCTTTTCGGAAAAACCTTTTTCCGAAAAATCAATTCCGAAGCAGACCTCCGTCATATCTCAAACGACCAACACAGGATTGGTTGAACCACTTGGTACTGGTCCACCAAGTAATGAAACCAATGAAACATTCTCGAGACGACCAATTCCTGTTCGAATTACAACCCGACCTATTAAAGAATATCGCTTTTCTTCCTCTCATCGGTCAGATGTGGTTTTAAATCGTAATAAGTCTACCATAGCAGCCTATCGTAGTAACTTAATTAGTATTCAACCTATAAATTGTACTACAAAGCATGCCTTTCCTACAATATTCCTTAGCAACACCCGGTCTATGGTCAATAAATTAGATGAACTTCATGCGACAATTTCAACAAATAACTGTGATATTGCTATTATAACTGAATTCTGGCTCTCACCCCATATACCCGATGACTTAATCGGCCTACCTAACTTTGCAACTATACGCAAGGATAGGCCGGAGGATCAACGCGGCGGAGGCCTGTGCACTTACATCAACAATAACTTAAATTTTCTTGAATTAGATTACCTCTCAGATCTACAATTTGAGACACAGTGGTTTTTACTCAAACCAAACAGATTACCAAGGGGAATTAGCTCAATTATCATGGCAACAGTGTACCATCCTCCTCAAAACAAAGACTACCTACTACGAGATCATTTATTTCAATCCTTGGATACTGCTTTAGCAAAGTTCCCAAATGCAGGAATTATTATTTTAGGGGACTTCAATCAATTTACACCTGGCAGCCTACACACCAACACGGGGAGCAAATACCCTTGATCAAGCCTATTCTACCTTATCGTGTCATTATAATGAAGCATTAATTCTCCCCCCTATTGGTATGTCAGATCACTCAAGTGTTCTCCTCAATCCAAAGCAACCGACTTCATTTACACAACCAACTAAACGTATTCTAAGAAGAGATTCGAGACCTTCCAATAAACATGATCTATTTATAAAATTGTCGCGGGCTGACTGGATCCCACTCTGCCATATTACATCATGTAACGACAAAGTTTCCCTCTTTACTGAAATTGTATCTCAAGCGATGGATTCTACCCTTCCCATGCGCAGTATTAAGATCCATCCTTCTGACAAACCATGGATTAATCCTGAAATAAAAGTTTTCATTAACAAACGACAGCGTGCATGGCTAATTAGCCATACTCAAATGTATACCTTCTATCGCAACAAAGTCAACAAAATGTGTAGAGAGGCACGTCGCATCTATTTTACTAAAACAATTTTAAATACCCAAGATATTAACCCGAAGAAATGGTGGAAAAATATTAAACACCTAGCAGGTTGTTCTAAATCTCCTGGCGTGTCCAGTCTTTTCCATAAAGGGGTTTTTAAGCGAGGTGCTGAATTAGCTGATACGATCGCTGAATCTTTCTGCAAAGTTTCGAAAGATATTCCACCACTCAACTTTACCAGATTACCAATCCTCTCAGTTCCGGATGAATTCACCATCACATCCCAACAAGTCGAGTATGAACTGTCCCAAATTAACACGCAGAAATCCACTGGGCCAGATGATATACCCAATTGGCTCCTCAAGACCTGTGCGCCTATCCTCAGTGATCCAATATCCTCCATATTTAATGCTTCAATCACCCAAGGCTTTCTCCCAAACGTTTGGAGAAGTGCCGACGTTCTAGCAATACCTAAAGTACCCAATCCAAAGTCCGTCGATGACGACCTAAGACCTATATCACTTACCCCTGTCCTAAGTAAAATACTGGAACGATTTGTTTTCCGTTGGCTGAGCCCCTATATCTGGCCGCATTTAGACCAATACCAATACGGAAATATCAAGAATAGCTCCACAACACATGCCCTAATTCACCTTATCCATCATTGGTTAGTTGCACTCGAAACACCTGGTAACTCCATAAGATCCTGCATGATCGATTTTTCCAAAGCTTTCGATCGCGTTGACCACAATATCCTCCTAGAAAAACTATCAAATCTCAATGTTCCCCCCATACTATTGAACTGGTGTGCAAATTTCCTAGAACACCGTTATTTCCGAGTAAAAATGGGTAAAATAAAATCTGATTGGAAGGAAATTAATGCTGGAGTCCCACAAGGAACCATACTTGCCCCCTTATTCTTCCTTATAATGATAAACGATCTTACAACAACCCTACCCTTATACAAGTATGTAGACGATTGTACCGCATATGAAGTCGTTTCCAGGTCAACCAATTACACTATGCTCCAAACGGACCTCAACATCGTCAATACCTGGACAGAAGCTAATAACATGCGCCTTAACATTAAGAAAACGAAAGAATTCCGAATATCTTTCCTAAAGACCCCGTTAGCAATTGATCAGCTCACCATCAATAACGTCTCACTTGATATAGTGAAAAATTTCAAGCTCTTGGGAATAACAATCTCAAGCGACCTTACATGGAATACTCATGTTGATAACATATGTGCTAAAGCCAGTAAAAGATTATATGCCCTTCGAATTTTGAAACGCAATGGTGTCCCGGCTGCAGACTTATTAAATATCTTCTGTACTTTTATCCGACCGGTATTGGAATATGCATGCCAGGTTTGGCATACTTCACTCTCCTCAACTTTATCTGATCAAATCGAACATGTTCAAAAAAGAGCGATAAAGATTATGTTCCCTCATCTCTCATATACTGCTTCTCTCGATCAATCGCGATTATCTACACTCCACGAACGCAGAGAGAAACAATGCTTGTCTTTATATAAAGCTGTTTTAAACCTTGATAATAAATTACATGAACTTCTTCCTGATCCAGTTAACCACAAAAATCAACTTAGGAACCCTCGAAAGTATCCACTTTTTAAATGTAGAACAGAACGTTTTAAAAACAGTTATATCCCATATTGTGTAAAAAAATGGGATTCAATTGAGATGACCCACTCAAACTAACGTTTTTAATCTAATCTTTAACTTTTATAACTTTTTAACTTGTAAATAGTATAGCTACTTTTATCAATTTGTAATTTCAAGTTTTTCAGGTTACTGGTTATGCCATGCACCTGCCATTTGGAAATTTTAATAAATCATCATCATCATCATCATCTCTTTCTGTGTAACTAGGAAATTGCTTCTGTGGTCTCTTCAAACCTGAATAGGAGAGAGGGTGAGAACGCTGTAAATAGGACTTTATTTTAGCGAGTGTTGCCCCAACAACCCTAAAAATTAATACTTAAAACCCATTTAATATTAATTTTCTATTGTTTTGAGATTTCTTAATTTACTGAAGTTGTGACACTTCCCTCTGTTCTTTCGGTGTCCGTATTAGAGAGATTCGATTCTGTATCTCTTTTCTTACAGTTCCGCCAGGGCCGCCAACATCAATGTATGCAATTCGGATCGGAGCACGAATCTTACAAATATTCTGGAGACCTCCCGAAGCTAGAAAACAAAATGGCGACATCATCGGCTACCGTCTGTGTATAAAAGAAAAACGTTTCTCGTATCCATGTCGAAATTACGTCACCTTTCCTGAGAAAGAAATGAACATGTATAGTGTCGATGAACTAAAGCCATATACTTTATATAATATTCATGTTGAAGCCAAGACCGCTATAGGTTATGGGCCTGGAGAGTACTTGGACTATCGGACTGGGGAGGCAGGTAATATCATAAGAAAACTTTGATAATATATTTTATTATCTATTCAAAGGAATTCCTGATTTCTGATTGGCTAATAGCCAACGGTGAAATCGTCATGTCAACTCAATGCCTCACCAAATATGGAGTTGTGAGATCATATCGCACCATTTGATGTCATAGCGTGCGGTATGAAAAAATAATAGCGCACGCTATGACGTCATGCCAAACACGAATAAAACACACAGGTTGTTACAGATCCACAGAAGACGTTCTAATAAGTTGGTGACTCATAGGTGCTGGAGCGGGAGGAGCTGGGGGGGGGGGGAGGGGGGCTATAGTCTCCAAAAAGTAGAATTTAGAGAGCTAAGCTAGCTAAGCCATCCCAAAAAAAGATCACAATGGGAGAACTTAATGTGAAGGTGCAAATTCTTCGCTGTCTGAAATGCAAAAAGACAAAATGACCTGGCCTCTGCATGTCAAATCTTGCCCAGAACGCAACAAATGCCATTTCAGAAACTCTAGATTTCAAAATTTTCCGGGCTATTTTCCTGGACCTCTCTAGAGTTTGTTTAGCCTCCGCAAGCAATCGGTTTCCGTCGCTTCTGCCATGACTCGACCGAATTGCAACAAGTCATCATGCAGTTGTGAATGACAAACTTACAAGTGGCAACTTGCATTAATAGTTCTTTGCGCGTGGATGGCTTGTTCTTTGAGCTGGATTCATGGTATCAAAAACGTTTTTCAATGGGAAAAAATGTTCCTCTCACATTTTTATGCTTTTATCTTTCTTCCAGCTCCCTCGGAACCACCGAAAGTAGCCATCACATCCGTGACCACAAACTCAATCGAAATGACGTGGTCACCTCCTGAAAAAGAAAAACAAAATGGCGTCATTGCCATGTATGAAGTCGAGGTGTATCAAGAAATGTCGGGTTCGAAAGTTGAGAAAATTACAAGATCTTTGATGCGTGAAAACACCACGATATGGAAAATCTCCGATCTGAGCGCGCGAACGGATTATATATTTCACATCAAAGCTGGAACTGCGGGGGGATTTGGTCCGGCGGTTATTATTCACAAACGTAGTGAAGGTAGGTTGACATGCTATAGTCATTAATCATTCATGAGGGATACGTCAACCTATTGGTTGGCTCACTTCATACTAAAGATCGCATAAGTTTTCATCAAGTCCTAGGACTGGATGAAGTTTTGATCAAGTCCTAGGACTGGATGAAGTTTGATCAAGTCCTAGGATTGGATGAAGTTTTGATCAAGTCCTAGGACTGGATGATATTTGATCAAGACCACTGATAAAATTATTGTGTTTTTAGGTCGTATAACGCGAACAGACAAATCCACAGACAAAGGCAAAGGTAAAAGTTTATACTTTATGAAATCATAATAAATCATAATGTATATTTCTTGAATTATAATGTTGACATTTTCTAAACAATCTTATCTTATCTCTTATTAAAACAAAGCTTGTGAGTGAAGAAAATTATAGAACTCTTCTTAATTATGCCAATCAATTCAAGGGGAGATTCATCCAAATAACTGAGTAACCAAGCTATTGATTAATGGCTCTTGTTAAATCATGAAGTACACAGAATTTCGCCCAGATGTCTCCACTTTTACCAGTTTAAAAGTTAATGCCTTGGGCAAAATTATTACTAATTAACATCCATATCTTGTGTCGTTTCAGGTAAACTGACCACAGAAGGTATTATTGGTGGATCCATTCTTTTGGTGATATTGATTGCTGGTTTTATATTCAGTATATTATGGAGTAAAGGAATGCTCCCTTATACTAGGTAGGTGTCCCCAATATGTTACAATTCTATCAAAAAGTATGGCTGCCAAAAACCAAATGCTGAAATATGCCTGGCGAGTTTTAGCAAAAATGCTTAGATTCTTTCGTGATTATTTCATGATTCGTTGCGTAAATACGATCGGTAGATTTGGTAGTCAGATATTTGCAAAGACGTCTTGTGACAATGCTTTTAAATCGTTCCCCAAAGTGCACGAAATGGCATTGGCGGTCCCTGAGATTAGGGGTAGGATTGCATTTATTCTGTGGTTGTTAACCCATTAACGGCCAGCACTTTCTCCTTGGGCTAAAATCGGTTGGGCGCTTTAAGGCCCATTGCCGCTTAGTGGGTTAATATGCAAATTGATTAAATTTTGAAAAAGTTTTGTCTTCTATTAGAGCGAGGAAACTGAGACTTGATTCACAAAAAGAGGAAAGACGACGCGGAAGACGTAAGCGACGTCAACGACAAAAAAGAAAAGAAATTAGGTTGTTATTACAAACAAACATGTAGTTTATAGTGCGATGTTATGTTAAATCGTATCTCGCATTTGAAAATAGTCAATCTTTAAAATCAGTCGATCGCGTATCTACCAAGAGGCTAGATAAAACCTTTTCGATATTTCTGTGTTGTTACAGCTAGCCAGGTTACGGGTTCATGCCCTGTGCGGGCCTTGGGATCTTTTTCTGGGCTTTAATATATACATACGTACAATTTCTATTTGTTATGCCGAAGGGTTTTTCATAACTAAATACTGGTCAAACGAAGTTGAGAATTGATGAGAGTAAGCAAGTTTCATCAACTCTTATGCCAGGTTAAACGAGAACAAGAGTTGCATGAGAGTTGACTGGATATTACCGCGTATACCGGTCAAAAGAGGGAAAACTCTCATCAACTTTCATCAAAATTTGAACCAGCCCAAAGTTGATGAGAGTGCATGAGAGTCAACGAGAGTTGTCGATCAAAGGCGACCGAGAGTTCCAACTCTCATTGACTCTCATCAACTCTCATCCTCGTTTGACCTGGGCTTAAAATATGCTAAAATATTTAAGAGTTTACAATATTAAGATATATTTATACTATAGTGACGTAGGATTAGTTTGCATTTAAAAATATTTCGAAAAGATATTTCTTCATGTGGCGTGGGAAAAATCTAATTGACCCAACTAGTTTAAGTGATGGACGAAGGGAGTTCAATATAACATGGAACATATCTAATCAAGATTCAACAGTTTAACTATGTATGAATATTGTTCAAAATGTCCCCATGTTTTTATATCAATTAAATGTATTTTCTCAATATTTCAGCGAGAAAACTGGAACAGAAATAGAGGACACGAATTCTGTGTATTCTGAGTTCGACGACTATGACGCCCCAGCCCCAGCTCTAGCCCGGCCAAAACAGAAAGGTATGTCACTGAACATTTAATTTGTTTGAGAATGTATGAATTAAGCAAATGGAGATACTCTTATGACTTGATCAAAGCTTTATTTGTTTCTGCTGACTCGTTGTCAAGTACAGTTGAACTTCTCTAATACGAACACCTCTCCAATGAGGACACCTCTCCAATACGGACATCTTCCTAATGCGGACACCTCCCTAATATGGACACCTCTCTTATACGGAAATCCCTCTAATACGGACACCTCTAATACGGACAGCCAACACTAAATCTCGTGCCAACATCCAGAGATCAAATACATATAAATTTTACCTCATTATTAAGCACAATAAAGTGCTGAAATATATAAACCTTACTAGATCTTGAAATATGGAGGCTAAACGCTTCAAACTTTCAGTAGAGTATAGAAAGTGACGTTATCGTGATGACCTTTACTTTCCTTCAGTGTCCGTATTAGAGAGGTTTGAATTTATTTATTTATTTAGCTTCGCCAACTAGGGCAGGGTCACCACAACAGCATATGCCAATTACTGTGGGCCCTTTTACCTAACCCACCCTGTCAACTTTCCCTGTGGGAGGAAACCGGAGTACCCGGGGAAAACCCACGACTTTCGGCAGAGCGTTGACTTTACTCTTTTCACTTGAGGACTGGGTTCGAGTCGCATTGAGAAAGTTCTCACTGAGACTTGAACACGCGGCCTTAGAGGTGAAAGGCAAGTGCGCTAACCATTTCGCCACCGAAGCCCCGAATGTAGTTTGTGAGAAAATCAAAATTGATTTCATAAAGATTTTCTATATTTTCCAGTACGACAACATATTACGGCTGAAAACTTGTATCGCACGGCTGGTGGGGACATTTATACCACCGGAACAACACTCCCTCGGCAAGCGATATTTGCTCCCGTTACAAACGTCGAAAATCACGATATTTACGGAACCTCGCCGGCTTCCCCCGGGAAAGATATTTACGGCACTGCGGATATCAATGCAAACGTTCTCCCTCCAGGAGATATTAATGTACAAAGATCTAATACCATCTTACGCCCAATTGTACCAAGACCTTCAGTATTACCTCCAGTTATCCCTCTAGAAGCAACGCTATCGTCTGTGTTTATCAAACTCTCTTCAACAAGATTAAATGACCCAAATTCAAATGCAGAACCCTCATCGTGTTCTAATACTTCTAAAAATCCATCATCCATCCCTTCGAATCCTAGGTCTTCCCCCGTATCACGTAAGGGTGCTCGTAAGCAAAAAGCCCGAAGTCCTAAGCCAACCTTCGCTATCCCTCAACTATCCAAATTCACTCCAATTGTCACGAAACAAAAGATAGCGCCTGTCGTGAATATGGATAACGCTGCTTCGAGGACTAATACCGCAGGCTCAGAGTTTACTCCAGGTCCCACTTTTGCCGCAGCATCGATGAAAAATGACCCCGATTACTTCGTACATATCAACTCTGACACTCTTATCGAGTCTTTCTATGGACTAAATGATAGCGCAGGTTCGGGGACAGATATCGGAGGTTTAGATTTGTCACCAGTCCCAATACTACGTCGTATACCTACACAAAATGTACACAATTACCCCGCATTGCATCCACCTATTAACTCTAATCCTATTTCTAGCATACCCGCCCCTTATGGTAACGAATCTTCCCGTAGAACAAGCGTACATCATCATCCTAATACGCCCCGATATTCCATCGATTTCACGGCATTACATAACCTCATTAATCCACCGCAACCACCTCGTATACCTTCCTTCCCTAAACTTATTCCTATCCCACATAAAACATCAACTATCCCAAAGGAAAGCAAATAAATTGTTCCTGCTGTCGATTTATGATGACTGAGACTTGAAATACGCATTTTGAAAAATATCGATACATTGATTCGACAAACGATTTCGGCAAAAAGCGGTTTAGACCAATGCCAGGTTTACGCTTACGATATGTCATATATCTAATATATATGTACATTATAAAGTGAAAATGTTTTTGGAGTGTGTGTTTTGTATAACTTTTAAAGACCATGTAAAGTCCATTCTGCGTAACTAGTTTAATATTTTTTGCGGATTTGGCGCTAATTTGGCCGATTAAACACAAACGCGTACGTCGCTCAGAAGAGTGTTTCAATATTCCTGTAACAAAACCTTGCTTTTATACTGAAAGCTCAGTGTGTCTATGCGATGGGATATACAAAAAAATTGTCACTGAAAATGCAAGAAATCAAGCCCCAGAAGCGCATCAATTCGGAAATTTTCTGGGGTAGGACCACCAGACCCTCTGCATTCGTGCACACCTCCAGTTCACAGTCGCTTGGTTAGTTCCCTTTTCGTTGTTGCACCCCCCTCCCCCACTGACGAATTCTTAAAAGTGGCCCTGGTTTGTCAAGAGCAATTTGACAGGTTTTCTAAGCCATTTCTAATCTGTCAATTGACTGAGCTGATTGAAACCTCAAATACTAGTTACAAATATTGAAGTTTCATGTGAGAATAGACAATGTTTTTAAATTTTAAGTGCGATTGTTCGTCATTTAAATAGAGAAAAACGACGCTAATTTTTGCAGTAATTGGCTCTTGAAATCTTGGCAAGAAGTTCGAATTTTGTTGGAGCAAAATAACAAATTTAGCAGTGGAGAGTTTTTAACCAAATTATCACGAAATACCATGGCAAAATTATCCAAACGCCACAGAAATAGACAGAAACAAAAGCAGTTAAAAGCCAAGCGAAATTGGTCGCTAAATTTTCCTTCAAAACGACGATGAAACATCAAAATTTCAACAAGAATCAAGCAGAACAGTTTCATCTGCAAGTGCTAAAGGGCTTGCCAGTTGTTTGATAAACTCTCTAAGCAATACAGCTTCTAAACCAGTACATTTTCTTTGTACATGTATGGTGATATGTAGCCATACGATATCTACAAGTTTAGATGCAGCAGTTTCAGGTTCAATGGCGAATGGATACTCAAAGATTAAAAAGGTAATAGTTTATGTACTTATATATACGTTTTATAAATATGTAAATATTTGTTAAATATACAATTTATACATACCGTAATCAATCTTATAAGCCGCCCCTTTAAGAAGAAGGGATTTATAAACACCCCATCTAGTAATCCCCCCTCCAATAAGCCCCCCATTCACACAAAAACACAAGTGTTTTGATAAAAAAAATTGATTTTCTTTACACATTGTACCATGTTTGAACAAAATTATAATTATACAGGGTTCGTGCAAGTCCTTTAAAAACTCCTTGAAAAGTGCTTAAATTGAAAAATCAATTTCAAGGGCACTTGAAAAGTGCTTGAAAATACAAAATTTGTTAAAAGTGCTTGAAAATCACACATAATGTTGATTAAAAATAGAACATATCGTTCAGCCGCCATCATTTGTCAAAGTCTACTATATTTAGATTGTGTTTTGTTTGCAAGACAATAAAAAGTCCTTGAAAAATGTCATTTTAGTGCTTGAATAGTCCTTGAAAAGTCCTTAAATCGTCTTATTGTGAACTTGCACGAAGCCTGTTAAAATAAGCCCCCGGGGCTTATTAGAGAGATTACGGTATACTCGTGTAAATATTTACATACTTTACACTCTTAGTTTATCAGTCATACATTGCGACTTTCATTTGTTTCTTGCTATATTGGACAATATTAGGAAATACCAATATATGTTCTATTTTTAGATGGTAGGCTATATGTTGGTGACACAGTGTTCCCGTCAAGACCGTGGATGAAATGTCCGAGCCGTTTAAAAGGTTTACTCCGAGCCGTTTAAAAAGTTTACAGAACTTCGAGAGAATAAATAATCGATGATCAAGGGATTCAAGTAGGTTTTTTAAAATAAATACAATATTATTTCAATCATAACTCGTAGTGCCCCCCTGTAGCCAGGCTGGAAGAGGTTGAACAAGAATTAAGAGATGTGACAGTATGTATTGAAAGTAAATTGTTAACCAATAATTAATTAATCTTAACAAAATAACACGTTAGGATTGTGTCTATAACAAGAAAAGAATTATTCTCGGGGCACCGTTCGCGCGCTAAATGATCAGTTCTGTCGCGACTCTCAAGCAACTCTTATTCTCATTTGACCGGGGCATGAGAGTTGAACAAACTCTCGCGCAAACTCTCACTTGCAAATCTCATCAACTTTCATCCTTGTTTGACCGGAGCTTAAATTCACATCTTACATTGACACTGTTTTTAGTTTCTCTTTAGTTTATTAACCTTAGAAATAAATAATGAACAGTTCCTTACTGATAACTTGTTTTAGCATTTCGAAATACAATCTAGGTGGGCTGTTGATGTTGAACAAGAACTGTTTGTGACAAGCGCACGGATCACAAACCGCGCTGATTGTTGTTGAGAAAACCTCGCAAACTTCTACATTCGTGTCGGAATAAATTTTACAGACCGAGGTAAACGCAATCCTCAGTGTGGACCAACGTATACCTATAATGTCGGTGCTGGTCAGACAGTTACTGTAAAATGTATACCGCCTTTGTTGGGACAGTATGTGATTGTATCTATCATTGAAGCTGGAGGAACTTTAAACTTCTGCGAAGTGGAAGTTTATGGATATCAACGTAAGTTATAAGCGCTATTGAAAATGATGGGTAGGATAGTGGAAACATGGTCAAGTTATTTGGTATAGTCCCTTCTAGGACTAGCTAAAGTTTTGATCAAGTCCTAAGACTGGATAAAGTTTTGATCAAGTCCTAGGACTGGATAAAATTTTGATCAAGTCCTAGGACTGGATGAAGTTTGATCAAGTCTTAGGACTGGATGAAATTTGATCAAGCCTTAGGACTGGATGAAGTTTGATCAAGTCTTAGGACTGGATGAAGTTTGATCAAGTCTTAGGACTGGATGAAGTTTGATCAAGTCTTAGGATTGGATGAAGTTTGATCAAGTCTTAGGATTGGATGAAGCTTTGATCAAGTCTTAGGATTGGATGAAGCTTTGATCAAGTCTTAGGATTGGATGAAGTTTGATCAAGTCTTAGGACTGGATGAAATTTGATCAAGCCTTAGGACTGCATGAAGTTTGATCAAGTCTTAGGACTGGATGAAGTTTGATCAAGTCTTAGGATTGGATGAAGTTTGATCAAGTCTTAGGATTGGATGAAGTTTGATCAAGTCTTAGGATTGGATGAAGCTTTGATCAAGTCTTAGGATTGGATGAAGCTTTGATCAAGTCTTAGGATTGGATGAAGTTTTGATCCAGTCTTAGGATTGGATGAAGTTTTGATCCAGTCTTAGGATTGGATGAAGTTTTGATCAAGTCTTAGGATTGGATGAAGTTTTGATCAAGTCTTAGGATTGGATGAAATTTGATCAAGTCTTAGGGTTGGATGAAGTTTGATCAAGTCTTAGGATTGGATGAAGCTTTGATCAAGTCTTAGGATTGGATGAAGTTTTGATCAAGTCTTAGGATTGGATGAAGTTTTGATCAAGTCTTAGGATTGGATGAAATTTTGATCAAATCTTAGGATTGGATGAAGTTTTGATCAAGACCTAAAACTGGATAAAGTTTTAATCAAGTCCTAGGAATGGATAAAGTTTGGGTAAAATTCTAGGACAGGATAAAGTCTTGATCAAGTCCTAGGATGGGATAAAGTTTTGATCAAGTCCTAGGATTGGATGAAGCTTTGATCAAGTCTTAGGATTGGATGAAGTTTTGATCAAGTCCTAAGGCTGAATGAAGTTTGATCAAGTCCTAGGACTGAATGAAATATAGGCCAGTCCTAGCATTGCAAATGATGTTTGATCAAGTCCCAGAACTGGATAAAGTTTTTATCAAGTCTTAGGACGGGATGAAATTTGATCAAGTCTTAGGATTGGATGAAGTTTTGATCAAGTCCTAGGATGTGAAAAAGTTTGGGTCAAGTCCTAGGACTGAATGAAATATGGGCCAGTCCTAGCATTGCAAATGATGTTTGATCAAGTCCCAGAACTGGATGTTTTCCCCAATCAATATATTATTATTATTCAATTCGTCACAAATGTTCACAAAAGGCAATGATTTACATAACATATTACAAGACAACCTACGTGACTGGGATGTTGAACAGGAGTTTCGTCCCAATTAATACCTCACCCCTATATTGAGTGCTTCGAGTTTGAGGGGGGGGGGGTGAATTCCGACCACTTTTTGGGCAGAGGGGGTTCAATATGTAATTATTAAACGTTTTACATGCCTCCATAACTATTAGCAGGCTCCATCCCCTCCACTTTTTGAGATGGATTTTCGCTCTAGTCCATTGCTTAAACTTCTTCTAGCCGCGGACGTTTTAAAGATATGTACGATTATATCTAGTATATGACTCAGACATTAAAGAAAGTAAAGGCAATTTAACATTACCTAAGTTTCTTTACTTTGATTTATACTTAAATATTTATAACAGGAGGACATTAGAGTCAAATTGGAAGCACTCTTCTCACATGTGAATGGGGAAAAATTATATGCAAAAACTACTCACGTAAAAATCTCACAACTTGTCAACAAGATGTGTTCGCAACAGGTTTGTTGGAAGCTTGTCAACAAGTTGTAACAATGTTGTCATTTTATCAAATTGCTACAATGGTATCACTCACAACTTGTTATTGACGTGTTGAATTGCAGGACGATAACAAGTTGTTAGAACAGCTTGTAATAAGTCTGTTAAGTCAACAACCTTGTAGCAAGTTGTCAACAAACCGATGACGACTTGTCAACAAGCTGAGAACAAGCAGTGCGAGCACATTCTGATAACAAGTTGTTGAAACAGCGTTGGTACAAGTCTGCTTCAGGTTTGTTACAACTTGTGCGTTTTTACGTGTGTAACAGTGGTAGATCGTTTAATATTCTTTTTGTGTTTATAGAACTCAAAAATGCACCAAATTTAACCAACGTTGTTGCTACAAGCGCTCGATCGTTAGATCTTAACTGGACAGCTCCGGGCACAGATAACTACACAGGCGATATCTCTTACTATCAAATTTGTTACCAAAAATCAAGTGTTCCCACAAACGTGAGCTGTTCCCTGATATCTGCGTGCAGTAATCTCTCGCAGGCTGTGATCAGTGGCTTGCATCCTTATCAAGAATACAGAGTAAAAATACGGGGGGTTGTGGCTCTGGGATATGGACCTTACTCAAATGTACTCATGGCCACAACGCATGAAGCCGGTACGGGAATGTAATACCGTCGTTTGCGTCTAAAGATGAACACGTCTTCATCAGCTCTTATGTCCCGGTCAAACGAGAACAAGTGTTGCACGAGAGTTGACTGGATTTTCCACACGTACCGGTCAACTAAAACGTGCAAAAACTCTCATCAACTCTCATCAAACTTTGAACCAGCCAGTGGCGTGCTGGCTCCTATTCGCCAGGGAAGACCAACGGAGAATTTGGCGCCCCCTAGTAATAAGTGACCGCATGTTAAGGGTAGGTATTAAGGGGGGTATGGGGGTCCTTCCCCGGAAGATTTTTAGATTTTTATGCTTCAGGGATTTTTATGCTTCGGCCTTTTCTGAAGCAAATTTGTACAAAAATCTGGACAAACTTTGAGTTTGAGCTGTCATTATTGGGTAGTATTGAATATAATGAATCAATGAAATATTTAAAACTTGCCTGGCCCTAATTTCAGAGAAAAGAAAAGTGTTGTCGGACCATTGGCAGTTTCATAAATAATAACTATAAGGTTTGTACAATTTGAGCATGACGCACTCTAGCGAAAACCTCTTTATATAATTCTCCACCTTAAATAATTGGCGGTAAAACGCGAGTGAGAGTTGCAACTCTCATCAAAATTTGAACCAGCTCAAAGTTGAGGTTTTAAAATCTTGTTTCAAGCTAACTAGGATCGGTAATTTTTGTATATGACGTAACACTCGCTCAAAACTAATCACTATAGCTATAGGGGACCGTTTATAGCGATTAGTTTGGCCATGATTGGGTGGGCCATCCAAAAAAAGATGGCCTTAAAAGGGTGGGCCACGCGAAAAAATATTAGCAAAGGGGGGGGGCACGCTAAAAATGTTACAATGTTACAATGAATTTCACCCTAAAAAGGGCCCGAAATGTCCATTCTGGATTACTAAATTCAAAATTTTCCGACGGAACATGCCCCCGAACATTGCCCTAGCAATGCAAAGGCTCATAGAATGACTACGCAATTAGGCTGCTGCTTAAATAAATTCTAACACACTTTGAGCAAGATATTTACAACATAGTTACAGCTTGTTCTATGTGTTGATACGTAAACTTGAAAATATATTTACACTATTAAAAGTCAGCCAATGATCACAAAGCTTTTTGCCCACAAGAACGAGTTTTTCAGGTTACATGTACCTTGGAATTTTTAGGATAGAAGGTGAGGGGGGGGAGGTTATCTGAAAAAATGTTATTTAGGGGTGGGTCACTGGGAAAAGGTTGAGTATGAAAGGGTGGGCCATGCCAAAGATTCAAGAGTACAGACTAACCAACTGAGCTACAGAGTCCAGTTGCTGAGCATTAACCGCAAATTCGTGTATATATGATGGGAGTGATGCCAGTATTAGGTATGGGTAAATATCAAGATTTTTACTAATAGTAAAAGGTGTTTGTAGATGGAATATTCGAACGAAAATTTATATACATTTTTAGACCATCTACAAACACCGATCTTCTATCGTATGAACAGGCCCATAGAACAAAATTGCCTCTTATATAATTTGTTTCATATTTCTTAACAGAACCATCCAGTGGTCCAGTAAGAATAACTAGAATATATCCTCCTAAAAGGAATAGTTCTTCCCTTCTCATAACATGGTCTCTGCCTCCAGAAGAACATAGGAATGGCGTCATACAGCGGTACAGTGTATGTTATAAACTAGGGGCGGATATAAATCCATGTATTAATGAAACGATCACTGACAACATGTGGTTCGAGGTCAGTGGGATCAAGCCACATCGCATGGTTAAATTTACAATTAAAGCTGCCACGGTCGTTGGGTTTGGACCACCAACCATTTCTTATCGGAGGACATACGAAGCTGGTACGTACCCTGTGATCACAGGCCTATTGTTTAACTCGAACGTGCGGTGCCAGTGTGCGTAGAGTGTAGCGACTATACGGCGGTTGACTGTTGTGTAAAACTACCTGAAAAATACAATAAGAACTTCGACGTTTCGAGCGAAGGCCCTTCGTCTGGAAGTTAGTTTAGTTTGAGTTGATTACGAAGGGCCGTCGCTCGAAACGTCGAAGTTCTTATTGTATTTTTCAGGTAGTTTAACACAACAGTCAACCGCCCAATTTTTTAACGTTCGTTGAAGTTTTGAAGTTTAACTAAAAACTGAAATGTCGATCTGCGGAAAGTATGGATTTCTTAAAGTGCACATGTAATGTTGGGATTTTACATGTTTGTGATATTCAGAACGTTCTAAAGCGAAATGCAATACATCTTCTTTGAAAAGAACTTCATCTTCTTGTCCTTATGGCGTTACCGTTAAAGTTACCGGAAGTGACGTCAAATAAGGCATTTTGTGACAAGAAACAAAAGGAAACTGATTTGCATTGCCTGTCACGTCACTTCCGCTAACTTTAACAGCCAAAAAGACTATGAAGATGAAGTTTTTTCAAAGAAGATGTATTGCACTTCTTTTTAGAATATTCTGAATATCACAAATATGTAAAATCCCCAAACATGACATGTGCACTTTAATTTTAAAGGGGCTATGTCACGATGCTACTGCGCATCTAAAATATGCGCAGAAGCCGAAAACTTTATTTTTGTGTTTGCCAACACAAAAATAAAGTTCACTGAGTGAGGGAGTGCATTTCAATTTTAGAAGACGTGTGTACAGATTCATACTGTATACTAGACTTTTGTAAGAACGGTTTGTGAATTTTAAAAGTATGTTGTGATAGTACTTTAACGTGTTTAAATACGGCCAAAAGTGAAAATAATACGGCGGTGAAGGATAAATAGAAATGTTGACAAAACTTTATAAACCGCAAACCTATGTTGGCATGCTCATGTCAAATAACATTTTATATATTCATAATCTTGATAACTATAGCAATCTAAAAATACTTAAGGTGGTCCAATACAAAAAAAATAATTTTCTATCTTTTATTACTATTGAATCTCTACTGCTAATATGTTGTTAGGCTCGACACTCTGACAAAAAAAATATGTTGCTGCAAAACATTGTTGCCATGGTTACCGAGATAAAGCACCCCCTGTGGTGAAATTCGTGCAATTTTATAAACACAATAACTAAATAAGCATTAATGATAAAATTCTGGAATAACTTTTATTTACTAGCAAATAACATTGTCTAGGGGTTGAACTAAAACAATCAACATTGAAGCATTATCACCAGTTTTACAGGTCAAAAACTGGAAAGGCATTTGACGACTCGCATGGAAACTGTCGCCACTTGAAAACTATTCAACATAACTCAATTCTTTTAGTTTACAACCTAGAGCTTGATGTGATGAGTCTATGCTGAAAATTTCATCAAGATTGCTTCAATACCTCTTCAGATATCCTGCGCGCAATAATGGAATCGCTAATTTTTGCTTATTCGAGAAAAATGCATTTAAAGTTCAATGTTCGGTTTATGAACATGATGGTCACATTAAGGTGGTCTTATACATTGAAAACTATTTTTCCTAATTTAATACTTTTTCCTCATTTTTACTCTAATATTATAGAACATGAGTGGCTGACACAAAATCACTCACTGTTAGTACAATTTGTAGATTAGTGTTACAATGTTTAGTGATAGATAGATAGTTGATTATAGTTTATATATTCGGTATATAAATGTGCCCATATAGATATTTGGAAATTATGTAAAAGTTATATTTGTATATGCCAGTTTAAATAAACAACATATTTGCAAGTGTATGCGCCTTGTATTGGAAAACCTTTTATTTACTTACATTACACGCACAAATGAAAAATTCGACATGGAGCTCCCCTATATTTAATATGCAAATGAAAAATTGGGCATGGAGCTCCCCTATATTTTCATATGTTTAGAAATTATACGTTGACTAATTCGGGGTCGAAATCACATAGCCAAACACATCCTAAACGGGAGAGGTAGGCATATATATCATGAAAATGCCATGCTAGATTTTTTCAAAAATCTTTAACACGTACTATGTCAACACCTAAGTTTGGTTCCCAGCTGTAACCTCTGCCGTTGCCGTCTTTAAAAAGACACCAATGTTTAACCCTTCGGTTCTTTGAAAGGTTATGGCAGATCGACTTTCGTCGGACTTTACATGATGTCCTCAATCAGTCATAGCCTTGAAGTGGAACCGTAATTATACAAAATATATAGCATGAAAACAATTTGCTTTCACGCCATTATAACGCCTCTCCCGCCTAAATATAACAGACTTGTACTTGGTGTAATTTGAAATAAAATCGTTTAAAATCACTATATAGCTAGGGAGGGGTAGGTGGGTACTCATTCGGAGAAAAAAACTTTTTCGTAAATGCTACAATGCTCGCGATTTTCCAATAACATGTCGTTGCTATGGTGGTTGCTACGGGACAAAATTTCAAACAACCTGCTCTTTTCCCCTATTTATCCATTTTACGCCAAACAAATACAAAAATTAACACCACAAAACGAAAAAGGGATCATTAATGATGCATAATATGACTAATTTCAAAATAGGATTTTCTTTTAAAATTTGGTATTGGACCACCTTAAATCAATGGGCTATGTTGAATAGTTTACGAGAACGGAGGGAAAGAATGCTGAATATATAGACTACATAATACAAAGTGCATGGCGGTTTCACATTTTATATATTGTCAATTCCGTCACGAAATCGTGCCTTATCTCTTCAATTTCTTGACTTAACAACTTCATGAAAACACATTTTATAAAAGCAGACCTCAGCGTTTTAAAAAATCTATAAAATATCTTGTTTTTTCAGTCTCAGTAGTTTGGATTTTAATTGTTTTGTATTCAGGTACGGGACACCAGCCTAGACACCAGGCTTTTCCACCCGGACGTTTCATGACGTCACGGTCATTCGTATCATGACGTCGCACGAATTATACCGATGCACTAATTAGGCATTCATTTCTGTTCAGCCGGGAAAAGCAAGACAAACTTTTGTGAATTTTTCAAGCAATTTTCCATGGCCTATGACCAAATTTTCGTATTAGAATGTTTGATAGTTTTTGAGTTATCGTGCAGGCAAAGAAACACACAAATAAACCCAGATGAAGACATAACGTCCGGGCGGAGGTAATTAACCTTAGTGGACACTGATTTTTATGGTTAGCCGGTCAGCAGTTCCATTGCACGCTCAGCCGTGGATTTTTGTAATCGTATCGTTTTCGTAGCTCATTTAACCCTAATTTCATGAGGCCGATGGAATTTTTAAAGGCAAACAAAATGGTGGATGTAAAAATATGTCTTTTACGATAAATTTTCGTTAAATGAATGCCATTATTTTATTAATTCTTCATTAAAACATTTTTGGGACTTTTCTAATTGATTGTTATATCAATCTTGAACTTCATACATGTAATTAGAGGGGGGTTATTAGAGAGGGGGGGGGGGGTTTAATAAATTTCTTCATTTAAAAAGGGAGGCTTATTAGAGAGGGGGGGGGGCTTATTGCAGAGATTACGGTACCTTGAAATTCTTGTACATAAGACAAAGAGTTCGTCCATTCTCGTTTACTGAAAATTATCAATAGCAGACTGTTTGATTTCTTAAACAATATAATGTAATGAATTCAAATATACACGAAAACAAGATTAAAAAATGCGTTACTGCTACAAACAATATAGAATGTATAAATATTAGTTATATATACTGACTAAGCAATTTTTTGTCCATTTTAGATTTGATGTTTATAATTTACGTCTAATTCTAACACTAACAATATAAGACCCTAAGATTTTATCTTCAAAGGGTCCCGTTTTTCCGCTAATATATTTATTAGCTTGCAGGTTATAATCATTTATAATAATTATCTAAAATTTTACTATTTATTTCTTGCTGCCATGTCATTTCTAGCACTATGCCAAATTATAAGATATAAGAAGATAAAATTATTTCAGAGGCGTCAGAATGTGAGACGAATGGAGGCTTCACTTTTAAAAATTCAAGTTTTGATGAGGCAGTGATACTGATACAGAAAATTTACCCTTAATGATGGCAACGATTATTTAATAAAAATAATATCAAAATTTTGTTCCTGCAAAATATATATGAAAGTGAAGAACTCTTGTCACTTCTAACACCCCTCATTCTTTGTTTTGCTATTCATTATCAGAGAATAACTTCAATAAAATTGTAGAAAGTTGAAAGATCATGTAGTATTATATGCTTTGAAAATTTAAGCTTAATTCTATAAAAGAAAGTTTCACGTAATGTTCTTAGTTTATATATTTACTTTTTACCAACATTCTTCAACCTCTTTGTGGACACAGTCACACTTCTTTTCGTAGTTTCTTGCAAAATTTTCTAGTTCTTCGATGTTATGTCTCTAAGAACTTTTCCTGTGTACAGCAACACTACAATCGCAGCACAAACCTTGCTTGAATCTGATCCAGAAAATGCTACGAAAAGCTTTCAAATCCAAAACAGTTTGCACTTCGAATCCTTACACGGTGTTGTTATTACGATGTTCTTCCGTAACTTTCGAAGAAGCAGATAAGATAGTTCAAACCAGTACAGATCCAGTTAGTGTCATGGAGCAAGAGGTATTACGCCGTTGTAAAACTATATAGTGTTTGCTTTCCATAAAGTAACCGTTCATTTTGTTGGTTAATTATAAATCAGGAACCGACCCATGATGCTCGAGGCATGTTTCTTAAATTTCTCCAATAATTACAAACGTTATATTCTCGTGTAATCTTGAATCTTCGACTGGAACATTGAGAATTTTGCACAATCACATTAAGTCTGTTTAATATATTTCGATTTCACGTTGGTTTACGAGCATGGCATGACCACAGTATCTGTTCCGTTGGACAATGAATTGAAGGTGTACAGATTTCGTCGATAATAAGGACCTGGCTGCTTTACAGACTTCCAGTTTTTGTTGGTAGTATATCAAGTATTGATTGATTGTTTCTCGTTTCTTTATTACGCTAGGGAAATATACTAATAAAAGACATTTGTTTATCTCTCATCAGGTCTAATACAGGAGCACGAGGTTGACGTTCGTTTATAGCATTTGTTTATATATTCATAATGCCATGAATGTTGCACCAAGTCGCAGGATGTCGGTTAAATTCAATGATATTTTTCACAAATATAAAACAAAGTACTGAGCAATATCATAAGTTATAAGAGATGCTTTCTGCGTCACAAGTTCAGATCCATCTTGATTCCATTTTAAGATTGCGTTTCTCATAGTATTCCGGTGAAGAATTTTTGACCGATCTTTTTCTGTTAAGTGTCTATATTTTGCATATAACAAGGACGTATTTTCTTGCCAGATGTTCGCACAATAAATTAAGTCACGGTTATACGGTTTGGTATCCATTTCTATAGTGTGCATCAGCAGTTGAATGCTTTTTTTGTCTTTCTCCATCACGGTTACATACGAATATAATACGCGTGTTGTTCTTTCATCAATCCAAGACAGTAGCACCAGGTTGGCGTTTTGCTTATGCCATATTTTTTGCTTCATACTCTTTGATATCATGGTCCATTAGGTTTTAGAATGTTGGTCGAAGTTCAATCAATATGTTATTTTTTTACAAATACAGAACTAAGTAGTGAGCTATAGCACAGACTAAAAGTTAGATGCTCATTACGTTATCGTTGAAAGTGAATTCAAATTAATGATTTTTCTATCTTAACTTAGTGTTTCTGCTGAAAGTTTAAACAAACTTACTTGAAAACGTAATCACCTTGGCAAAACATACTTACATTTTGCTGGTAATTTATTGTTCAACTCGCAATAGGAAATTGCTCTATTTTTGCTTAAAATATGATTCTATGTTTACCCAGTGCCAAGATGGAGCATTTTCAAGAATCGCTTTTGAAATCTTCGTGAAAGTGACGATGTTTTTGAGAAAATAATTTATGCAAACCATTAATTTTACAAAGATGTTTGGTTTGTTATGTGGAAATACATGAAATAATCCCGAATCAAATAACATAAAATCACAGACCAACAATTAATTTGATAAATGATTTTAGGTTATTTCTTCTAAGATAAGTTTGCTTAAACTTTCGTGAGATTGGTAGCTGCATATAAACTAAAAAGAAATTGAAAACTATATATTTGCATAAACGGTGAAAATTCCGCAAACTAACACCAATACTACTCAACATTTCCAGACCACAGTATTAGATACGAAGACCGCCAGTATATCAAAGAAATGTTGAATAAGAAAAGTGTTATACTCGCTATAATAGCGTCTGCATGCAGGAATTAAATATATAGATACTGCCAAATGCAATTTCAAACTCATAGAAATAATTGATTTTATGCTTTTTAAGGAATTTGTTCGAGAGAAAAGTTCATCCGATCTACCAAAGTGTTGCTTCCACCACCCGAGTTTTAAAATAGGCAGCCAGCAAGTACTCTCTTATCTTCAAGAATCTGTACATACGTAATGAGACACACAATTATATCGCTGGATAGAAAAAACAGAAGCATTTCAAATATAACTATTAGATGCAAACCAATGATATATTTTACAACCATTTAGATTGAAGAAAACAAAGTATTTGCCGGGTTGCGTATTGTTCGATATTGAAAATATATCTTTTTGCATCACAGACGGACTTTCATCTGATGAATTTTAATAAGGTAATTCTATTTCAAAGAAGTTGCATGCGATGAAAATCGAGTAAGCTGAAGGGTTTTTATACTGACAACAAAATGCCGTCTGAAATATGCAGCAAGCCGGGTTGCCCATGTACCAACATTCGAGGAATGAGCGAGCGACCGTGACGCCAGGTAACACAGATTAAATCCCAGTTCGAATTCAAATTGATATACTTACGTCTAGGCGATAGTTTTGTTGTTCTTTTTGTTGTGCACTGCATGCCAAACGCATCTTGTCCAACGCACTATCAAACTTTGCAAAAATATCTGCTAATTAGTGAGAGAAAGCGTCTGGTTATAAGGCAAAAAATAAACAAAGCATGGAGGAAAGTACTTGCATTAGACTGACGATATTGCACATATAGGAACAAAGTTTAATTAAGCAATCCTCAAGTGCTAAGGACTCTTTATCGGAACACAATAATCAAGTATATTATATTAAAAGGCAACGGTGATTTCAAACTTACTTAGAAATCCCCAAGAATATACGACAATAGTATGTTTACTGTGTTCACGCGAAGTAACAATAGCGGCAATTTGGCGACCCTATCATAAACTGATAAACATTTCATTTTTCAATTCTTAAGAACAAACTGAGAGCTATAAACGATATTTCGCCACTGATTTATTTTGTGGAAGCAGCCACAGAAACCAGGAAACATTGCCCTCACAGAGCCTCATCTCACACTCAACAACGATGCAAAAGACATATTTCTCTTCTATTTTCTCGCAGTAACTACAGCATATTATATTAATCTTGCTATCAGAAGGACAAACAATTCTAAACAAAGCTAAACTATTTAATTCCTTATTATTTCCTCGCAGCTTAAAACTACAGCAGCCGTACGACGTACCTTGGTATCAACAAATCTCATTCTTGCATCACGCAAAGACGGAAGTACATCTCCCAATTTCTCCCAAGAACAAACCCAAAGTTAACTTTTTTCTCGTGAAGTAACAACTATAGACACGTGGCCACCTAGTTATCACCAAATTTCATCTTTACTCAATTAAGCCCCGCAACTCTAAACGACACACTCAATGTTAACCTATGTTCCCTCAACTACCATTTTCCTGTCAATTGACAACTATAGCAATTTGGCTGCCATGTTATCACAAAATTTAATTTTAACCAAACAGCGAAGATGCACCCCTGTCTCGTAAACTAGACCAAAAGTAATTTCACTGTTTTTTTTTAGAAACTTAGGAAGCTAAGCAACAAACAAAATCGACATTTGATAGATTATAGTAGCCATTCTGTGATTTCAGGGCAATTTAAGCTGCAGTAGTAGCCAGCTATGGTAACAGTTGGCGAACAAGTGCTCTTTCAGAAGGATTTCCTTTACCGCATGGTAAGAATGTTTGAATAAGAGCAGCTTCAAATACTGACTATACTAACAAAGACGACGGCATTTTAACGATATATATGACACATGCAGCAGATTTAAGATTCGCAAACTAAACAACGCTATTTATCAACTTTAGGTTAATACAACAAGATCAGAAAACATCTCACGAGATTTTACTCTTACTTTTTCAATGTCATGTTTTTGAAACATCACGTCTTCTCCGTAGATGGTAAATGGAGCCCAGATCTCAATGGATCGGTACGCCTCTTTCTCGTGTTTCTGAAAGAGGTTCACTGCCCTCCTTAAAGCTTCACAGACCGATGTTTCCTGGCACAGTTCGCCATAAAATACTTCCATAAACTCCTTTGTGGCATAATCATCAATGGGCCATAGTGTGGCGAGAACAGAGCGAGCTCCAGCCGCAAGAAATGCTCGAGCTATACCTATGACACCTTCTGAAGAAATTTCACCTTGCCCAGTATGACAACAACATAAAACTACCAAATGAGCTTGCAAGGAAATACTCGTAATATCTAGCTGCGTGAGAAGGTAAGACTCTGCTTTAGGAACAGACGAAGACGGTTGAGTCGAGGAAACATTAGGAGCAAGCATTATTTCACCTCGGTTTGGTTCGCCATGGGCGGCGATATGGATTATACTAGCCCCACTTAAATGTTGCAGCACTATCTGCTTTGTTGCTTCACGTCCCAAGAACGGGCGAGCTTCGAAAAGCTTTGAAAGACACTTAACTTCTTCAGCGGAACTAGGTAGGTTAGAGGTTGGATTACCAACAAACAACGCAAAACCAAAGTCCGAATCATGGGATCGTTCCATGCTAAACTTTAGGGTGTGCAATGAAGGTGTAATTTGAATGCTGTAGTTGTCGGATAAATAACAGCCATTTTCATCAATCAATGAAGAAAATGGAACGAAGAACAATTGCTTATCTGGAACAACTATAAGCTTATTGCCTTTAACAACATCTTTTACGGGTTCAATAAGAAGTTGAAACAATTCTTCCAAAATAGTTTCATTGTTGAAATCACCTTTGCCAGGAGTATTTTCAACTAAATTTTTAGCCTCGGATTTTTTTCTTGGCATTTCCAAGGGAAAACGCGTTTGGCTATACAAATTGGCAACTGAATGAAGTTTGTAAAATGAAGAATCTCGCTTCACATTTACATTCACCCTTCCAAAAAACTTTTTTATTAGCTGCACAAATGTTTCCAATTGTGCATCTGATTTAGACGCCCTAAAGATCACTTCGCCATTCAAAACCCAAACATTGAGAAAATTTTCCAAATCGAAAGCAAATACTAAAATTGAAGTATTGTTACTTTCTACCTGGAACATGCTCTGTATACTCTCTATTTCTAGCTGCTCTTCTCTGTTCTCGATTCTCTTCCATATCGCATGTGCATATCCGAACATATCAGTATCCAAGTAATTCTGTTTTCTTTCAATGGAGCAATGGAGCTCTTTAGCCCTTCCAAGGTCAATTACTAATAATCCGGATTCAATGCGTTCCAAAGAAATGAAACAACTTGTCAAAATTTTGTGGGCCGTAAAATATTGTTTGGTGAATGACAGCTTATTTTGATCGGGAACCGAGTTTAAAAATATTGTATCAAACAAACTAATAGATTTCATCAAACTTAATGCAGAGTCTTCATATTTTCCTAAACATCTATAAGCACTGCCCAAATTGCCATTGTTATTTGCTATTCCTGACGGATCGCCAATAGCAGTACTCATTTCTAAACCTTTTTTGTAGCAGTCAATGGCCTTTTCATATTCCTTTAAACTAAGATAAGCATTACCCAAATTGACATTACTACTTGCTATTCCTGACCGATCGCCAATAGCAGTACTCATTTCTAAACCTTTTTTGTAGTATTCAATGGCCTTTTCATATTGTTCTAAACTAAGATAAGCATTGCCCAAATTTTCATTCTTACTTGCTATTCCTGACCTATCGCCAATAGCAGTACTCATTTCTAAACCTTTTTCGTTATAGCCAATGGCTTTTTCATATTCTCCTAAACTACAATAGGCATTGCCCAAATTGCCATTGCTACATGCAATTCCTGACCTATCGCCAACAGCAGTACTTATTTCTAAACCTTTTTTGTAATAGTCCAAGGCCTTTTCATATTCTCCTAAACTAAGATAAGCATTGCCCAAATTGCCATTGTTATTTGCAATTACTGACCTATCGCCAATAGCAGTACTCATTTCTAAACTTTTTTTGTAATAGTCAATGGCCTTTTTATATTCTCCTAAACTAAGATAAGCACTGCCCAAATTGTCATTCTTACTTGCAATTCCTGACCTATCGCCAATAGAAGTACTCATTTCTAAACCTTTTTTGTAATAGTCAATGGCCTTCTCATATTCTCCTAAACGTTTATATGCAATGCCCAAATTGCCATTGCTGCTTGCAATTCCTGACCTATCGCCAATAGCAGTACTTATTTCTAAACCTTTTTTGTAATAGTCAATGGCCTTTTCATATTCTCCTAAACTAAGATAAGCATTGCCCAAATTGCCATTGTTACTTGCAATTCCTGACTTATTGCCAATAGCAGTACTCATTTCTAAACTTTTTTTGCAATAGTCAATGGCCTTTTTATATTCTCCTAAACATCTATAAACATTGCCCAAATTGCCATTGTTACTTGCAATTCCTGACCTATCGCCAATAAAAGTACTCATTTCTAAACCTTTTTTGTAATAGTCAATGGCCTTTTCATATTCTCCTAAACATCTATATGCACGGCCCAAATTGCCATTGTTACTTGCAATTCCTGACCTATCGCCAATAGCAGTACTTATTTCTAAACCTATTTTGTTATAGTCAATGGCCTTTTTATATTCTCCTAAACATCTATAAGCATTGCCCAAATTGCCATTGTTACTTGCAATTCCTGACCTATCGCCAATAGCAGTACTCATTTCTAAACCTTTTTTGTAATAGCCAATGGCCTTTTCATATTCTCCTAAACTAAGATAAGCATTGCCCAAATTGCCATTGTTACTTGCAATTCCTGACCGATCGCCAATAGCAGTACTCATTTCTAAACCTTTTTTGTAATAGTCAATGGCCTTTTCATATTCTTCCAAACTAAGATAAGCATTGCCCAAACTGCCATTTGCACTTGCCATTCCTGACCTATCACCAATAGCAGTACTCATTTCTAAACCTTTTTTGTGATAGTCAATGGCTTTTTCATATTCTCCTAAACTATGATAAGTATTGCCCAAATTACCATTCTTACTTGCAATTCCTGACCGATCGCCAATAGCAGTACTTATTTCTAAACCTTTTTTGTAATAGTCAATGGCCTTTTCATGTTCTCCTAAACATCTATAAGCATTACCCAAATTGCCATTGTTATTTGCAATTCCTGACCTATCGCCAATAGCAGTACTCATTTCTAAACCTTTTTTGTAATAGTCAATGGCCTTTTCATATTCTCCCAAACTAAGATAAGCATTGCCCAAATTGCCATTGTTATTTGCTATTCCTGACCTATCACCAATAGCAGTACTCATTTCTAAACCTTTTTTGTAATAGTCAATGGCCTTTTCATATTCTCCTAAACATCTATAAGCATTGCCCAAATTGCCATTGTTATTTGCTATTCCTGACCTATCGCCAATAGCAGTACTCATTTCTAAACCTTTTTTGTAGTAGTCAATGGCCTTTTCATATTCTCCCAAACTAAGATAAGCATTGCCCAAATTGCCATTGTTATTTGCTATTCCTGACCTATCACCAATAGCAGTACTCATTTCTAAACCTTTTTTGTAATAGTCAATGGCTTTTTCATATTCTCCTAAACTAAGATAAGCATTGCCCAAATTGCCATTGTTACTTGCTATTCCTGACCTATCACCAATAGCAGTACTCATTTCTAAACCTTTTTTGTAATAGTCAATGGCTTTTTTATATTCTCCTAACCCAAGATAAGCATTGCCCAAATTGCCATTGACACTTGCTATTCCTGACCTATCACCAATAGCAGTACTAATTTCTAAATCTTTTTTGTAATAGTCAATGGCTTTTTTATATTCTCCTAACCCAAGATAAGCATTGCCCAAATTGCCATTTGCACTTGCTATTCCTGACCTATCACCAATAGCAGTACTCATTTCTAAACCTTTTTTGTGATAGTCAATGGCTTTTTCATATTCTCCTAAACTATGATAAGTATTGCCCAAATTACCATTCTTACTTGCA
This sequence comes from Trachythela sp. YZ-2020, assembly GCA_016169945.1. Lineage (NCBI taxonomy): Eukaryota > Metazoa > Cnidaria > Anthozoa > Malacalcyonacea > Clavulariidae > Trachythela > Trachythela sp. YZ-2020. The sequence goes on along the minus strand of JADLSH010000121.1, from coordinate 3,235,493 downwards.
ATTCCTGACCGATCGCCAATAGCAGTACTTATTTCTAAACCTTTTTTGTAATAGTCAATGGCCTTTTCATGTTCTCCTAAACATCTATAAGCATTGCCCAAATTGCCATTGTTATTTGCAATTCCTGACCTATCGCCAATATCAGTACTCATTTCTAAACCTTCTTTGTAATATTCAATGGCTTTTTCATATTCTCCTAAACTAAGATAAGCATTGCCCAAATTGCCATTGTTACTTGCTATTCCTGACCTATCACCAATAGCAGTACTAATTTCTAAACCTTTTTTGTAATGGTCAATGGCTTTTTTATATTCTCCTAACCCAAGATAAGCATTGCCCAAATTGCCATTGACACTTGCTATTCCTGACCTATCACCAATAGCAGTACTAATTTCTAAATCTTTTTTGTAATAGTCAATGGCTTTTTCATATTCTCCTAAACTAAGATAAGCATTGGCCAAATTGCCATTGTTACTTGCTATTCCTGACCTATCACCAATAGCAGTACTCATTTCTAAACCTTTTTTGTAATAGTCAATGGCTTTTTTATATTCTCCTAACCCAATATAAGAATTGCCCAAATTGCCATTGTTACTTGCTATTCCTGACCTATCACCAATAGCAGTACTCATTTCTAAACCTTTTTTGTAATAGTCAATGGCTTTTTTATATTCTCCTAACCCAATATAAGAATTGCCCAAATTGCCATTGACACTTGCTATTCCTGACCTATCACCAATAGCAGTACTAATTTCTAAACCTTTTTTGTAATAGTCAATGGCTTTTTCATATTCTCCTAAACTAAGATAAGCATTGCCCAAATTGCCATTGTTACTTGCAATTCCTGACCTATCGCCAATAGCAGTACTCATTTCTAAACCTTTTTGGTAATAGTGAATTGCATTCTCATATTCTCCTAAACGATAATAGGCATCGCCCAAGTTGCTATTGCTAATTGCTATTCCTGACGGATCACGATTCGCAGTGCTAAATTCTAAACATTTTTTGTAATAGTCAATGTCCTTTTTGGAAGTCATTACCTTTTTAAGCTTTTCTTTCCTTACTTGAAATCTAAAACAAAAGTATATTAAAACTGATTAGTGGGACAGAGCTCAATGTCCATCACTTCATGGACGAGTATCTCTAAGGGGTTATTTTTGAGGTGTTACCATGATCGATTTAAGAATTTTTTCATGATTTGGCGTGCTCAATCGAGTTATTGAGCTCGTGGGAAATTGGGAGAACAGAAAAAAGCATAAGAGTTAGTCGAGACGCTAGCCGAAACCAACTCTAGCGCTTGAGTGCTCTCCCAACCTCCCAAGTACGAACTTTACAAGTTTTTTTTTATCTTGATGAAATTTCAATTTCTCCTAACGCAAGCAAAATATTAAACCGTGTCTCATTGGTCGCTTTAAATTCAACCGATCGTAGTTTCCATGCCACGCAGGGCCGACCTTAGGAATTTTTACAGGAGGGTGTAAGGCCATTTGAACCGACTGGCAAACAAACTTGTACCGACTATATCCTATCGAGTTTCCGTTGGAGGTCTGCAAATTAGACGGCCGGCCAAGCTTGAAAAAAGTGTCTAGAAAACACTGTCGATGGCATTTTTTGTTACAAGCATGAAACTACGCAAAATGTGTTAGGATAGTGATTACTTTGGGAGTGAGACTGGTTGCCAAACGTAATTTTTTATTTATGTGCTAAAATTTGAAGGTTTTTTCTAAAACATTTCGAAGGATGGGATTTTTGTCGAATGCTGTACTTTATATTAGAGTTTTATTTTAATTGGCTGACTATCTAATTAACATTTGTAAAGCTCGGGTAATCTTCTTTCGTATAATTCAAAATGATAAGAAACATGGCGCAAATACATCAAAACACGACCTTTCAAAAAGAAGCCAGGCAACAATCACATATGTTTAGATTACATTACCGGTTGCCACCCGTGTAACACAATATATTTCTGTTGAGCCAGTCGAGTTTTGGCATGTAAACGGTTGAAAAACAGCATGTTGGCGCAAACACGCTATTTTACTACAACACATAGACCTTCAAAATCGGTAAATATTCGAAATTAAACGCAATAATTTACGAATTTAAGCCTTCGGGTAACTACTCGTCCTAATAAATCCATCCTTATTTTGAAACTCGCCTCCATACAGGTATTTTAACAAGTGTAATAGTAATACCATTTTCTCATTAGCATGTCACTTTGAGTTATGACAATTAAGAAAAGGAGAAATTTGCACATGTTAATTAGGTAGTGAACCAATTACAATAAATCCATGATATCGAAAATTGCTTTTAAATGGATTCCCATCTATCGAAATGTCGTTACAAAAACCTTCCAATTTCGGTACATAAATAGAAAAATTACCGAAGGCAACCACTTTCACCGTCAAAGGGAACACACTCCGATGACATTTAGTGTGACATTTAGTTTCCTGCTTGTAGCAAAAAATGCCATCGACAGTCACTTTTTTCGAGGCTGGCCGGCCGTCTAAATGACGCCCGCTAATATCGCACTCTCATTGCAGAATACAAACACGATGACATGGCAGATATAATGCTATTTTATTAAATTTAGGTGGTTCTCGCTGATAACATATAAACAAAGCATATCAACCTTGGATTTTAAACTACATTACTATAAGCTACTTGTTTGTGATGATTGATAAATAGATTAATAAGTTTTGGTTGACGAACTCTGCTTTGAGAAATTTTTTGACACCACGCAAATTTAGCAAAAAGCGCAAAACACAACTTATGACTTATTACTCGGTCGGTCACACAACATTACGTTTCTTATATAACAGGTTAAAAATTTATGATTAATATTTATTTTCATTAGTAAGCAATATTTATTTGTCTGCCGACTAAAATAGCGGTTCTGCTGACTGAAGCTTCGAATATAATTAGTGGGGGGTGTTACACCCCCCAAGCCCCTCCCACCACATCCCCGTAGCGCCGGGCCTGACGCCGCGGCATTGCGAGTGGGGCTTCAAAAGCATAAAATAATCGAAATTTTATTATTTTTTTATGATGTAAGGCGTTCACTTCATTGCTAAAAAAGAACTCGCACAGCTAAGGGTATTTATTTGAAATTTGCTTCAGTTATTGTTGTGTTTATGCAGTTTTGTTGTTATACAAAGCGGCTCTATCATTGTCAATGTCATTGTGTTTTGGTCTCTGTTTATATTTTTCTTCTTTCAATTGTTCAATTGTTTTGCACTACCACTGGTTTTAAATATTCTGCAAATTGTACTATATCTTATCGTGTCTGTCAGAATCCAGTTCACGGGTTATTGAACACGCGCTTCAGCCAATCAAAAACGTTCTTATATTGCATGTATATCATCAAGTAAAATTTTCCATATTTCTGAACGTGGCTTTCTTTCAAAATGCATAATAATGCGACAATACTTATTAGCAGTTACAATATGCGTGTGATTTTTCAGACTCGTTTTGTTCATGTGCCACACGAAATATCACTTTTACGGTATAGGGGCCGGTTGTACGAAGCCCGTTTAGCCTATCCAGTGGATAAATCGAAAATAAAGAATGTACTAATAAATAAATAAAATATCGATCAAGTCTATATATTCATCGAAGAACCAAGCTTAAATTTTTCAACTTCAATAGAACAATTATGTTTGCTACTACATATTAATCATTCACAAAATGTGTGAAAGTGTTTTTTTTAATTTTGGCTTATCCATCGTTTACGCTAAACGGCTTTCGTACAACCAGGCCCTGGAGTTGTGACACAAAAGAAGAGCTGGAATGAAGTACTATGCCTTCACTGCCTTGGCATATTCCCCTACCGCAAAGAACGTACCGGTTACACAGTCGTTTCGGATGCAAAATCTAGGCCTGTGCAATTAACCTTTGTGAAAATTACTAACCTATTAGGATTATATTTTCAATTTTATCCTTTAAAAAACTAATAAACTGGCTTGGCAACAAACGTCATTGAGAAGGGGCGCAATTTTATGCATGGAATATAAAGCCTTCAGTGTAGTTTTATTGGGTCGTTCCTAAAAATATTCACACGATCCTTAGGAAAAAATTACTTTTGTTCAGACAGGAAGGGAGAAGTGTGGATATAAGTTTGTCCGAAGGGTTAAAAAACTTGAAGAGGCTACTGAGATTTTAATTAAACTGCTGGAAATGCCGAATGTCTAAAGAGGAGGGGAATGATTTTCGGATTTGTTGTCTCGGGGTATGGATCTACTCTTACAAGGAACTTTACATGTGTAAGTGGAAAGATTTATGGATGAATTGTTTGCTATCGAGGTACGAAAGCGTAATTTATGCCATATTAAACCTTGAACAGGGTAACCCTGCTTTTTATGCCTTACGGGGTAGTTCCTTATTTATTCTATTTAATTATAGTCATTTGAACACATACTAAATGAACTCCAATACCGAAGAAAAAAGAAAACCTATAGCTACCGATGATGTGCCTAAATGTATCTTGACTTTCCAAAACTAGCTAACTTTCGGGTGATCTAATTGAATTCACACTAAATTTCTGATTGAAAAGAGTGTATTTTCGTCCTTTTACTTCATAAATGGTTAGATACTCCAAAAAGGTTATATATCTCCTCTTCTCCTAACCCTTGTTTGGCATGGCGCAGCGCTAGTTTGGCTTGGCAGGTATATATATGCTGGCCACGCCAGTAACTCAACTATCATCTCTTCGCCCATGTCGGCGGAGGCGCCAAAATCCTTGCCGGTGAGGGTGATATTAATTTGACCAAAGTACATAACTAAGAGGATTTTTCTTTTTAAAAAAGGTTTAATTTATGATTGTATATATAAAACGATGAGCAACAAGAAGTTTTGCACACAATATTAATTGAAATATACAAAATAAGAAACAAGATCGTGTCATCCAGTGAACATCAGAGAACACTATTCCAATAAATACAAAAGTCTATTAAATAATCAGCGATAAATAGAATCATCGCGAGTAAGAACAGATAAAAAAATGCGAGGAGATGGAAAATTTCATGCTCGACAATGGAACGCTACGATGATGTGACAAAAGGTATTGCACTAAACATTCCTAATTTATTGTTGTTGCATATTTGTTTAGTTTTTAAATACAGTTAGGTTGCCCAATGTGATTAATGAAATTTCAATAGAGTTATCCAGTTGATAAGCATTTAACTTCCATGGCATTCAAGTACTTAATATATATTATATGTTTCCTAATGACTCAAACAAGAAAATGAATACGATGCCTGGAACTACAGTTTGTGTCCAAAATTATTGTTTAGGTAAAATTATGTTGCCACAGGTCTTAGTGTAGAGTAGGTTTGTTGACCAGGCCTATATCCAGCCATGCCCCAGTGGCCTCCCCACTTAACTCTTGGGATATTCCAAGAAACCAAATGGTAAGTATCCCTTATGAATGCCTTCCTTGTATGGGGGAGTGTAAGAACACACAGATATTTTACAACAAAGTGGGTGACCTTTGAATTTTTTTGACAGAGTGATCAACCCTTCTATGTGTGGGGATTTTTGGCTCACTTAACAATTATTATCCCAAAAAATATTGTGACAGTAGTAACAAAGCTACTACAAGTAGCTTGATTCCTCCCAACGCGGCATTCAACACAAATTCAGTTCCATACAGCTCTTAGCCCTTCAGTGAGAAATGTGGAAAATGTCAACTCAGCCTAGGTATATCTGCACTACGCCATTTGGGGCAATACACTTGTTTATATGTTTGTACTGTTAACAGCCACTATGTTAACAGGAATGGTGTTCGCAACTTGCCGAGTTACGGCTGCAAATGTTCACTACTTCGTAGTTACGCTGTAAATGTTGACAACTTCTGGAATTACGCTGTAAATGTTGACAAACTTCCGGAGTCACGCTGTACATGTTGACAAGTGTATTGTTTTTTATCCCTGCCTTCGGTATTCATTCGTTAAAACGTACATTTAAACTGGTTTACAACAAATCTTTGTGCTAACCAGTTAACAATTGCTGGCTTTTTTCAATGTGTTTTGTTCCAACATCTATTTCGGGTACAAAGGCTATATCTTTTTGTTCTACTCACAGGATATCTATCTTAATAAGAATTATTATACCTCTTGTTTATAGCTTCCTTTGTTTTGTTTACTTCTTCCATGTTTTCAATCCCCACTTTTAGGCCTTTTGTTACAATACCAATATGGAAAAATTCTTCTTGCAAACGTTCTTTCATTCTTCCAGACTCGTAATCTGCTAAAACTTCCATAAATCTCTCATCCGTTAAACAACGCAGTAGAACATGTACACACCCTGGTTCGATCTTCTTAAATTCTTGATCATCTCTTTCTCCACCCAAAACTTTTTTAACAACGTCCACAACTTTAGGTTGTAACAATGTATAGCCAAGCAGAGCACCAAGTGTCACTCCTGCAGCAACGCCGAGGCATACGTATCCAGGAACTTTACTGCATTCAGATATTAATTCTTTTGCCACTTCCACATTGTCAGTGATAATGGTGATTGAAAAGTCACCACCCTTAATAGTAGCCTGCAGAGCATGGCTTGCTACATTCCGACCTGCTTCTCCAACTTCAGAAAGAAATTCTGCCATTACAAAACTTGCGCTGAAATTGAAAAGACACGAAACTATATCAAGGTAAAACCCACCAAAAAGGCATCACTGCTATACGTAAATAAACCTGTTGAATTCTGCAAAAACCTTTTCCCAGTTTCCCTAATATAGATTTTCAATATTAGCTTGTTTTGTTTAATGGTACTTAAAAACGCTGGCAAAGTGAAAATATATCATTGCAGAAGATCCCATGCACTAAGTCTAAGCTAAATATATATTAGATGTATCCTCAAAGAGCTGTCACTGGTTATGATTACGATTTAATTACATGCTACAAACAATAGTGCATCTGATACTTATAAAAATAGGTACCCACTGGGTACGTATGTACGGTGTGTCTACTGGCCTCTACTGTGTATACAGCTATTTGAATCGACACCACAAAAGCATAATATATACACTTTTGGGGGGTAGGAGCATTTTTGTAGCGTAATATAGACTGAGAAAGAAACTTAATATACTTAGTCGGTATTTCAAAACAAGGTAAAGGGCAAAAGAGCTATCCACCCACTGGATGTAGCTTTGTTATGCTAAATGCTTTTAGTCCAAATGCAAAGGGCCTATTCCCAATTTCCTTGAGCATACGTTTTATAACATTCTTTATTGGGTATGAATACAAGTACAAATATAACAACATCAATTATAACAATAATAATAACGTTAGCTTACAAACAAATTCATCCCAAATGGAGCAGGTGCGAACGAGATGTTTATTAGAAACTACCCATGCGAGGCACCTCTCCGAATATACGATAAAACATAGTGTCAATAATAATTACAAGTAATAACACAATTTTAGCGCAATACAACACAATAAATTACAATTAAAACATAAGACAGTCAACTTCGATGACAAGGACATTCACGTGACATTGACCAGGTACATAACAAATTAACATCAAACACAGAACATACTAACTTAGAATAATGTTTATGAAGAAAGTTTTTGAATGTTCTTAAACAAGAGAATGTATCTGGTGTAGCTGATCTGCAAACACAGTTCCACAGTTTCACAATTCGATTGAAGTATGATGCCTGGTAGGTGGATGTATTGCAGCGGGGAGTCTTGAGTATTAGGTTTGGATTGTTGCTGTGACGAGTTCGGTTGTGGGGAACAAAAGAAACACAGTTGTGGACATCGAAGTCGGTTATACCATAAAGGGCTTTGTAGAAAAAAATCAGGTCTTTCATCTCTCGATCGTAACACAACGGCAATATTTTCGATTTCGTCAATCGTTCACTGTGGCTGGAATCACCTTTACGTTGTCTCAACATCCATCTGGTCGCACGCCTCTGTACCTGCTCCAGCTTGATCTTTTGGGCATGGATGTGTGGAGACCAAACCTCGCTGGCATAGCATAGCTGGGATTTAACCAAGGACAGGTACAGGGTGCGACGAACTCTGACATCGGTTAAGAGGGGGCATGTTCTTCGAAGTAATCCCAACAGTTTGTTGGCTTTTGATGTTATGCTGTGAACATGTGAATCCCACGAGAGATTTCCAGTCATAATTATCCCAAGATCTTTTTCTTTTGAACGTGATGTAGGTTGGTGGAGCCAAGGTGGTAAGTAAAGGTGATGGGTTGTTTTTTACGGGACACAGTTAACACTTTGCATTTAGATTCATTGAATTTGATGTTATTGGTGTTGCTCCAGGTGGTTAGGTTTGTTAAGGTTTGTTGTAGATGTTGAGCGTCGACCTCGGAAGTTATTTGTCGGAACGTCTTTGTGTCGTCAGCATACATAGCAGCTTTAGAGTCTTCAGGAATGATGTTCGGTAGATCGTTTATAAATAACACGAACAACATAGGGCCGAGTATGCTTCCTTGAGGCACGCCGGAGGTAACAGAAGACCAACTTGAGGCAACACCATCAATGACTACTCTTTGTGTCCTGCCAGTTAAGTAGTCTTTGAACCATTCAAGAGTTCGTCCACAAACACCATATTGCTTGAGTTTTGCCAAGATTATACCATGGTCAACAGAGTCAAAGGCTTTCGCGAAATCTAAATAAATTATGTCAGTTTGAATGTTCTTATCAAGATTTTCTCCAATCTTGTGAAGAACCTGTAGCATTTGTGTTGTACATGATCGGTTACGCAGGAATCCATGTTGACTGAGGGAAATAGAGTTAATTACATGTTCGTAAAGTTGTTTGCATACAAAACGTTCCAGTACTTTAGCGATAATGGGCAAGAGAGATATTGGCCGGTAATTCTCTGCTGGTTCTTTCAAGCCTTTCTTGTGAACTGGGGTCAAGTTAGCTGCTTTCCACTCAACGGGCAGTCGTCCATCACGTAAAGATTGATTAAACAATTCACAAAGACCTGGTGCAATGCTACGACTACATTCTTTAAGAATGCGTGCTGGTATTCCGTCCGGGCCACAGGCTTTGGTTGCATCTAAATTTCTAAGGTAGAATTCAACTTCCTGCACACTCACTTGCAATTCACCGATGTCACATTTATGGTTTCTTCATCTTCTGTTTCTGCATCCTCATCTCCATTGGTATCAACGTTGGGCTTCGTAAACACCGAGGTAAAATATAAATTAAGAAGTTCAGCTTTCTTAGCCGAGGATTTTGCCGTAACGTCGTTGTACGTGATGTTGGTGCTCTGTTTCGACCGATGATGTAACATGGCTTTATGGTAAGTCCAGGAAACTTTTGGATTTGTTGAGAAAGACTTTTCTATTTTAGATAGATACTCTTTGTGTTTTCTTTTGACGAGCGACTTGACGATCTTACTAAGTTCTCGTAACTTTTTTTTTCTGGTTTTAGTCTTTTTCTGACGGTACTTTTTTAACGCCAAGTATTTCTTGCGGATAAAATAGCGGATTTCGTTGTCTACCCAGGGAGGGGAATTTGTATCTTTTACAGTTATAATTGGGATATGATTTTTTACAGCTGCCAGAAATGCATGTTTCCAGGAGGACCACAGTTGGTCAATATCGCTTGTGTTTTCGACTTTCAAACCCATTTCACCCAGTCTTCTGTTGAGACCTTCAAAGTCAGCTTTCTTTATGTCATAGTCCGTTGAAAGTCTAGGTTGATGTTAAAATCTATTATGAAGTGATCTGTTGGGAACTCACATTCTTCAGGACTTCTAACATTTACATCATCGATAACATCCGGGCAGTTACACAGAACAAGATCTAGTTTGTTCCCGGCTGTGTGTGTTGGACCATCTATGAATTGATCAAAAAAATTATCGCCAACAAGATTGCAAAAGATATCACCAATAGTTTGTCCTCCATTGTTAATTGGCGATGCATTATCATATGACCAGTCTATATTACGGAGATTAAAATCGCCAACGACAATGCAGCAACTTGACTCACTGATGCTCTGAAGAGATGTATTAAGCTGTTGAAGAGGTCCTGGTGTTGAATCAGGAGGACGATAAAAGGTGCATAGTAAGACCGGCTTGCTGTTTGGTTTAATCAGTTCGATCACGACGAGTTCAGCGTCCTGTTGTTCAAGATCTTTGCGACGAGTTGTTCGTATGTTAGGCTTTGAAGCAACGAAGATACCACCTCCAACGCGATCAACTCTGTCTTTCCGAAAGATACAATAACCAGATAACAGTTCGCTGTCCATCACAGAATCATTAAGCCAGGTTTCACATACACAAATCACATCATATATACCACTATGTACAAGTTGTTGAAACAGAGTAACCTTGCACACATTGGTCAGACTTCCATCGAGTGATACAAACGCTTTCAAACTTCGTGCATTTAGATACAGTACCTTCAGTCCGTTTGTCTTGGGTTGAGTGTTACAGTCTGGAACGCGTTCAGGTGTACCCTCTGGACCAGGATTCAATTCTACGTCGTTTGCCAAGAGGATTAACAATAGCGGCAAAACCGACCTTTGAAATATTTTCAGGCCATTTGAGAATCGAAGAACTGATAGAGAGTTTATGTGTTTCCTCACGCGACGAGCTTGAACAAAACACGGTGATGAAAGAGCTTTCGTTGATGCATAAAACAATTTTATCTTACTTTCTTCAGTGACTTGAAAACCACGTAAAATTAACCACAGAAAGAATAGAAAGTAGCTCAATTTAGCTACAATCATGTTCAATAATAAGAAAAAATCTATTCTAATCAATTCTAGTTTGCGTACCCGATCCAAATTTCTTCAATTAAACTTGCGAGATTGCGTGTTCGTTTGCACTCGCCAGTATCAACCGTCCCTTGTTTGCGCGTGCAGGAAAAGACAACGAGAGAGTTCGATTCAGCGTGTAATCCAACAAATTATTCAACCAATAATAAGGATAATTACCAAAAAACCTTATATCTTTAATCCAGGTGACTTTAGCCAATGTTTAGTAAGTTTTTTGCTCAGAAATCCAAGAAAAAAGTGCAAAATCCTTAGGATTTTACGGAGCTCCGCGGCGCACGCCCGCCGTGCACGAGCACGAGCACGAATCCATGTTAATGTTAAGCATATTATTAAGGTAAGTTAATCTTTCCACCTGGCATATCCGGGACAGTGTTAACCATAACGCGTTGTTCTATTGTTGCTGCGAGCGAAGCGAGCAGCTTACTAATCGTGGATATAGTCGATTTTGGTATTTTTCATTCGAGATGATCCTCTGAGCCTGCGATGTATTGGACAGCGACAGTGATTTTCAGAGTTTTTTTAACCAGCATGTGTTCGCAATGTTCGCACGTCCTTTTCAAGTCGCAACAAATACACAATATATTGCCGTAAAAGGGCGAGATTATATCCTATGATTATAAAAATGGTATCAAACTAAAGGGATTGGAAATCCCCGTCGAATGGTGGTATTTACGAGTATGTAGTGTGTAAACCAAAGGTAGGAAAGCGAAATGAATATTTAATTAGTTTGTATTATTGTTAATTTGTAAACAATACAAAGTTCAGAGGTGTTTGAATGGGGATAAAGCGGCCGCATAGCGTTGTAAACAAACACAATTTACTTGGCTAAAGAGATCGTAAAACGCTGAATCGAACGGTGGTATTGTCATCTACATAGCATGCACTGAACCGAAGATATGAACCTGCAAAATCTTATAGCCATGTGGCTATATAAACATTAGCACCTAACGATAAAGGTGGCAAACAGTTAACTATTGCCTATGATACTGTTCAGTTCAAAGTACTTACTGTTCAACAATGAACAATAATCGATATATTACAATACATCAAATAAACAAATATGGTTGGTTTAATTTATGTTATTACAAAGGTATCTGTTTCTAAACGTTCACGAACAATTTATCAGGTCAACAAACTGTCCATTAAATAGTTGTGTTTGGTGGTGAATAGTTCGGTTTCGTAGTTAATAATTCTGTTGGGTTTGCTTCTTAATAATAGCGTTTGGTAGTTAATAATAAATAAAGATCTTATGTAATCTACAAATATCTACTGGTAATATTTCAAGGGTTTTAAATTTAATCAGGACTGATCTGACCCCTCGCAGCAATTATCTTTCTATTAGAAATTACTAGTTTATGCTATATTGTAGGCTGTTAACATGATTTGATAGAAAACGCGGGGTCGGGGGGCGGGGTGAAATTTCGGGGCGAAATCGCGGGGTATTATTTTAAAATTAAACTAAGACTACGAATCATGACAGAACATTTACATTATATCAGAATGCATCCGTTAAAGCATATCACGCCGCAAAACACGCTACGCGGTCGTGCAGTGCACAAACGTGTGTATATAATATATAGGGTATATTCTACGCTACATGTACAGGAAATGTTTACATGAGGTATGCTAACACAGAGCAATTTTTAAAGTGGAGTTATTTCAGATCAGTGGGTTCAAACCATTGAACTGGTTCAAACTAACATCATGTCTGTCATCATGTCATCAAAGCCCAGAGCTTTGTATGTATTTAATATCAAGAACATTAATTGTAACAAAGGACATGCATGCATGTTTTCTATATAGCCGGGTGTTTAATGTTATACTACTCCTGTAGAAATATACAATTTTGTAACTAGGAAAGCAAGGGGGTCGCTACTTTCGGGATTCTACGGTATTAAAAACGTAATTTTGTGCCCATTCGTGCACTACTATTCATATCTAAACAATTTAGCTTGCGAAATAGTATATTTTCAGCACAACTTTGTCCAACTGCAATCCATGGCAATGCTATGCTATGCTATGATGGATAACGAGCTCTCTCTCCTCCGCAGAGGCTTACATGAAGTTTCTAGTGAGGGAAAAGTGAGCGTGCAGGGAGTGATGGGAAGAGCGAAATAAAAGTAGCCTCTGCTAGTTAATGTAATAAATATGGCGGTTCGATATCAACCTTCGAGGGTGTTAAGAGATGTTTTCCACTTTCCTTTTCAGGCGTACTTGACTCTCCTGGAGTGAATCCAACATTAATATCTTCTTCTGTCAATTTGCACCGAAAAATAGCGAGAAATTGCAAATGAATATGGATATACTGACTGATTTATTTCAATGGAAAATTTACAGTCTCTCAAACTCGTCATGTTTTATTCATATTTTGAATTTCAAAATGACATTATTCTCCGGAATTTGTTTTTTTTCTCTTTATTTTCTTAAATTATCGGGCTAACCCTAAAATACGGCAATGAGAAAAATGCTATTTATCTGCCAATGTAATATGAATAACCTTTCTTTATAACAAATAATCTTTCTGTACCAAATTAATTCATAAGCAATTGTTATTTTTACCACTATATATTAATTATCGCTTCCCTTAATTAACACTACATCTGGCTGATCTTGTCATGATGAGCTCAGTTTTCTGTGCTTTAACGTTTACCCAATAAACCAGTCAGACAGCGGGTTGGAATATTTATGGCAATGTGCGTATTGCACAACTCACATTCCGGTTTATTCCAGTTTGAAATCAATAGCATATTAATTATTAATAAACAAATTATTAATAAAAGTAATTAACAGTTCGCACAGAAAAGGTGGGGGTAATTAAAACGCCACAAGTCTCCTTGGGTAAAGGAGACATACCCCACCCCATCATGACAAGGAATCCGCAGATGAAGTGTAAGAATTATGTTAAATATCTATCATAAAATTTATGAGCTATAAAAGGCAAACCTTTAACAGTTGCTAGAAATGTATTACCAGCTACTCAAGCATGCCTTGCCCCTGCGTTGACCTGTCAAACTTGTCAAGCAACTGCGCGCAAACCTGGAAAGATTATAAATCGCTTGAGCGCTTCGAAGAAAATCACATGATCAGTGATCTTGTGACGTGCGAGATTTGTATTGAAAATTGCGATGGCGAGAAAATTACGTGCAAATAACCACACAAATGCTGCAACTTTGTTGCCTTCTAGATCTGGGCATGTTTAAGTGTTTAGGGGCTGTTTATATGGGGCGAGCTAGCTCGGATACCCGAGCTGGTCCGGTTTTGGCGAGTTCCCACGTTTGCTATTATTTTCTATTAAATTTCATGTTATAGGGCTTTAAGCTGTCATATCTGAGCTAGATAGATTTCTTTGAAACTACATTAATTTCTTTTAAGCTGGTATTGGTAAGCAAACCAGTACTTTCAATAAGTTCGTAATGATTTCATTGTGAAAAGGATTGGTTGAAATAACCAATTTTAATTGGTTGTCTCAGATGCACTTATTTGACCAATATTTTATTGGTTAAAACAAGAAAACATTTGGCTATTTTAGCCAATATTTCGGTTGTTTTGACCAAATAATATTGGTCAAAAAGAAAATCCTTCTGAGAAAACCAATGAAACTGGTTATTTTAACCAACCCGTTTTTACAGTGTTGTTTCTATTGCCGCGGATTACACACATGGCATGATAAGTGGCGCCCTAACTATAGTACTCGCGGGTAAGTGACGCCTTAACTCGCAACATAAGTGGCGGCATAACTGGAATTCTGCGGCTCGAAACTGGAAATATTTTTGCATGGCTGATAAATCTGATAGTCGCGTGATAACTCAGAGCGCGGCCGGAAAAAGAAGAGAGAGCGATGGCCCTTCTGAGCCATTGAATGAATTAAGAACATACATAACCGTTGTGAGCGAAGTACATACGCTATGCGGCTATACAGTCCATAGCTAATTACTTGGTATAAACCGTTGCCATGCGGTTTCCAAAAGTCTTTTGTAGGTTTACATGCGATAATATATAACGAAGACTCATTAGGGGGGAAATTTCCCACGCAAAGCGAGGTAACGCCATGCTGATTTTGGTATCTATATGTTCCCCTATTTATTATAAACATAATGTTCATGCAGCATTTAATATCAAGGAGTTTTTCCTTTTTAATGCGTGGAGTTAGACACTGAGAATGAATTGTGTTCTAAGTAGACAAAAGCACGCAAATGCAGTCTGTTTCATAACACTATTATAACATAGCTTTATATATATACACAGCATGTTGCTATACCAAGAGACGATTTGATTAATCAATTAGCGATAAATATCCACCTTTAAAACTGGTTAGCTGAAACAATATCATGTCATTTATACAAATGTTAGATGAAACTGATAATAATATCAAAATTAAAGTTCGCGTATTCAAAACAAATATGAATCGAAATTTTCAGACATGTAGATATATTAAGGTGGCTCGATAGGAAAAAAATCAAGAAAAATTGAATTTTTCAAAAATGGTATTTTTTCAATGTTCAACCTTTAAACTATCATATACAATTCGTTTTTTAAAGAGTAAAAGCGATTTACGTTTATTCTGAGGGATTTTATAATGTACACCATCAAATTTTGAACAGGTTACCATGGCAACGTGATCTGTGTTTTTGAAAAACGACCATATAAAACGTTCTGTATGCACCATTTTAGTTTTGTTTCGCAAAAAGATTAGACAAAGGAAGAAAGGTTATATTGACAATCTGACAGAACAAGAAGGCACCCAGTATGAAGCTGGAGCATTTTGAGCCCTGTACTCAAGCTGGTCAGTGACAGTAAACTTTGGAACTGATTTTCTCAATCTGTCGTTTTTAGGCCTTTTCCGAATTTGTTTTTGTGATATCTCAAAAACTATACAAGCTATTGACTTGAAATTTTCACTGAGTATTGAGGAGTCTATTAGTTGTGCAAGGAACTAGGATATTTGAGTTTGGTACCCCCAGTAATGAGTTATGGATATTTTGCTAGTCAATGTAGGGCATTTTTTCTTTACTGTTATTGAGGATGCTAGAAAATAATGAAGGGACGGCCATATCTAGTTGATTCTAGTTCCTTGCATAGCTCAACCATTGGTTATAATATGTTGAAAGTTTTAGACTCTTACCTATTATACATTCCAAGATATTAACTTTCCCGCAACCCCTTATTTTTCGCACCGGGAAAAGTTGCCTTCAGTGTTCAGGGCACTACTCTCATGAGATTTACCCAATGTACACCAAACCTTTTTGGGTAAATGTACTAAGTATGTCACTTCTGCTGAATTAAAATGGTTTCATACCATAAGTTATTTCATGGTGAAATAAGCTATCGAAAATACATGAATTTGCCTATCGAGCCACCTTAAGTGCTAATCGGGTATTCTGTTATTCAAAAATGCGTGTACTGTATTCTGTTAGTTTTGTCTACACGTATAGATATTTATAATTGTTCGAGTTTTGCCGCGTCACAGTATACGTTAGAGCTAACCTTAACCCTGATATTAACTAAAGTGAAAACGTATATAACGAGAAGATTAATTTGTTAATATATCAGTACTAAATTGACCACCCTAAAATACGGCCATGAGAAAAATTTTATCTATCTGCAATGTAACATGAATAATTGTTTCTTTATAACAAATAATCTTTCTTTGCCAAACTTTCAAACGTAGATTTTCATAAAAGTTATACAAATTAATAAGCAATTGTTATTTTCACCACTCTGATGTGCTGCAGCGAACTTGGATTGACTCACGAGTTCAACTGAAAATTATGACTCAATATATGGCCTGAATCACTTTAGCTGCATGAGATTGTATATACATGCATGTGGAAAGAAATATACCAACTTACCTATAGCGGAAATGTTTTTATTATTTTCTTCAGCGAATGACAACATTGACTTTCTATCATGCATGGATTGCATACACGTAATATTGTTTACAATAGATTGTGAGCAATTCAAATTGTGTACATGTCGTGTATATCCAGCGTTGTACATGTAATGAAATAAATTTTGAAGAAACAAAATTTGACCTTCCGTTGCAGTTTCATAAAATACGTCGAGGGCACTACCAGGTATTTTTCATTATTTTGGTAAGTGAATTTCCCAGCATACCTTTCCCTGTGGGGTGCCGAAATATTGCCAACAAATTGATTTATTTTGTGAATATAAACACGATGAGATGTTTTTGGTGACGCCCACAGTTTTAAATTAATCCATTCTATTTTACATGCACAAAGCGGTGAAGGAACCATATATATATACTCCTTTTCAAAGTCAAAAGCATTAAGTATTGAAATGCTTGCTCTTTGTTTTGTAAAGTGTTCTTCAATTTTTCACAGAGTTCTGTCGGTTTACATGCATGTACTCATTCAATTCAAGTATCCGACTATTAATAAGTTCAATAAAGAATAGATTAAAACATGATCTCTCAGTCAATGTATTGGTCAATAGAAGGGATATTTGCTAAATTCATGCTCACTTTTGTATCGATGCTATTATTTAAGTTGATCCCTACCTTAATGTTATTGTATAGAACACAGATATCTATAGTCAAATCTTGTGACGTGCGAGATTTGTATTGAAAATTGCGATGGCGAGAAAATTACGTGCAAATAACCACACAAATGCTGCAACTTTGTTGCCTTCTAGATCTGGGCATGTTTAAGTGTTTATAGGGGCTGTTTATATGGGGCGAGCTATAGCTCGGGTATACCCGAGCTGGTCCGGTTTTGGCGAGTTCCCACCTTTCCTATTATTTTCTATTAAATTTCATGTTATAGGGCTTTAAGCTGTCATATCTGAGCTAGATAGATTTCTTTGAAACTACATTAATTTCTTTTAAGCTGGTATTGGTAAGCAAACCAGTACTTTCAATAAGTTCGTAATGATTTCATTGTAAAACGGATTGGTTGAAATAACCAATTTTAATCGGTTGTCTCAGATGCACTTATTTGACCAATATTTTATTGGTTAAAACAAGAAAAAAATTGGGCTATTTCAGGCAATTTTTCGGTTGTTTTGACCAAATAATATTGGTCAAGAAGAAAATCCTTCTGAGAAAACCAATGAAACTGGTTATTTTAACCAACCCGCCATTGCCGCGGATTACACACATAGCATGATAAGTGGCGCCCTAACTAGTGCGAGTACTTAACTCGCAGCATAAGTGGCGGCATAATTGGAATTGTGCGGCTCGAAACTAGTGGAAGTATATGCATGGCTGATAATTCTGATAGTCGCGTGATAACTCAGAGCGCGGCCGGAAAAAGAAGAGAGAGCGATAGCCCTTCTGAGCCACCGTACTTGAATGAACTAAAAACATACATAGCCGTTGTGAGCGAAGTATATACGCTATATGTGGCTATACAGTCCATAGCTAATTACTTGGTATAAACCGTTGCCATGCGGTTTCCAACAATCTTTTGTAGGTTTACATGCGATAATATATGACAAAGACTCATTAGGGGGGAAATTTCCCACGCAAACCGAGATAACGTCATGCTGATTTTGGTATCTATATGTTCCCCTATTTATTATAAATATAATGTTCATGCAGCATTTAATATCAAGGAGTTTTTCCTTTTTAATGCGTGGAGTTAGACACTGAGAATGAATTGTGTTCTAAGTAGAGAAAAACACGCAAATGTAGTCTGTTTCATAACACTATTATAACATAGCTTTATATATACACAGCATGTTGCTATACCAAGAGACGATTTGATTAATCAATTAGCGATAAATATCCACCTTTAAAACTGGTTAGCTGAAACAATATCATGTCATTTATACAAATGTTAGATGAAACTGATAATAATATCAAAATTAAAGTTCGCGTATTCAAAACAAATATGAATCGAAATTTTCAGACATGTAGATATATTAAGTGCTAATCGGGTATTCTGTTATTCAAAAATGCGTGTACTGTATTCTGTTAGTTTTGTCTACACGTATAGATATTTATAATTGTTCGAGTTTTGCCGCGTCACAGTATACGTTAGAGCTAACCTTAACCCTGATATTAACTAAAGTGAAAACGTATATAACGAGAAGATTAATTTGTTGATATATCAGTACGAAATTGACCTCCCTAAAATACGGCCATGAGAAAAATTCTATCTATCTGCAATGTAACATGAATAATTGTTTCTTTATAACAAATAATCTTTCTTTGCCAAACTTTCAAACGTAAAAAACGTATTTTCATAAAAGTTATACAAATTAATAAGCAATTGTTATTTTCACCACTCTGATGTGCTGCAGCGAAATTGGATTGACTCACGAGTTCAACTGAAAATTATGACTCAATATATGGCCTGTTATTACTGTTAATATCATACCCAGTTAACTGAGAAACTAAAGACGCATTATTGCTGCCGTAGGCAGCCACCTATTCTTAACACGCTAGCATTTCAGAGTTCACTCGACCCAGTCTTTCGCGCACTTATGTACATTCAAAATCTCGATTTTTGGATGTCTGTGCAATTCGGAAATTGTCGTCAGCCCGAGCATTTGACGATTCTTTTTTTTTCGATTCGACTTGAGCTGTTAAAAGCCTAAAGGTAAGGTATTTTAAAAATTGTTTTTTTATTTCTTGACATTTGTTTCTTAATTTTGTGATTTGTAATATTAAAAACATCGCTATTCAATCTGTTCAGACTAATATTTTAATTATAGTCGAAGTCATGGGTCAGTCATGCAAATATATTGTCATATCTTTTCATTTCAGAGAATCAACATTTTCATAACCTTTGGCAAAATCCAGAACTGTCTGTAAGAGTCTCACAGTGTTAGTCCAGAAGATATACTTGTTATGGATTTTATGTCATCGTTTTATAATTTAACCTACAGAGCATTATAGGTAGGGAACCGTCCGGTTGTAAACAAACGCTTTGTTTACATTTTTCATATTATAACAATGGACTTTATCAACCAAATAGCAATTTTATACATTTTCCTGCTTCTACAGTAAAATAAATAGTAACTGTAGCACAAACAAGCTTTGTAAGATTGTATAACTCTGTTAAACTGCTCGTATTATGATTAGGAGACTCCTTTGTACGCATGCGCAGACCGGACTATTCCCTATCTTTAAGCATACTTTATTTAAACAAATTGGCAAAAATGCTGTTAGCCCCATGTATATTAGAAGGTAATCCAAGAGCTATTTGGATTCCAGATACCTGTCTGGATTGTACTCCTTAATAGATTCAGGATTCACGTGGGGCATTGAATTTCAAATTATCCTTTGGTGGATTTTTGAAATAGCCCCAACAGGGCCCCCATATAAAATATGAACTTTTTTAAGACATCTTCATCCCCCCACTCTCCCTTCAGCATAATAAATGACTTTCCCTTATTGCAAGAAACTCAGATGCTGGGGGGGGGGGTGCAATGCTGTGAATTGCATATGGTATACAGTCTTGAAAAGTTGTGAATGTCTCATTCTCTCAGAATTTTATGGAATAAATACTACGTCTACTGTACTTTAACGAAATACTCTACAGTCTGTGGTTTCTACAGCTAAAGGTTCATGGAATTGCCTGACTTGTTTCCTAAAACAAATTTTATTCCTAATGAGGACTGTCAATGAAGAGATCTGTAGAATGATGTTAATCAATGCAACCAAAAACAAACAGTTGTTATGTAACCTTCTGGTGTTTATTCATACACCTGAATTTCAATCTGAATTTTTACTGCAAAAAGAAATGTGTTATATTTACTTTGAGTGAAAAGTGAAAGCCTTGTCAATTATCACAAATAAGTGACAGTTATTTGTAATATTTAAATTAACTGTAATTACAATTATTTTATATACTCTTTAAAATACTACTGTAGTTATATCATTCATTTTTCTAATCTTGTAGGTTAAATTAGTGAGTGATGCCTCTGTAAATTTACGTTTAGTTAAATTTTGCTTCCCATAATGCATGGCTGCGAGGCAGCACTTCACTTGCGATAGTAACTTCTAGTAGTTATCTGTTCATATATGACTAGTTTTATTCCCCTAATATGCCATCTTGGTGGTAAGACAAAATCACTTAAGAATTTTATGTATATTTGGCGCCTCTTTTCTGGTGATTGTACATTGAGTGCTATATGTACAACCACGTACGGTCCTTAGATATTTATATAAGCTGATCTTTTTTAGCCATATATCAACGAAGTAAATCGTGATATATACTAAATCACATTAGCTGAGATTGTATATATTCACGCATGTGGAAAGAAATAGACCAACTTACCTATTGCGGAATTGTTTTATTATTTTCTTCAGCGAATGACAACATTGACTTTCTATCATACATGGATTGCATACACGTAATATTGTTTACAATAGATTGTGAGCAATTCAAATTGTGTATATGTCGTGTATATCCAGCGTTGTACATGTAATGAAATAAATTTTGAAGAAACAAAATTTGGCCTTCCGTTGCAGTTTCTTAAGATACGTCGAGGGCACTACCAAATATTTTTCATTATTTTGGTAAGTGAATTTCCCAGCATACCTTTCCCCGTGGGGTGCCGAAATATTGCCAGCAAACTGATTTATTTTCATGAATATAAGCACGATGATATGTTTTTGGTGACGCCGACAGTTCTATTTTACATAAAGCGGTGAAGGAACCATATATACTCCTCTTCAAAGTCAAAAGCATTAAATAATTTCACGATTTGTCTGACTATAGATATATTTAAGTTATAGTGTATACAATGAAACATAAATTAACACTTCAGCTTTAGGTATCAGCATGCATGGTTAAAGAGTCATCAACTGGGCTTTGTCATTCATGTCGGTTCATTTCATATATATATATATAGCAAAAATATTTAAATGAACTTTCAAGAACCTTCGATACACTTTAATAAGATTCAAACAAATAGTTTTGAGCGGCTTTTACTGTATCCTCGATCTGTCGCATAAAGGCCGTTTGAACTTTCAATGATAAAGTCAAGCTAACGATATTTTAAACACTAAGTATTGTTTACACGTAATATTGTTTACAATAGATTGTGAGCAATTCAAATTGTGTATATGTCGTGTATATCCAGCGTTGTACATGTAATGAAATAAATTTTGAAGAAACAAAATTTGGCCTTCCGTTGCAGTTTCATAAAATACGTGGAGGGCACCACCAGGTATTTTTCATTATTTTGGTAAGTGATTTTCCCAGAATACCCTTCCCTGTGGGGTGCCGAAATATTACCAACAAATTGATTTCTTTTATGAATATAAACACGATGAGATGTTTTTGGTGACGCCCACAGTTTTAAATTAATCCATTCTATTTTACACAAAGCGGTGAAGGAACCATATATACTCCTCTTCAAAGTCAAAAGCATTAAATAATTTCACGATTTGTCTGACTATAGATATATTTAAGTTATAGTGTATACAATGAAACATAAATTAACACTTCAGCTTTAGGTATCAGCATGCATGGTTAAAGAGTCATTGACTGGGCTTTGTCATTCATGTCAGTTCATTTCATATATATATATATAGCAAAAATATTTAAATGAACTTTCAAGAACCTTCTATACACTTTAATAAGATTCAATCAAATAGTTTTGAGCGGCTTTTACTGTATCCTCGATCTGTCGCATAAAGGCCGTTTGAACTTTCGATGATCTAAAGCCAAGCTAACGGTATTTTAAACACCAAGTATATATTGAAATGCTTGCTCTTTGTTTTGTAAAGTGTTCTTCAATTTTTCACAGAGTTCTGTCGGTTTACATATTAATAAGTTCAATAAAGAATAGATTAAAACATGATCTCTTAGTCAATATATTGGTCAATAGAAGGGATATTTGCTAAATTCATGCTCACTTTTGTATCGATATTATTATTTAAGTTGATCCCGACTTTAATGTTATTGCATGTATAGAACACAGATATCTATAGTCAAATCTTGTGACGTGCGAGATTTGTATTGAAAATTGCGATGGCGAGAAAATTACGTGCAAATAACCACACAAAGCTCATGGCAATTTATTCTGATAATGGCAAGATCATTTTATAATGTTATTCCGGCATTTAGATTGAGCTTTCTTGTTCTAATTTATAAACAAAGAAATACACGAAATCAACTTTGCCGTGACAATGAATATAAAATATTTTACTGCATGATTTCGTTGTGGGCAATTTTCAAACACAGAGTGTGATACTTCCTGGAAACCTTACACTTTTACCCAGCATACCTTCTTCATGCTCGTAGGGGTTACATCAAGTATGGGTCAGGGTTGGAGTTAGGCACAGTAACCCCTATATATATTGATATTGATATTGATGTTTATTAAAACTCTCTTGCAGTTATACAACTGAATTAACGAGCTTACTAATAAAATTTACATAATATTTCTAAGGTAATGTTCATATTAAGATGTTCAAATTTAGACTATTATTATTTATTCCTAATATTTACAGCATATTTCTAAATATTTAATTAAGCAGTATTAATGGAAAAATTTAAAGGTAAAAAAGGATTGTGCTCTGTTCGTTTTACAGACCGTATTATTTTTAAATAGGTAAAATTGTTCTGATTTCCTTCTCAGATTACGCTGATTCTCAAAGACGACCGGTTTTGGAAGTAGATTATGTAGGGGATGGTCTTTAGATTTCATTTTGTCCATATATTTCTCACACAATAGATCTCTTCTACTCTTGAGTGTAGGGATGTCGGCTAGATTTAATGCGTCTGTGTACGAATCACACTCAGGATAGATAATTTTAAGTGATCTCTTTTGCACGACTTCGATTGCCTCAGACAAATAGTCCGGGATGGCTTGCCATACCGGTACGGCGTATTCCAGCACTGGTCGAACTATAGTTAAATAAACTTTTAAGATATTATCATTTTCGACTCCAGCTCTACGCAGTATCCATAGCGAATATAGTTTCTTACCGGCTTTCTTGATAATGTGGTCGACATGACAGTTCCACTTTAGATTACTACTCATGATCACACCTAGGATCTTATAAGTCTCCACTTGTTCTATAACATAGTTACCTATTTGTATAGGTTTAATCAGAAAGTTTGGATATACCCCTAACTTCAAATTCGGTCTCAAACCCTATAACCCATGCACTATATGAATGACGTTTCTATATTTGTGCTTGCATGCATGTCAGGAACTTTTATACCTTCATGCGGCTTAAACTCAACAATCAAACAGTTACTCTAAGGCACATAAAGCGAATATTCTCTAGACGACTTGAAGAATCAATACTGGAAATATAATTTTTCCATAAGCCCCACCTACTTCTCAAGGAAATGTGGAGCCGAAAATTTTGCAACCACTTAATTCACAATTGCCGAACAGTTCAGCACAAACAGTTGTGGCTGAAGTTTAATGAAATCAACTGTTTAATGTAAAATCGTGTCTGTGCCTACAAATGTTTTTGTATGATAGTCGTCGAGGTGGAAAACCCTTTTAAAAAGTTCAAATTAAACCAGAATATGAGCGAGACATACCCTAGCAGTTGCTTAATTTGTCTGCAGTAGATATAGACGCGGACATTCTATAAAGACTGCGCATTGATATTCAGTATTCATTTTGAATTCTGGAGTCTCTGAAATGGTCTTTCTTGCGATCTGGGAATATTTGACATGCAGAAACCAGTTTTTTTTGTTCATTTTGCATTTTAGGCAGCGAAGAGTCTGACATCTTCATATTAAGTTCGTATTAGCGGGGTTACTTTCAATGCCTTCATAAATACTTCCCAACTGAACGGAATAGTGACTATACATGTATAGAAATCGTGAATGTATTTTAGAAAATTATAAAAATACAAATCCTCCTTTGATATTGTAATGGATACATTAGAACAGATATTATTCAATATAACTACATGATCGTTAACCATGAAACAAAAGTAAATACACACATATTTGTATTAACTCACCTTCAATGGTAGCCTCCACCGCAGGCAACTCTGTATTGTTTTGTATTTAAATAAATCAAAATCTTCTGTTATTCTGTTATTCTTTTGATCAAAATTTACTTTGGCCGAGTCTTGAGCGAAATAGGCTCAAACTATTTTTGTAAATGCGCGATGCGATTTGATGATTTTCAAATTAGTATCAAGACTATTTCACACTCACCCCATGCTAATTTCATCCCAAAAATTGGCTTCATTTATCTAATTCATTGTGTTTTTCTTATTCTTTCCACACACGTAGCTCCAGATGGTCCACCCAACGACGCACGCACGACGCACGTGGGAACCACGAGCATTTCGTTGTCATGGTTACTTCCAGATCCCGAGTTGCGCAATGGATGGATTATCAAACATACCATCTGCATCCGGGTCTTCAGCACGTCTCCTGGCCCTTGTCAGCAACAAATCGTACTCGGTAAAGGTACTAATGAGTATACGGTGACTGGACTGAAACCTTACACGAAGTATATCTTTAAGATATCCGCTGGCACAAGCGCTGGTTTTGGGCCACCTGCACTGGTGGTCAACAGAACGTTACAGACAGGTAAGGGACTGTTTTTACATCTGAGGATACTATACAAGATTCACTTACACTTGCAGACGTCGTTGTTACCCAATACAACTTTTCGGTAATTATGCCACAAATATTTCCTTGGCCTGGTAGCCTCGCTCTCGTGAATAAAAAAGAAATGCAATTCGTTCACATTTCACGAGAATGAGGCTCCAGGCCAAGGGGAGATTTGTGACGTAACCTGATGATGACTTCGTGATCCCCTCTCGCCAGTTCAATGTGTGAACAATCCAGGAACAACTTTTGGCATTTTGCCATTACACAAGCTCGACATTGATTTGGGGGAGTGGAGCTGAAGAAGGGCAGCATGATTTTACGCGTGGAATTTTTTATAGGGGTATGCGTATTTTGTATAGAGGGAAAGGTAGTCTCAACCAGTTATGTCCAAGATTGTGACAAAGGGGCTTTAAAAAAGGTGTGGGACAAGACGAGACGGGGGCGGGCTGTCACAATGAAATATACTTGGAAAATTCCAATATTTATTGTTGGTTCTAGTAATTATTCAATTAGTGTTTTTGAACAAAGATTCTCACTGTCTAAATCGCGCCCCACCTTTTCAAGGCATGGCGAAGCTACTTCATGCTAAAGTCACATAAATGATCTGATGGTAGGATCAAAGTGATCCAGTAGAGATTACCAAAATAATTTTAACACTACAATTCCAAAGAACTTTCCAGATTACGATTATGCAATCTGCAAAGATATAGGGAGGAGGTTCAGACCCCCCCAATCAATTTTAACAAGGGGACTGAGCAGTGGCGTAACTACTATGGATTCAGACCGGGCGAATCCGGGGGCCCCCAACCCAAATGGCCCAAAGGGGGGCTCCCAGGCAGCAAAGCTCAGACTGTAGAGCAAAAACAAATTGACGCAAATGCATGAGCGAAACAAAAATGCATGAACGCAACAACAAAATATATATTCTTTCTTGATATATATATTAAAATGTCGTTTTCTGACCGTCAGAAAGTCCCCCCAAAGTCCAGGAACTTTTCCTCCCCGAAAGTCCAGGAACTGATGGCATTTCAAAGACTCTAGACCTTCAGCGCGTGCTTGTGCCTTCGACACTCGTACTAGGTACTCGTACTTCGGTACTCGTAAATTTTTTGAACCCTGTTATAACGTTACGCCACTGGGGCTGAGCCCCATTGAGATCCCCCCCACCTTAATGCATACTTACCTTTTGTCTATTCAACGTTTCCTTGAATTTGATATATCCCACCTACACTGACTGAGCTTTCGGTATAAAAGCAAGGTTTTTGTTATAGGGATATTATAACACTCTTGACCAAGCCATTCTTCCCGTTTTTTGCTCATAAAAGGAACTTCACTGAGGGTTGGGGACAAAATAGTTTGTTGGGGGGGGGTGAAGCATGGGGGCTGGGGGAGGGGGCAAGTCCACCCAGTTTATATATTTAAAAAGGGCCTGCGTATGCAAATGACGCGTTCTGAGTCGGGATAAAATGGAATACTTTGATATGCATATTCTAATTCTTCCAATCGCAGCTATATGTTTTGATTCAAGTGCCGTGCACAGAACTGAAATATATTATCATCGAACTAAAATATTTATTTTATTCGTTTTAGCACCATCTGGTCCTCCGACACATTTACAAATTGCTAACTTCACTCATAATCAGATGAACGTCACGTGGTCGCCCCCACACCCCTCAGAAAGAAACGGCGTGCTTACCGAGTATTCATTGTGTATTAGAAACCAATCCCATAACTTCTGTCTGCGTGAAGATATTGTTCCATATACACAGACATCGTACATGTTTAGCGGGCTTAGACCGTATCGTATTTACAGTATTGAGATCAAAGCAGCCACCATGATTGGTTTTGGCCCGCTAGGGAAGATTACCCAAAGAACAGCACAGTCAGGTTTGTAGTGCCAAGGTTTGTAGATAGTAAATTCGAACCATTCCTTACGGACATCTCTCTAATACAAATACCTCTCTAACATTTGCGCGCATCGTATTTGAATAAGAAATGAGGCACTAAAGGCCATGTTGCACGGGGCAATTTTTGATACAGCTTGCAACGCAATTTCTGCACAGAGCCATGTTATGTATAAATGCCCGCAAAGAAAAACAGTGAACATGGCCCGCTTTTCACTCCACCGATATTATCATTCTCATTCATTTCTTTGTTGCCTTCTAGATCTGGGCATGTTTAAGTGTTTAGAAAGAAAAATATCGGCAAAGTAAAACGGAATTCATGCCCACAATTTTTCTGTTAACTAACATCGCTCTGTGTCCGAAGTAGCGTTGCAAGTTGCAGCAAAAATTGCCTCGTGTAACGTGGCCTTAAAAAGCCCTACAATCTTAAATAGTGACCTTTCAAGTGTAATTCTCCCTGTCATTTTCAATGCTGTGGCGCACCTGATTTAACACCAAACACCAAACGCTTGTTTATCGGGGACCCTCATGCCGCTAGTGGGAATGC
This sequence comes from Trachythela sp. YZ-2020, assembly GCA_016169945.1. Taxonomy (NCBI): domain Eukaryota; kingdom Metazoa; phylum Cnidaria; class Anthozoa; order Malacalcyonacea; family Clavulariidae; genus Trachythela; species Trachythela sp. YZ-2020. Next base: position 3,207,782 of record JADLSH010000121.1, on the reverse strand, counting down.
ACTGGTATCGAGTGCTGAAGGCACAATGCCATTAGGGGGAGGGGGGTATGGAAGAATGCTCTCCCAGAAATGTTTGAAAGGTATGACTCCCCTCCCCCAAATCTTCCCCCCTTTAGTTACGCCTCTTTTTCTAACATTTGCTCGCCCCGTATTTGAATACGAAATGAGGCACTAAAAGCCCGACAATCTTAAATAGTGACCTCTCAAGTGTGATTCTCCCTGCCCTTTTCGATGCTGCGCCACACCTGATTTAACACCAAACGCCATACGTTTTCTTCGGGTACTCTAGTTTCCGCCTGAAGTAATGCCCCGGTCAAACGAGGATGAGAGTTGATGAGAGTCCATGAGAGTTGCAACTCTGAGAACTCTCGCTCGCGTTAATTTGACCGCCAACTCTCATGAACGAAATTCACATCAACTTTGAGATGGTTTAAATTTGATGAGAGTTTTTGCTCGTTTGACCGGTACACGTGGTAATATCCAGTCCACTCCCAATCAACTGGAGCATGATAATTGATGAAACTCTCATGCAAACTCTCATTTGACAACTCTCATCAATTCTCATTCATTTAAATTTTTAAATAGATAACAGCATTTATTTTTTATCTATGAAAATAAAGCAATCTGATTGGCTAGCGAGCGTTTCAGAGCGGTCCGGATTTTTGCATCCGGCCCGCTCTGAAACTCATCCGGCCCGCTCTGAAACTCATCCGGCCCGCTCTGGATTATGCGACAAAACACAGGAGTGAAACAATTTTTAGATTAAAAAATCTACCCAAAAAGTTCAAAAAGCTTGCCTAACGATAGTTAGAGTACAAAAATGAATTGCATCAACTCCAAAGGCTTCATACTAAGCACGATGCGTCGAGAAAACTAATACATTTGTTTTAAATGCTCGTGTATTAAAACTAATGCATTTGTTTTATTGCTCATGTATTTCATTATTTGGCCACATTAAAGTTAAAAAAATACAGTTTAAACAGATATCATAGAAGAAAAAACTTTTCTCCATACATAAAACTTAAAAATATGGACCAACTGTAGTGAAAACATGATTTTTCTGCAATTCTGCCCATTTGTTAACATACTTTTCGTATACATATTGTAAACAAAAAAAAATTAAAGCCGTGGCCCTTGGCAAACAAGGTTGAGGCTATATATTTTTTTACCGTGAAATGACCAGAAAAAAATTACAGCATACCTTGTTCATTGTCCAGTTTTAGTAGAAAGCGTTGATCGAAGTCAAAACACATGCATTCACTGCATGATTCACTTTATGAGCTTTTTATGGCCAAAGCAAGTAAACACGAAGATATCCTTGTCGAAGAAACACGGAATACCGGAAAACCAGGCCAAAACCTTTCATTCCTATGCTTTTCTACTGCCATATTTAAAAATATCGTGTACATTTTTACAGAAACTATGGTTTTTTGTGAGTTTCTTGCCAGTTTTCTGGAGTTTTCGTTTTCGTGTTTTCTTTCAACGTTCAAGTTTTGTCAGCCTCGCTTTGATTTCACAATTGCACTGATCTCAAATTATTTCCCTCCACTGGAATTTTCAATTTTAATAAATTCTTAAATTTTACCTATGATAAAAAATAAACACGTTATTTACCGGCAGCGTCGGTCCGGATGAGAAAAACTGTGCCCTCGGTCTTGAAAACGTCCCTCGCCCTCCGGGCTCGGGCCGTTTTCAAGACCTCGGGCACAGTTTTTCTCATCCGGACCTCGCAACCGGTAAATAACATATATATATTTTATCTCTGTTTCAGAACCTAGTGGCCCGCCAAGAAGAAAAGCAGTGAAATACGTAGACGAATCAACGATTAGTTTCTCATGGTCACCTCCTCACCCGGAATTACAAAATGGCATTATTATCTACTATAACGTGTGTATACGAGAATATGGACCTGACTTTGCCTGTGTCAGAACAACACAGATATCAGAAAGCAGCAAGCCGAGTTACGCTTACGGTGGGCTGAGTCCGAGTAAAGAGTATATTGTGGTGATTAAAGCCGCGACCATTGTAGGTCTGGGACCGCCTGCTTTCATTCAGAAGACCTCAGGTACACCTGTTTCTCTTGCCTTTCCAGGCCGAAACGAATTGAAAGCATAATTACCTCCGTTAGTTATCTTCTCTAGGAGGTTATGTTTTTTCACCTGGGTTTGTATGTGTGTGTGTGTGTGTGTATGTTTGTCTGTGAGCACGATAACTAAAAAAATATCAAACATTCTGATACGGAATTTTGTAGATCCAATGGCCATAGGCCAAGGAAAAATTGGTTAAATTGTGGTTGGGTTTGGATAAAATTGGATGAGAAATTTACAAAGGTTTGTCTCGCTTTCTTCGGCTGAACAGAGCTGAATGCGTAATTATGCATAAATACACTCCTTGGCTTGTTTACATTTTGCTGCCAGAGAAACGTAAGCAAAGTTGACTTCATTTGCTGGCGAAGTTATGCAGTCTCTGAATGCCCTCTAGTTACTGCATAGGTCCAGGATACTTGATAGGTCTATCAATACTTTATGGTTGAGTAAAGATTATTTTCAGTCATCTTGAGATTAGGTAACTAGAAATGTTACACTGCTTTCATTTTTTCTTCGGCACCAACACGTACCAGGTGTAGAGGACACTCGGAGACTGCATACCTACGCCAGCAAATTCAGTCAAGTTTTTCAGTACAAAATTATACATGCACTAATTGCGTATTCAGTTTTTTTCAGCCCAGGAAAACAAGACAACCTTCTGTGAATTTCCAGCTCGTTCAATTTTTATCCAAATTGAACCAAAATGTGATCGATTTGTCCTTGGTGTAGGTCCATTAGCTCCACAAATTTTCGTATTAAAATGTTGGATATTTTTTAGTTATCATGCTAACAGACAAACACGCACACAAACAAACCCACAAACTCGCGACAAACTGCCTAAAAAACGGACACACATATCATCCGCTTGATATACTAATTAACCGCCCTCCCCTTGCCCCACGACGCAAGCTTATTTAAGATGGGAGCCAATTGAAACATTTTAAAGAAACGGGAAATAATCATGACCTTTAAAGCATGACAAGGCCAATTACCAGAATATATATATGAAATGTTTAGTATAGCAACAGCGATACTTATCACCTTAGAAGCAACGACGGTAAACTTTACTTAAACAAACTTAATACTGATTTCATGAAAAATTCCTTCTCGTATAGGGCTGCGTCTGCATGGAACAACTTGCCTTGTGATATTGTTAGTGGATACGAGTCTCTCTCTATTGCAGGATTTAAAAAACTAATAAATAACTACTTCAATAATTCATGAAACTTGTTTGAGTAGCTGCATGGCACTTGCGTGGGCCTGTGTGGTTTAAAATAATTTGCATGATATTTGCTGCAATCAGTTATGTTTCTCTATATATATTGTAAAATAGGTTTGATAGATTCAGTATATTATATTATTTAGTTTGTTGTATTATATTATTTCTGACTAATCGATATCGTTGTAAATATTTAAACGGCCCGTTGACTGATCAGTAACTAGGGGTTACCGGGTGAGTGGTGTAGTGTGGGCTAAGGGGAGGCTAAGCACCATCTTGCTACAGTTTAAGTAGGGAAGTCGTGTGAGGTCGTTTCTACCATTCTTGTCCTAATGAATTATTCTATGATTGCAGGTGAAAACATATCCTCCTGGCTGGGATAATGAACGATCGTTTCTATTATATACATCATACTTTGGAGCGAGGCACCCTGTGATACAAACTCTTGTTTTTCATATTTCTCACAGGCGAGTGTGATCTTCCCGTCCTGCACCGCGATGATCATGTTAGCGACGACAGTTTTACTGCCAGCGGGTTTCTCGGTAGGGGATATGCGCCATACCATGCACGCATTGATGGTGACAAACCATGGTGTGACAGTGGCTTAAAAAATAATTCCTATGTACAGGTCGATTTTGGTGGACCGCTAAGAGTTATTGGTGTAGCAACAAGACGCCATAACCAGCATTGGGAGAGTTGGATCTCGTCGTGTAATGTTTTACATAGTCTGGACAACATGACATGGCAATATGTTAATGTCAGCGGAAAAATGTTAGGATGACACAATAGTTTGAGTATGTAGGTTTAAGGGTTAGCTTTTACTTTTTGGCCAATTTTAGCCAGTTTTTGAAAGTGTCGGAAAATGGCCAAAAAATAAAGGGGTTAGCCTTAACCTCTAATGCCCGTTTAAAGCACTGGTTTAAATAAGTCCAACAATGTTTGCCCAACATCAAGCAACAATGTTGAAATATTTAGTTCAACTACTTATTTTTCAATTCCTTTGATAATTTCATTTATCCAAATTGAAAATCTGTTCTCTAAGTTATTTGGGAAAGAAACTCATAGAACATTTTTGAAAATTATTGGATGGTGTTGGGCCAACAATCTTGGGTCTGTTTGAACTTGGTTTAAAGTTTCTGTGTGTTTGTCTGTTTGTTTTTCATTGTTTGTTTCTTTGTCTTTTTGTTCGTGCGTGCGTGCGTGCGTGCGTGCGTTCGTTCGTCTGTTCGTTCGTTTGTTCGTTCGTTCGTCTGTTCGTTCGTTTGTTCGTTCGTTCGTTCGTCCGTAACGTCCGTTCATTCGTTCGTTTGTCCAGTTCGCTTGTTTGTCCAGTTTTTAGCCATTATAATTCGTCAATTTATTTCAGATCATTGATGGAAACGCAGACACGATTGAGGGAAGAGTGGTCACGTATTTCATAGATGAACCGGTTTTAGCTCGTTCTATCCGGTTTCAAGTTCTCACCATCGTGGGTCTTCATCCGTGTATGGGAGTACAGGTCTTTGGCTGTGCATCTGGTAAGGAGAATATCGTATTTCAAATCTTCCCCCCAAAGTGCATGAAATGGCGCTTCCAAGATTCTACATTTCAACATTTTCTGGGGGAGCATGCCCCCATACCCCCCTAGTGGCCTCGTGCTTGCAGCACTCCATAAACCATTTTGGTTTTGGCCAGCCCCTTTACGTTGTGTCTTTACCACACCCTTTCGTCGGGCGAAACGAACCACACCCCCCTAATGTTTATACCCAAGTTACGCCCCTGCGTTTTGTAGTTAAATGATAGTTAAACTTTATTTATCAATTAATTGATTAATTAATGAATTGATTGTTTAATTAGAATAATTGATTGATTGGTTAATTGAGTTCACTATTCTTATTCTCTAGCTGTCAAACCAACGACGACGGTTCTCCACAAGACAGCCGAGTCGATCCAAGTGTCATGGGTACCATTGCCTTCAGAAGTGGAGAATGGAAAAAATTTTGGCTACAAAATCTGTCATAAACAATCTTCGTCAGTCTTGCCCTGTGGCAGCTCAGGTTATGTTGATCATAATGCTACGTCGTATACGGTGAAAGAGTTGATACCATACACTGATTACGATATTGAGATTTCTGCTGGAACCATAGCTGGATATGGGCCGCCTGTGTCGCTGAAGGATAGAACAAACGAGTCAAGTAGGTCGTAGATAGTCGAGTTCCTGGCATTTCACTTCCGCAATGTTTTGCTCGCTGGAGTGAGAAGCCTGGGGAGTGGCTGCGTGGAAGCGAGAAGGCCCAGCACAATTCAAAAATTTTCCCTTCTAGAAAGCATTTTTGCCCTTCTATGAGTAAGACATAAACAGATCAAATACACGTAAATTGTAATGTACCATGCAATATAAATTAATCTAATTTCATCGTTATTCAATTTTTCGAATGCCATGTTGGAATAGCCTGGAATCAGGCGTTAAGGATTTGCGAGATGTGCCAGGCAGAGTTGGAAGCTGAAAGCGGAATCGCTGCGCCGCAGGCAGGTTCAGTTCCTAGCAGAGGTCCTATAGTTTAATTATTCCTCCTGGTCCTCTTGCAACTGCTCCTGGTTAGGTATAGAATGTGTATATAAATTTCCCCCACAATTTCCAGCTAAAAATGCCCTTCAACACTTTGTGAAACAAACGTATAACATTGTTTCTGCATATAGTACCAAGCGGTCCTCCACGTTACACTCGGGCCGAAGATATTACTGCGACCAGCATGAAACTTGCGTGGTGCCCCCCGGATCCAAGTCACCACAACGGAATTATTCGGTTTTATGGTGTATGTTATCAAGAAGCAAGCTTGGGAACAGACTGTGCGAATGTCGTAACAATTCCGGGGGAGCAACGATCGTACGAGGTTACTGAAGGACTGCGGCCGTATACAGAGTATGTTGGTTGTCATGGCAGCGACTAAAATCAGTGGTTGGAGTCCTAAAGCAGTGCTATATATAACAACACTTCCCGCGGGTAGGATTACACGTTTTCGATGCATAGGTGATTTTCCTTCCAGTAATTTGGATGTCTGGTGTGGAAAATCAGCCGCCAAATTACTTACTGAAGGTCTGAAGTGAAAAGATATTAACAACTGATTGCAGTTTAACTACTTTTAGCAGTGTCTGTGTTCACCCAAGGCGTATTTACGGGAGAGCAAAAACATGCATATACATGGATCATTTGGTAAGACTCGGTCCTTGGTGGTAATGATGTATATGTGTTGCAAAATATCATTGCCCAACCCATCTCTTTCTGTGTAACTTGGAAATTGCTTCTGGGGTCTCTTCAAACCTGAATAGGAGAGCGGGTGAGAACGCTGTAAATAGGACTTTATTTTAGTGAGTGTTGCCCCAACAACCCTAAAAATTAATACTTAAAACCCATTTAATATTAATTTTCTATTGTTTTGAGATTTCTTAATTTACTGAAGTTGTGACACTTCCCTCTGTTCTTTCGGTGTCCGTATTAGAGAGATTCGATTCTGTCTCTCTTTTCTTACAGTTCCGTCAGGGCCGCCAACATCAATGTATGCAATTCGGATCGGAGCACGAATCTTACAAATATTCTGGAGACCTCCCGAAGCTAGAAAACAAAATGGCGACATCATCGGCTACCGTCTGTGTTTAAAAGAAAAACGTTTCTCGTATCCATGTCGAAATTACGTCACCTTTCCTGAGAAAGAAATGAACATGTATAGTGTCGATGAACTAAAGCCATATACTTTATATAATATTCATGTTGAAGCCAAGACCGCTATAGGTTATGGGCCTGGAGAGTACTTGGACTATCGGACTGGGGAGGCAGGTAATATCATACGAAAACTTTGATAATATATTTTATTATCTATTCAAAGGAATTCCTGATTTCTGATTGGCTAATAGCCAACGGCGAAATCGTCATGCCAATTGAATGTCTCGCCAAATATGGAGTTGTGACATCATATCGCACGATTTGATGTCACAGCGTGCGATATGAAAAAATAATAGCACACGCTATGACGTCATGCAAAACACGAATAAAACACACAGAAGACGTTCTACCAAGTTGGTGACACATAGGCGGTGGACCGGGGGGAACTAGGGAGAAGCCATAGCCTGCGAATAACAGCCGCCCCATTGTCTCGTCGGGCGGCTGTTATTCGCAAGCTACAATCGTGGACATAACAGTTGATAAAATTACTTAAATTTTGAGGAACACTACACATTCGACTAACTTCATTAGGCTTTCGCCCCCCTCTCCCCCAACCAATGTTGCTATTATTATCCCCAGACTTAAAACGCAACATAACAACATTGTCTAGGGGGAAGGGGAGATATCCAAGGTCAGATACAGAAATTATAGTACAATTTAACTTTGACAGATGCATTTTGGAATTTTATTAACAAGTTATGTCCAGGATTGTAGCTAAACCACCCCCAAAAAAGATCAGAGTGGGAGAGCTTAATATGAAGGTGTCAGATTCTTCGCTGTCTGAAATGCAAAATGAACAAAATGACCTGGCTTCTGCATGTCAAATCTTGCCCAGAACGCAAGAAATGCCATTTCAAAAACTCTAGATTTCAATCTTTTCCGGGCGCATGTTCCTGGTCCTCCCTAGAGTTTGTTTAGCCTCCGCATGCAAACCAATTCAGTTTCCGTCGCCTATGCCATGACTCAACTGAATTGCAACAAGTCATCCTAAAAACTTGTTACCGTTTGCAATTCAAAGACTTGTAAAAAAGCTGTGAATGACAAACTTACAAGTGGCAACTTGCATTAATAGTTCTTACAAGTGGCAGCTTGTCTTTCAGCTGGATTCATGGTATCAAAAACGTTTTTCAATGGGAAAAAATGTTGCTGTCACATTTTTATGCTTTTATATATCTTCCAGCTCCCTCGGACCCACCGAAAGTAGCCATTAAATCCGTGACTACAAACTCAATCGAAATGACGTGGTCACCTCCTGAAAAGGAAAAACAAAATGGCGTCATTGCCATGTACGAAGTCGAGGTGTATCAAGAAATGTCGGGTTCGAAAGTTGAGAAAATTACAAGATCTTTGATGCGTGAAAACACCACGACATGGAAAATCTCCGATCTGAGTCCGCGAACGGATTATATATTTCACATCAAAGCTGGTACCGCGGGAGGATTTGGTCCAGCGGTTATTATTCACAAACGTAGTGAAGGTACAAATCCTAGGACTGTATGAAGGTTGATCAAATTGTTAGACTGTATGAAGTTAGATCCGTAAGATTGGATGAAATTTCATCAAGTTCTAGGACTGAATGAAGTTTGATCAAGCCCTAGGACTGGATGAAGTTTGATCAAGTCCTAAGATTGGATGAAATTTGATCAAGATCTAGGACTGAATGAAGTTTGATTAAGTCCTAGGGTTGGATGAAGTTTGATCAAGTCCTAGGACTGAATGAAGTTTGATCAAGCCCTAGGACTGGATGAAGTTTGATCAAGCCCTAGGACTGGATGAAGTTTGATCAAGCCCTAGGACTGAATGAAGTTTGGTCAAGTCCTAGGACTGAATGAAGTGTGATCAAGCCCTAGGACTGAATGAAATTTGATCAAGTCCTAGGACTGAATGAATTTTGATCAAGTCCTTGGACGTATGAAGTTTGGTCAAGTCCTAGGACTGTATGAAGTTTGATCAAGTCCGATCCTGGAACTGAATGAAGTTTTATCAAGTCCTAGGAATATAGATGAAGTTTGATAAAGTCCTAGGACTGTATGACGTTTTTATTAAGTACTAAAACTGGATGAAGTTTGATCAGGTTCTTTGCCAGAGAAATATTTTTATGGCTTGTTTTCATTCTTGCATTTGGGGTCATTGCATTCGTTGATCGTTGCAATATTCCCCGCCATGCATCACCTCTTTTTTTACAATTGAGTAGTCCATTGATAAAATGATTGTGTTTTTAGGTCGTATAACGCGAACAGACAAATCCACAGACAAAAACAAAGGTAAAAGTTTATACTTTATAAAATCATAATAAATCATAATGTATATTTAATGAATTATAATGTTGACATTTGCTAAACAATCTTACCTTACCTCTTACTAAAACAAAGCTTGTGAGTAAAGAAAATAACGGAACATTTTGGCAGCAATACACCATACTCCCCATTTTGATTAACTCTTCTTAATTATGCCAATCAATTTAAGGGGAGACTCGTCCACATAACTGAGTAACCAAGCTATTGATTAATGCCTCTTGTTAAATCATGAAGTACACAGAACTGCGCCCAGATGTCTCCACTTTTACCAGTTTAAAAGTTAATGCCTTGGCCAAAATTATTACTAATTAACATCCATATCTTGTGTCGTTTCAGGTAAACTGACCACGGAAAGTATTATTGGTGGATCCATTCTTTTGGTGATATTGATTGCTGGTTTTATATTCAGTATATTATGGAATAAAGGAATGCTCCCTTATACTAGGTAGGTGTCCCCAATATGTTACAATTCTATCAACAAGTATGGCTGCCAAAAACCAAATGCTGAAATATGCCGGGCGAGTTTCAGCAAAAATGCTTAGATTCTTTCATGATTATTTCATGATTCGTTGCGTAAATACGATCGGTAGATTTGGTAGTCAGATATTTGCAAAGAAGTCTTGTGACAATGCTTTAAATCGTTCCCCAAAGTGCACGAAATGGCATTGGCGGTCCCTGAGATTAGGGGTAGGATTGCATTTATTTTGCAGTTGTTTACCCATTAACGCCCAGCACTTTCCCCATGAGGAATAAAATCGGTTGGGCGCTTTAAGGCCCATTGCCGCTTAGTGGGTTAATATGCAAATTGATTAAATTTTGAATAAAGTTTTGTCTTCTATTTAGAGCGAGGAAAATGAGACTTGATTCACAAAAAGAGGAAAGACGACGCAGAAGACGTAAGCGACGTCAACGACGAAAAAGAAAAGAAATTAGGTTGTTATTACAAACAAACATGTAGTTTATAGTGCGATGTTATGTTAAATCGTATCTCGCATTTGAAAATAGTCAATCTTTAAAATCAGTCGATCGCGCATCTACCAAGATACTAGATAAAACATTTTCGATATTTCTGTGTTGTTACAGCTAGCCAGGTTACTGGTTCATGCCCTGTGCGGGCCTTGGGATCTTTTGCTGGGCTTTAATATTTGTTATGCCGAAGGGTTTTTCATAACTAAATACTGGTCAAACGAGGATGAGAGTTGATGAGAGTTAGCAAGCGAGAGTTTACATGAGAGTTTCATCAACTCTTATGCCAGGTTAAACGAGAACAAGAGTTGCATGAGAGTTGACTGGATATTACCGCGTATACCGGTCAAACGAGGGAAAGCTCTCATCAACATCGAGTTTACAATATTAAGATATATTTATACTATAGTGACGTAGGATTAGTTTGCATTTAAAAATATTTCGAATAGATTTTTCTTCATGTGGTTCAAATCTAATGACCCAACTAGTTTAAGTGATGGACGAAGATAGTTCAATATAACATGGAACATATCTAATCAAGATTTAACAGTTTAACTATGTATGAATATTGTTCAAAATGTCCCCATGTTTTTATATCAATTAAATGTATTTTTTCAACATTTCAGCGACCAAACTGGAACAGGAATAGAGGACACGAATTCTGTGTATTCTGAGTTCGACGACAATGACGCCCCAGCCCGGCCAAAACAGAAAGGTATGTCACTGAACATTTAATTTGTTTTAGAATGTATGAATTAAGCAAATGGAGATACTCTTATGACTTGATCAAAGCTTTGTTTGCTTCTGCTGACTCGTTATCAAGTACAGTTGAACTTCTCTGATACGAACACCTCTCCAATAAGGACACCTCTCCAATACGGACATCTCCCTAATGCGGACACCTCCCTAATATGGACACCTCTCTTATACGGAAATCTCTCTAATACGGACACCTCTAATACGGACAGCCAACACTAAATCTCGTGCCAACATCCAGAGATCAAATACATATAAATTTTACCTCATTATTAAGCACAGTAAAGTGCTGAAATATATAAACCTTACTAGATCTTCAAATATGGAGGCTAAACGCTTCAAACTTTCAGTAGAGTATAGAAAGTGACGTTATCGTGATGACCTTTACTTTCCTTCAGTGTCCGTATTAGAGAGGTTTGAATTTATTTATTTATTTAGCTTCGCCAACTAGGGCAGGGTCACCACAACAGCATATGCCAATTACTGTGGGCCCTTTTACCTAACCCACCCTGTCAACTTTCCCTGTGGAAGGAAACCGGAGTGCCCGGGGAAATCCCACGACTTTCGGCAGAGCGTTGACTTTACTATTTTCACTTGAGGACTGGGTTCGAGTCGCATTGAGAAAGTTCTCACTGAGACTTGAACACGCGGCCTTAGAGGTGAAAGGCAAGTGCGCTAACCACTTCGCCACCGAAGCTCCGAATGTAGTTTGTAAGAAAATCAAAATTGATTTCTTAAAGATTTTCTATATTTTCCAGTACGACAACATATTACGGCTGAAAACTTGTATGGCACGGCTGGTGGGGACATTTATACCACCGGAACAACACTCCCTCGGCAAGCGATATTTGCTCCCGTTACAAACGTCGAAAATCACGATATTTACGGAACCTCGCCGGCTTCCTCCGGGATAGATATTTACGGCACTGCGGATATCAATGAGAATGTTCTTCCTCCAGGAGGAGATATTAATGTACAAAAATCTAATACCATCTTACGCCCAATTGTACCAAGACCTTCAGTATTACCACCAGTTATCCCTCTAGGAGCAACGCTATCATCTGTGTTTATAAAACTCTTTTCAACAAGATTAAATGACCCAAATTCAAATGCAGAACCCTCGTCGCGTTCTAATACCCCTAAAAATCCATCATCCATCTCCTCGAATCCTAGGTCTTCCCCCGTATCACGTAAGGGTGCTCGTAAGCAAAAAGCCCGAAGTCCTAAGCCAACCTTCGCTATCCCTCAACTATCCAAATTCACTCCAATTGTCACGAAACAAAAGATAGCGCCTGTCGTGAATATGGATACCGCTGCTTCGAGGACTAATACCGCAGGCTCAGAGTTTACTCCAGGTCCTACTTTTGCCGCAGCATCGATGCAAAATGACTCCGATTACTTCGTACATATCAACTCTGACACTCTTATCGAGTCTTTCTATGAACTAAATGATAGCGCTGGATCGGGTACAGATATCGGAGGTTTAGATTTGTCACCAGTCCCAATACTACGTCGTATACCTACACAAAATGTACACGATTACCCCGAATTGCATCCACCTATCAACTCTAATCCTATTTCTAGCATACCCGCCCCTTATGGTAACGAATCTTCCCGTAGAACAAGCATACATCATCATCCTAATATGCCCCGATATTCCACCGCAACCACCTCGTATACCTTCCTTCCCTAAACTTATTCCTATCCCACATACAACGTCAACTTTTCCAAAGGAAAGCTAATAAATTGTTCCTGCTGTTGATTTATGATGACTGAGGCTTGAAATACGCATTTTGCAAAATATCGATATATTGATTCGACAAAAGATCTGCCAAAATGTACATTACAAAGTTAAAATGTTTTTGGAGTTTGTGTTTTGTGTAACTTTTAAAGACCATGTAAAGTCCATTCTGCGCATTCCGCGATGTAAACAATGCCCAAATTTCGCGTTGTTTCGACTAAAATTCGACATCTTCTAAATCAAAAACTCGAATCTGTATTTATTTAAAGCATAGCGAACCTTTAGCGACCACCAGACCCTCTGCATTCGTGTACACCTCCAGTTCACAATCGCCTGGTTAGGTCCCCCACTGAGGAATTCTTAAAAATGGCCCTGATTTGTCAAATGCAATTTGACAGGTTTTCTAATCAGCCATTTCTAATCTGTCAATAGGCTGAGCTGATTGAAACCTTCAAATACTAGTTACAATATTGAAGTTTCACGTGAGAATAGACAATGTTTTTAAATTTTAAGTGCGACTGTTTAAGGTGGTCTTCCACTCAAAATGTAAGAAGATTTAGTTTTGATTTAATTTATAGTTTTTTGGGACCAATAGGAAGATAAAAAATCACTGAGTCTAACTATGTTTTCAATTGACAGGTTGTTGCCATGGTTACCATGTTACGGACCACCAACTGAGAAAGTCGGCAACGTACTGTGCAAAATATAACTTTAGAACGTACCTATGGTCCTAAATTTTCCAAAAAAAACCTTAAAAAAATTTAAATGTTCAGCAAAGGCTTCTATTTGTTCTGAACCACAAAAATGCTAATATATTTTATCAGAAATGGAAATATATTTACTCTCCCCATAAATGGATAATTTTGCCCGAGACTATAACAACGACATGTCAATCAATAGCTATGTTATAAAACATTTTGTTATTTTTTTGGTTCAGAACATGAAGCAATATAAGGATAAGTGTTTGTGGAAGTTTCAAATGATTCCTACCAATATTTCTTGAGATATCGTTTTCAGACTATTGAAGATAGACCAATATACTGAATTGCGGCAAATCGAGTTACAAATGTTAAAATTGGAGTATTAGAAAGTACCATGAAGTTTTACTTTTCCTTCAGAACAGGTCTGGGTAAACTTTTCTCATGATTAATATAATGCACGGATAATTTAAGGTCAGGTCAAGGTCAAATCTGCGAAGGTCATTCAAGATCAACACGAATATGGCGCCTTTAAACTCCCAACGTCCTCCAAGGTCACACCAATGTCATCTTTTTGAATATATGGCGCCCTAAACTCCCAACGTCCTCCAAGGTCACACCAATGTCATCTTTTTTGAAATTCTACACTTATTAGGAGCTCAATTATGAACACAATTTTGGGAAAATTTCGTATTTCTTGAGTGGAAGACCACCTTAAATAGAGGAAAGCGACAGTAATTTTTGCAGTAACTAGTTGTGAAAAGTTAATTTGCATAATTTGCTCACTGTGAGTAGCTGTGTAACCGCCCACTTCCTCTTACACGAGTCACGAAATCTCATTGGCTCTTGAAATCTTGGCAAGAAGTTCGAATTTTGTTGTAGCAAAATAACAAAATTAGCAGTGGAGAATTTTTAACCAAATTTCTTTTAAAATTATCACGAAGTACCATGGCAAAATTATCCAAACGCCACAGAAATAAACAGATTTAAAAGCAAGTTAAAAGCCTAGCGAAATTGGTCGCTAAATCGTCCTTAAAACGACGTTTCATCGACAACAAAGTGTCATCGAACGACAAAAATTGGCTTGCCAGTTGTTTGATAAACTCTCTAAGCAATACAGCTTCTAAACCAGTACATTTTCTTTGTACATGTATGGTGATATGTAGTCATACGATATCTACAAGTTTAGATGCTGTAAGTCGAGGGAAACAGAACGTTCATACAGCAGTTTCAGGTTCAATGGAGAATGGATACTGAAAGATTAAAAAGGTAATATTTTATGTACTTATATATACGTTTTATAAATATGTAAATATTTGTTAAATATACAATTTATACATACCGTAATCTCTCTAATAAGCCAGTATGGAGTCTTGTATTTTCATGCGCCGGACAGTCATGCGAATCAGTCATTTTCGTGTGCGCCAAGACAATCAAATTATTCTACAACGTTTAAGCCAGTTTCAACGTTTAACATCATCATCTAATATTTTTGTGCGCCAAGTAACAACTTCCGGCACTTTTAACATATTTGTGCGCCGATTGTTGTGCCGGCCAACACACTTGTGCACCGAACATGTGAAGGTTCCAGCTCTTTCTTTCCATACTGGCTAATAAGCCCTCCCCCTGAAGAAGGGATTTATTAAGTCCCCCTCTAATAAGCCCCCCATTCACACAAAAACACAAGTGTTTTGATACGGCTTCAACAGGGTGCGTGCAGGTCCTTAAACTCCTTGAAAAGTGCTTGAATTGAAAAAATCAATTTCAAGGGCACTTGAAAAGTGCTTGAAAATCACACATAATGTTAATTCAAAATAGAACATAATTATCTAATGAGAACATTTTCATAATTTTATCTAGCAAATACTGTAAGAAAGTCGCTTGTCTTCCACTCTTTTACTATGGTTATCGTTCAGTCGCCATCATTTTATCAGAGTCCACAAAAATTTTTCTTATATTTGGATTGTGTTTTGTTTGCAAGACAATAAATAGTGCTTTAATAGTCCTTGAAAAGTCCTTAAATCGTCTTATTGGGAACTTGCACGAACCCTGTTAAAAAACGATGCTCCGTGTGGGAGCAATCATGGTAAATATTTGAAGCATGTATATACATGTATTGTGTTATGTAAGGAGAATTTGCTTGTTGTTTGGGTATAATCGGTATCGTAAGCGCATTTGTTTGTTTCACGAGCGATCAGGCAGAACTAAGTGGAGCATGTGTTAAACGTTTATTCAAGGCAGTAGGTGGGAATACGATTATCGGGCGTTGTTAGCGTATGGTAGAGACCTTGCGATGTAGGACGGCAACGCGAACGACGACGGCCAAAAGAAACTGCTTCAAATAAATCAATTAAATAAAACTTGTCGTGTATTATCAATCGTATGAATTCACTTCAGTTTGTGGAAGTTGAGATAAGGGCTTTTTGGTTTAGAAGATTTCCACTTCAGTACTGAGCCAATTTGCTGAGTACCATTTCACGCGGCTTGAAACGCAGACGTTGAACACAAGACGTAAACTCTGTAGTTTACCGTTGTAAACAGAGCGAGGATGACGTCTAAAACTCCCGTGGGATTTTAATTATTCATTTCTCTTGTAAAATACTATAAATTTCATTGTACTTATAGCCGTCGTCGCCACGTTGGTATGGCGTCGACGCGAACGTTTAGGAAGCCTAAAAGTGGCGAAGAGGAGAATGCTGTTTTGCTTAATATTTCATAGAAAGCCACAATTTTGGTGTGCAATCTAGAAATCATGTGTTCTAACTACCTTATAGTTATAAAATAAATTTCAATCAAAGGACATTAACTCTATGAAGATCTTCTCGGAGTGGCAGGCAACAAGGTTAAATAAGAAGGCTTCAAACGAACAAAGCAATTCAGCTGTTGATACTTCAGTAATTCAAGACTTGGATGTCAACTTGTGTAGCATGTCGGCAGAGACACTCAATTTCTGGTTAACGAAGTTTTTTATGGAGGTGTGTAAAGAGGACGGAGAATGTTATCCTCCTAGAACGCTCTATAGTATTTGTTGTGGGATTCAACGCCATTTATGCGACTGCAATCATGGAGTTAGTGCAATTGCGATCTTGGACAAGAAAGACAAGAGGTATAAAGTGATTAATGTAATTGATTGCGTTCAATACAAAATTGAGCTAACATTTCTTTAATATATTTTTTAAATTAGATTTGCTACGTTTAGAAGGGCCTTGGATGCTGAAATGAGACAAGCGAATTATGAGAGGATTGCCAATAAGTGTAAGAGAGGTGAGAGAGTAGGAATCACAGAGGACGAAGAACGAATGTTGTGGGACAAAGGCTTTTTAGGATGTCATAATGCCAAAGTATTGATGCATACGATTTATTTTTATAACGGAAAACGTTTTGGGATTAGATCTAAAGAGCACCGGGATCTCAGGTATAGTAATTTTAGAGTTGATTCGACCTCGATAACCTTTGACGAGAGCAGTTCAAAAACGTACAACGGTGGTTTACAAGATTTAAAGTACACTCCTCGCGTGGTTAATCATATTTGTTGCCCATCGGAAAAGGCGAAGCATTTCCCATGTCTAGGTCGCTACGAAAAATATCTGGAATGTATTAAACCTTTATCCGAGAAAATTGATGCATTTTACTTTCGGCCTAATCGAGATAGTGCTAAATTTTGTTATGAATATGCCCCTGTTGGTATCAATTCCTTAAATAAAATTTTGCCTGACGAGTTATGCAAAGTGCCGGGCTTACGAGGAAAACATCTCACAATTCGAGAACGAACTGGTCATCGCTCAAACACAATCTTTAAGCATGAGAAGGTTAGTTTAGAACAGCAGCGTAAAGTGGAAGATGTTCTTGGACCTCCGGCAGGATTACATGTGAACGAAATACCTAGTGAGGATGCGAAAGAATCAGATTTTCTTTTGAATGATTTTGACTTTGATATTCCAGATGATATACTGTGTAACATTCCAATTCCTGGCGATCGCCCAATGGGTGGTGACAGTAATACGGTCAGCGAATCGTTTACAAGATCTGTGTTCAACAATTGTACTATTAATTTTGTTAGCAAGTAAAGTAGAGTTGAGTTCAGTAAAGGCTGTTGTGTTATTCAATTTTTCCTAATAAAATGTTTTGTTCATATTAGACTGTTTTCCTTAGCCTCATTAGTATTCTTTATATAAAAATGCTCACCCTTATTCATATTCTGTATATAAAGAATACTAATAAGGGTGAGTTTTTTTATATAAAGAATACTAATGAGGTTGATGGTGTTTTACCGGTTTTAAAGATGTATGCATGTTACCTATTTTCTCGATGTGATTGGTTCATTTCCTTATGAATTACTAATGAGTTTTTGAAATCATTTTACGGCA
Organism: Trachythela sp. YZ-2020; assembly: GCA_016169945.1. Taxonomy (NCBI): domain Eukaryota; kingdom Metazoa; phylum Cnidaria; class Anthozoa; order Malacalcyonacea; family Clavulariidae; genus Trachythela; species Trachythela sp. YZ-2020. The sequence goes on along the minus strand of JADLSH010000121.1, from coordinate 3,189,951 downwards.
CCCCTTTATCAAATACGCCCCCCTCTATAATCAGCTCCCCTCCCAAAGGTGCCCCCCAGGGGAGTTATTAGAGAGATTACGGTATACTCGTTTAAATATTTACATACTTTACACTCTTAGTTTTAGTTTATCAGTTATACATTCATACTTAAACCCATTAAACAGCAATATTGCCTGATGCGACTTTCATTTGTTCCTTGCTATATTGGACAATATTAGGAAATACTAATATATGTGCTATTTTAGATGGTAGGTTATGTTGGTGACACAGTGTTTTCGTCAAGGCCGTACAAACGCAAGTTGGATGAAATGTCCGATAGGCTGGAAGAAGTTGAACAAGAATTAAAAAGACTGAAAAGAGATGTGACAGTATGTATTGAAAGTAAATTGTTAACCAATAATTAATTAATCTTAACAAAATAACACGTTAGGATTGTGTCTATAACAAGAAAATAATTATTCTCAGGGCACCGTTCGCGCGCTAAATTATCAGTTCTGTCGCGACTCTCGAGCAACTCTTATTCTCATTTGACCGGGGCATGAGAGTTGAACAAACTCTCGCGCAAACTCTCACTTGCAAATCTCATCAACTTTCATCCTTGTTTGACCGGAGCTTAAATTCACATCTTACATTGACACTGTTTTTAGTTTCTCTTTAGTATATTAACCTTAGAAATAAATAATGAACAGTTCCTTACTGATAACTTGTTTCAACATTTCGAAATACAATCTAGGTGGGCTGTTGATCTTGGACCAGAACTGTTTGTGACAACCGTACGGATCACAAACCGCGCTGATTGTTGTTGGGAAAACCTCGCAAACTTCAACATTCGTGTCGGAATAAATTTAACAGACCGAGGTAAACGCAATCCTCAGTGTGGACCAACGTATACCTATAATGTCGGTGCTGGTCAGACAGTTACTGTGAAATGTATACCGCATTTGTTGGGACAGTATGTGATTGTATCTATCATTGAAGCTGGAGGAACTTTAAACTTCTGCGAAGTGGAAGTTTATGGATATCAACGTAAGTTATAAGCGCTATTGAAAAAGACAGGTAGGGTAGTGGAAACATGGTCAAGTTATTTGGTATAGTCCCTTCTAGGACTAGCTAAAGTTTTGATCAAGTCTTAGGACTGGATAAAGTTTTGGTCAAGTCCTAGAACTGGATAAAATTTTGATCAAGTCTTAGGACTGGATAAAGTTTGGGTTAAGTCCTAGGACTTGGGTTAAAGTTTTGATCAAGTCCTAGGACTGAATGAAGTTTGATCAAGTCCTAAGACTGGATGATGTTTGATTAAGTCTTAGGACTGGATAAAGTTTGATCAAGCCCTAGGAGTGGATGAAATTTTGATCAAGTCCTAGGACTGAATGAAGTTTGATCAAGACTGGATGACGTTTGATTAAGTCTTAGGACTGGATAAAGTTTGATCAAGCCCTAGGACTGGAAGAAGTTTTGATCAAGTTCCAGGACTGAATGAAGTTTGATCAAGTCCTAAGACTGAATGAAGTTTGATCAACTTTTAGGACTTAATGAAGTTTGATCAAGTCCTGAGACTGAATGAAGTTTGATCAAGTTCTAGGACTGAATGAAGTTTGATCAAGTCCTGAGACTGAATGAAGTTTGATCAAGATCCAGGACTGAATGAAGTTTGATCAAGTTCCAGGACTGAATGAAGTTTGATCAAGATCCAGGACTGAATGAAGTTTGATCAAGTTCCAGGACTGAATGAAGTTTGATCAAGTCCTAAGACTGAATGAAGTTTGATCAAGTTCTAGGACTGAATGAAGTTTGATCAAGTTCCAGGACTGAATGAAGTTTGATCAAGTCCTAAGACTGAATGAAGTTTGATCAAGTCCTAGGACTGAATGAAGTTTGATCAAGTCCCAGGACTGAATGAAGTTTGATCAAGTCCTAGGACTGAATGAAGTTTGATCAAGTCTTAGGACTGGATGAAGTTTGATCAAGTCCCAGGACTGAATGAAGTTTGATCAAGTCTTAGGACTGGATGAAGTTTTGATAAAGTCCTATGGCTATGCTTGGATGAAGTTTTGATCAAGTCCTAGGAATGGTTAAAGTTTTGATCAAGTCCATGAACAAAGCCGAAGATCTTTACAAGTAATCTTAACCAAGTAAATTCCATCCACATTTTATCTTATAGCACAATTCAATAATTATACATTCCTACATTTTCAGGCCATAATGTGTTCAGTGCGAAGGCCATATCGTACGGTGCGAAAGATTATACGGACCACGGTAAACTTAGTCAGATAATTGTTGATGACACGTATGATGAAAAATTTATCAATTGGGGACATTTTGTTATCTCCTTTGATATGAAAACAGGTATGATCATCGTTTTGCATCTTTATTGTCAATGAGGTTCTAGCGGAGGTTTTATTTAGAAGAATTTAAGACTTTTGATTGGCTAACAGCAAACGGTGAAATCGTCATATCAACTCAATGGCTGCCAAATATTGAGTTGTAACATCGTCTCGCACGATTTGACGTCATAGCGTGTGTTATGAAAAAATTATAGCACACGCTATGACGTCATGCCAAACACGGACAAAAACAGTATGGAATCCCCTTCGGCCGTTTGCAGACTTAAGGGAGGCAGAATTAGAAAAATAGAGACTAAATATAAACCAAAAAAACGACGAAAGGCTTTGAAATATTTTTGACGTATATTTGAAAGAAAAGAGCACACATTTCCTGACTTCCATGCTTCCTTGACTTAGTAAGTAATTATTTTAAAAATTTAAACAATAATTAAATAATTTCAATATTGATCAAGCAATATCACTAAGACAATATTATACAATTACTTTATGGTTTCCGTGTTTGGAGTCTTTTCTGATGCTTGAAAATAATGACGTCATAGGAAGAGAAAAGCGCGCGAAATCTCGAGGCGGCCGAGTGATGTGATTTGTAACTTTGTTGATAATTCTTGTTTGATAATAAGGTACATCTACACACGGCAACGTTTATTAGTATAAAACAACAAAAACGATAGTCTTCCGTGTTTGGATGGCCTGATCCAAACACGGGTTTTTTCAGAGCACGCGTTATATACATGTTATTTTATAATAAAGGTTACCGAATGGTTTTCCGTGCAGGATTGCGTGATCCTAACACGCGGGATGTTGCTAGACTTTCTGAAAGCGTGATCTGTCTCATCATGCACGGGTATTGACCAATCACAGCTCGCGTAGTAAACATGTTATTTTCTAAAATGCTCTACCCTGTCCTGGGCTATTTTTAATTTATCTTTGACATTGCAAAGTCAATACAAGCCATATTATCAGCGGTGATTTTAGGTCAAATCTCGACGAACAATACGTATAAGGATTTGCCTTTTTCTCTGTAGACATTTTCCTGGTTTCCCTGTGAGATTTTTTCCATAATTAACGACGAAATGAATAAATAAAACCCGAAAATAGACGGTCGAAAACGATCCGAAAACGTTGGTGTGGATGCAAATATTTTTATGCATTTTCGAAATATCAAAAGCGGAGGGATTCGAAACGGATTAGCGTGGACGTATAGCCTAACTTTAGAAACGTTTTGTAAGGATGATACAATTGTAATTCGAATATTATAAATGCGAATATTATCAATGAGAGAAATTTTAACTCGAATAAAAATTCACTTCAAATTGTAAAATAATCCAATCGCTAAACAAATTTTCTGCGCGCATACAAACATTGAAAATAAAATATTTCAAAGAGAGTAAGCCTTTACTAAAGCCTTATAAAATCAACGTATATTATATGTAAGCGTTTGAGCATGGTCATGTGTTCTTAATGGAAAAAAGAGCCGACTGCCGTAGAACACTGATACCCTGTCTATACAGTGGCCCTCAATTGATTGTTGTTTGACAAAGTTAATAAATTCAGGTCAAAGGACTGTCATATTCAATTCCTCTGTGCTTTAATATGAATTCACCGATGAGCATGCCTTAACTTCAACTCATTACCAGTATAGTTATGCTCAATAGAAGCACTATATATAGACAGTGTCTCAGTGGTCTACAGAACATATACCGTAATCGCCCTAAGCCCCACCGGGGGGGCTTATTTTTTTCAGGCACCTTTGAAGGGGGGGGGGCTTATTTGAGAGAGAGGTGGAGGGGACTTATTTGAGAAAGGAGTGGGGGGCTTATTTGAGAGGGGGAGCTTAATTATTTTTCCGTAAATTCATATAATTTTGTTCAAGCAGGGTACAATATGTAAAGAAACTAAAAACATCTTATCAAAACAAAATTATCAATAGCAGACTTTTTGATTCTTAAAACAATATATTGTAATGAATTCAAATATACACGAAAACAGAATTAAAGAATGCGTTACTGCTACAAATAATATAGAATGCAATATTAGTTATATATACTGACTAAGCAAACTTTTTTGTCCATTTTAGATTTGATGTTTATAATTTACGTTTAATTCTAACTCTACTAATAGAAGACCCTAAGATTTGATCTTCAAAGGGTCCCGGTTTTGCGCTAATATATTTATTAGCTTGCAGGTTATAATAATTTATAATAATTATCTAAAATTTTACTATTTATTTCTTGCTGCCATGTCATCTCTAGCGCTATGCCGCATTATAAGAAATAAGAAGATAAAATTATTTGAGAGGCGTCAGAATGTGAGACGAATGGAGGTTTCACTTTTAAAAACTCAAGTTTTGATGAGGCAGTGATATTGATAGAGAAAATTTACCCTTAATGATGGCAACGATTATTTAATGAATCGCAAAATATATGTGAAAGTGAAGAACTCCTGTCACTTCTACACCCCTCATTCTTTGTTTTGATATTCATGTATCAGAGAATAACTTCAATAAAATTGTAGAAAGTTGAAAGATCATGTAGTATTATATGCTTTGAAAATTTAAGCTTAATTCTATAAAAGAAAGTTTCACATATAAGAAAGTTTCTATAAGAGAAAGTTGCATTCTCGAAGCGTGTCTCTCAAATTTCTCCAATAATTACAAACGTTTAGTCTTGAATCTTCGACTGGAACATTGAGAATTTTGCACAATCACATTAATTCTGTTTAATATATTTCGATTTCACGTTGGTTTACGAGCATGGCATGACCACAGTATCTATGTTCCGTTGGACAATGAATTAAAGCTGTAAACATTTTGTCGATAATAAGGACCTGGTTGCTTTACATACTTCCAGCTTTTGGTTGTAGTATATCAAGTATCCATTCATTGTTTCTCATTTCTTTATTACGCCAGGGAAATATACGAATAAAACATTTGTTTATCTTTCATCAGGTCTAATACAGGAGCACGAGGTTGACGTTTCGTTTATATATTCATAATGCCATGAATGTTCCACTAAGTCGCAGGATGTCGGTTAAATTCAATGATATTTTTCACAAATATAAGACAAAGTACTGAGCAATATCATAAGTTATAAGAGATGCTTTCTGCGTCACAAGTTCAGATCCATCCTGATTCCATTTCAACATTGCGTTTCTGATAGTATTCCGGTGAAGAATTTTTGACCGATCTTTTTCTGTTAAGTGTCTATATTTTGCAGATAATAAGGACGTATTTTCTTGCCAGATGTTCGCACAATAAATTAAGTCACGGTTATACGCTTTGGTATCCATTTGTATAGTGTGCATCAGCAGTTGAATGATTTTTATGTCTTTCTTCATTACGGGTACATACGAATATAATACGCGTGTTGTTCTTTTAGCAATCCAAGACAGTAGCACCAGGTTGGCGTTTTGCTTATGCCATATTTTTTGCTTCATACTCTTTGATATCATGGTCCATTAGGTTTTAGAATGTTGGTCGAAGTTCAATGTTATATTTTTACAAATACAGAACTAAGTACTGAGCTATATAGCACAGACTAAAAGTTGAAAATGAATTCAAATTAATGATTTTTTTTAACTTAGTGTTTCTGCTGAAAGTTTAAACAAACTTACTTGAAAACGTAATCACCTTGGCAAAACAACGTACAAATTGTTGGTAATTTATTGTTTAATTCGCAATAGGAAATTAAATATGATTCTATGTTTAGCCAGTGCCAAGATGGAGCATTTTCAAGAATCGCTTTTGAAATCTTCGTGAAAGTAACGATGTTTTTTAGAAAATAATTTATGCAAACAATTAATTTTACAAAGATGTTTGGTTTGTTATATGGAAATACATGAAATAATCCCGAATCGAATAACATAAAATCACAGACCAACAATTAATTTGATAAATGATTTTAGGTTATTTCTTCTTGGATAAACGGTGAAAATTCCGCAAACTAACACCAATACTACTCAACATTTCCAGACTACAGAATCAGATACGAAGACCGCCAGTATATCAAAGAAATGTTGAATAAGAGAATTGTTATACTCGCTATAATAGCGTCTGCATGCAGAAATTAAATATATAGGTACTGCCAAATGCAATTTCAAACTCATAGAAATAATTGATTTTATGCTTTTTAAGGAATTGGTTCGAGAGAAAAGTTCATCCGATCTCCTAAAGTTTTGCTTCCACCAGCCGAGTTTTAAAATTGGCAGCCAGCAAATACTCTCTTATCTTCAAGAATCTGTACATACGTAATGAGACACACAATTATATCGCTGGATAGAAAAAACAGAAGCACTTCAAATATAACTATTAGATGCAAACCAATGATATATTTTACAAACATTAAGATTGAAGAAAACAAAGTATTTGCCGGGTTGCGTATTGTTTCGATATTGAAAATATATCTTTTTGCATCACAGATGGACTTTCATCTGATGAATTTTAATAAGGTAATTATATTTCAAGGAAGTTGCATGCGATGAAAATCGAGTAAGCTGAAGGGCTTTTATACTGACAACAAAATGCCGTAATATCTCTGAAGCCGAGCGACAATAGTGACGCCAGGTAACACAGATTAAATCCCAGTTCGAATTCAAATTGATATACTTACGTCTAGGCGATAGTTTTATCGTTCTTTGTGTTTGCACTTCATTCCAAACGTATCTTGTCCAACGCACTATTAAACTTTGGAAAAATATCTGGTAATTAGTGAGAGAAAACGTCTGGTTATAAGGCAAAAATGAACGAAGCATGGAGGAAAGTACTTGCAATAGACGGACGATATTGCCCATAGAACCAAGGTTTAATTAAGCAATCCTCAAGTGCTAAGGACTCTTTACGGGAACACAATAATCAAGTATATTATATTAAAAGGCAAAGGTGATTTCAAACTTACTTAGAAATCCCCACGAATATACGACAATGGTATGTTTACTGTGTTCACGCGAAGTAACAATAGCGGCAATTTGGCGACCCTATCATAAACATTTCATTTTTCACTTAACGATGGCTCACGTACAATTCTTAAGAACAAACTGAGAGCTATAAACGATATTGCGCTACTGATTTCTTTTGTAGAACAGCAGCCACAGAAACAAGGAAACATTGCTCTCACAGAACCTCATCTCACACTCAACAACGATGCAAAAGACTAAACAACATTCCCAAAGCTAACCTACATATTTCTCTTCTATTTTCTCGCAGTAACTACAGCATATTATTAACCTTGCTATCAGAAGGACAAACAACTCTAAACAAAGCTAGACTACTTAATTCCTTATTATTTCCTCGCAGTTTAAAACTACAGCAGCCGTAGGACGTATCTTGGTATCAACAAATCTCATTCTTGCATCACTCAAAGACGGAAGTACATCTCCCAATTTCCCCCAACAGCAAACCCAAAGTTAACTTTTTTCTCGTGAAGTAACAACTATAGACACGTGGCCACCTAGTTATCACCAAATTTCATCTTTACTCAATTAAGCCCCGCAACTCTAAACGACACACTCAATGTTAACCTATGTTCCCTCAACTACCATTTCCCTGTCAATTGACAACTATAGCAATTTGGCTGCCATGTTATCACAAAATTTAATTTTAACCAAACAGCCAGGATGCATCCCTGTCTCGTAAACTAGACCAATAGTAATTTCACTGTTTTTTTTTAGAAACTTAGGAAGCTAAGCAACACCCAAAATCGACATTTGATAGATTATAGCAGCCATTCTGTGATTTCAGGGCAATTTGGCTGCAGTAGTAGCCAGCTATGGTAACAGTTGGCGAACAAGTGCTCTTTCAGAAGGATTTCCTTTCCCGCATGCTAAGAATGTTTCAATAAGAGCAGCTTCACATACGGACTATACTAACAAAGATGACGGCATTTTAACGATACATATGACACATGCAGCAGATTTAAGATTCGCAAACTAAACAACGCTATTTATCAATTATAAGCTAATACAACAAAATCAGAGAACATCTCACGAGATTTTTCTCTTATTTTTTCAATGTCATGTTTTTGAAACATCACGTCTTCTCCGTAGATGGTAAATGGAGCCCAGATCTCAATGGATCGGTACGCTTCTTTCTCGTGTTTCTGAAAGAGGTTCACTGCCCTTCTTAAAGCTTCACAAACCGATGTTTCCTGGCACAGTTCGCCATAAAATACTTCCATGAACTCCTTTGTGGCATAATCATCAATGGGCCATAATGTGGCGAGAACAGAGCGAGCTCCAGCCGCAAGAAATGCTCGAGCTATACCTATGACACCTTCTGAAGAAATTTCACCTTGCCCAGTATGACAACAACATAAAACTACCAAATGAGCGCGCAAGGAAATACTCGTAATATCTAGCTGCGTGAGAAGGTAAGACTCTGCTTTAGGAACAGACGAAGACGGTTGAGTCGAGGAAACGTTAGGAGCAAGCATTATTTCACCTCGGTTTGGTTCGCCATGGGCGGCGATATGGATTATACTAGCCCCACTTAAATGTTGCAGCACTATCTGCTTTGTTGCTTCACGTCCCAAGAACGGGCGAGCTTCGAAAAGCTTTGAAAGACATTTAACTTCTTCAGCGGCACGAGGTAGGTTAGAGGTCGGATTACCAACAAACAACGCAAAACCAAATTCAGAATCATGGGATCGTTCCATGCTAAACTTTAGGGTGTGCAATGAAGGTGTAATTTGAATGCTGTAACTATTGGATAAATAACAGCCATTTTCATCAATCAATGAAGAAAATGGAGCAAAGAACAATTGCTCATCTGGAACAACTATAAGCTTATTGCCTTTAACAACATCTTTTACGGGTTTAATAAGAAGTTGAAACAATTCTTCCAAAAGAGTTTCATTATTGAAATCACCTTCGCCAAGAGTATTTTCAACTAAATTTTTAGCCTCGGATTTTTTGCTTGGCATTTCCAAGGGAAACATCGTTTGGCTATACAAATTGGCAACTGAATCAAGTTTGTAAAATGAAGAATCTCGATTCACATTTACATTTACCCTTCCAAAAAACTTATTTATCAGCCACACAAACGTTTCCAATCGTGCATCTGATTTAGACGCCCTAAAGATCACTTCGCCATTCAAAACCCAAACATTGAGAAAATTTTCAAAATCGAAAACAAATACTAAAATTGAAGTATCGTTACTTTCTACCTGGAGCATGCTCTGTATACTCTCTATTTCTAGCTGCTCTTCTCTGTTCTCGATTCTCTTCCATATCGCATGTGCATAACCGAACATAGCAGTATCCAAGGAATTCTGTCTTCTTTCGATGGAGCAATGAAGCTCTTTAGCTCTTCCAAGGTCAATTACTAATAATCCGGATTCAATGCGTTCCAAAGAAATGAAACAACTCATCAAATTTTTATGGAAATTAAAATATTGTTTGGTGAATGACAGCTTATTTTGATCTGGAACCGAGTTTAAAAATATTGTATCAAATAAACTAATAGATTTCATCAAGCATAATGCAGCGTCTTCATATTCTCCTAAACATCTATAGACATTGCCCAAATTGCCATTGTTATTTGCTATTCCTGACGGATCGCCAATAGCAGTACTTATTTCTAAACCTTTTTTGTAGTAGTCAATGGCCTTTTCATATTCTTTTAAACTAAGATAAGCATTGCCCAAATTGCCATTGTTACTTGCAATTCCTGACCTATCGCCAATAGCAGTACTCATTTCTAAACCTTTTTTGTAATAGTCAATGGCCTTTTTATATTCTCCTAAACTAAGATAAGCATTGCCCAAATTGCCATTGCTACTTGCAATTCCTGACCTATCGCCAATAGCAGTACTCATTTCTAAACCTTTTTTGTAATAGTCAATGGCCTTTTTATATTCTCCTAAACATCTATAAGCAGTGCCCAAATTGACAATGTTACTTGCAATTCCTGACCTATTGCCAATAGCAGTACTCATTTCTAAACCTATTTTGTAATAGTCAATGGCCTTTTTATATTCTCCTACACTAAGATAAGCATTGCCCAAATTGCCATTGTTATTTGCAATTCCTGACCTATCTCCAATAGCAGTACTCATTTCTAAACCTATTTTGTAATAGTCAATGGCCTTTTTATATTCTCCTAAACTAAGATAAGCATTGCCCAAATTGCAATTGTTATTTGCAATTCCTGACCTAACTCCAATAGCAGTACTCATTTCTAAACCTTTTTTGTAATAGTCAATGGCCTTTTCATATTCTGCTTTACTAAAATAAGCATCGCCGAAATTGCTATTGCCACTTGCTATTCCTGACCGATCGCCAATAGCAGTACTCATTTCTAAACCTTTTTTGTAATAGTCAATGGCTTTTTTATATTCTCCTAAACGTCTATAAGCATTGCCCAAATTGCCATAGTTACTTGCAATTCCTGACCTATCGCCAATAGCAGTACCCATTTCTAAACCTTTTTTGCAATAGTCAATGGCCTTTTCATATTCTGCTAAACTAAAATAAGCATTGCCCAAATTGCTATTGCCACTTGCTATTCCTGACCGATCGCCAATAGCAGTACTCATTTCTAAACCTTTTTTGTAATAATCAATGGCTTTTTTATATTCTCCTAAACGTCTATAAGCATTGCCCAAATTGCTATTGCCACTTGCTATTCCTGACCGATCGCCAATAGCAGTACTCATTTCTAAACCTTTTTTGCAATAGTCAATGGCCTTTTCATATTCTGCTAAACTAAAATAAGCATCGCCCAAATTGCTATTGTTACTTGCTATTCCTGACCAATCGCCAATAGCAGTACTCATTTCTAAACCTTTTTTGTAATAGTCAATGGCCTTTTCATATTCTGCTAAACTAAAATAAGCATCGCCCAAATTGCTATTGTTACTTGCTATTGCCGACCTATCACCAATAGCAGTACTCGTTTCTAAACCCTTTTTGTAATAGTCAATTATCGTTTTGGATGCCATTGGCTTACCTTTTTAAGCTTTTCTTTCTTTACTTGAGATCTAAAACAAAAGTATATTAAGACCGATTAGTGAGACAGATGCTCAGAATGCATATACATTAGCAACAGTACTTGTTAGCATATGCGTGTGATTTTTCAGACTCGTTTTGTTCAGGTGTTTTATTGGGTTGTTCCTAAAAATATTCAGATCATGCCTACAGAGGAAATTTGTTTTCTCCAGAGAGCAAGGGGGTAAATTGACTTCAGATGTCCAAATGGGGTAGGGAAATGTGGATGTAAGTTTGTCCGAAGGATTAAGAGACCTTAAAGAAGCCACTGTGATTGCACCTGATTTTGGCTAGAAAGCACATTTTATAGTTATTAATAACAGAACATTTATATAACAGCAATAATTGATCAGTAAGCAAAATGCAGTCGACTTTCACATGACAACCAGGTAAATGGCTCACTCGATATTGAGATACTTTTTAACTGGTGAACTTCATGTCAATTAAAGTTTAACAGAATTCTGATGTATATCTACTGATAAAAGTAAACAACTATAAAGTGAACATAATTCAATCTTTATATTGGAACTCGTATAGTTTAAATTGTCATTAATTAAATCTCAGACTAGTTTATCAGCGGTATAATGATGTCGGTTGAAAAATGTGCGCAGAAACAAGCAGGAAAACAGAGTTATATAGAAAATTATTATGTCAATAACCTTGTTGCGTTGAACAAGCAGATTGTTTATAGATACTAAATCGCTACATATGACGAGCACGGAATCTAAACACAGAAGTCGCGTGTTTTGTTAACCACATGAAACAAATTAGTTATTAACTCACCTTCAAGGGGTTCGCGGATAGTTTAAATCAACCACAACAACTCTATTCTATCATATATTGTAAATTTAGGAAAGGTTATCTCATTCATAGTGATGGTCTCACTGGGTTGTCTCTTCAAGTCTTTCGCCACTTGTTTCCATCTACCAAACTGCCGTTGCATCATTTTTTCAACTTTGAAGTAAAGTTAAAAATTTTGTAACTGACCCCGTAACTCTAAAACCTACCCTAACCCAAAACCTAACCCAAAACCTAACCCAAAACCTAACCCAAAACCTAACCCAAAACCTAACCCTAAATAACTTAACCCTAACCAAATGGACCATTCCCCTATTAAACTAACTTTTGAACTAGGAAATTGTATCAGTACAGTTGGAAAGAGCATCCTAAGTTTAGTAAAATTGCAAAGTTTGGTTGCGAAATGTTGTAAAATGTGGAAAATATAGCGCTGTGAAGTTGGTAAATTTTGTATACTTTTGTAAAAAAGTGGTAACCGCTTTCCGCGCGTAATACAAAAGTATACAAAATTTACCAACTTCACAGCGCTATATTTTCCACATTTTACGACATTTTGCAACCAAACCTTGCAATTTTACTAAACTTAGGATGCTCTTTCCAGCTGTACTGATACAATTTCCTAGTTCAAAAGTTAGTCTAACAGGGGCCAATGGTCCATTGATGAAGAAAAATTAAGAAAAACGAACATGAAAATCTTTGAAAATCGGGAAATTTGCGTAACGTCAGTTTGATAGATGGAAACAAGTGAAAACCCTTCACAAGTCTTAATCAGTGAGCTCTATACACTGATCTGAATATAGGCTGGATAACGCATCTCTTGTCAAAAGTGAAGCCGGAAGTCAAGCGGTCGTCACTTGTTTCCATCTACCAAACTGACGTTAGGTAATTTTTTCAACTTTGAAATAAAGTTAAAAACTTTGTAACTGACCCTAACCCTAAAACCTACCCTAACCCCTAACCCAAAACCTAACCCAATTGATGAACAAAAATCAAGAAAAACAAATATGAAAATCGGAAAAATTGCGTAACGTCAGTTTGATAGATGGAAACAAGTGAAAACCAAGTCAAGCGGCCGATCAGTGCCGCCACCCGATTCTGAGGCCCTACTTTATTATAGATTGTATTACAGAATCCTAGTTTTTTTGCTTTTTTTGCCTTTTAAACGTTTCTGGCCGGGTCAGTTTACTATCACAAAGATAAAGCACACGAGAAGAAATTTTAGCAAAAAATTTGGAGTATTATGGTTTTATAACGCCGTGAAACTGGATTTACAAGTTCGAAGGAGTGAACAGCTGCATGTTCGCGATGTTTTGTTTATGATATTTCAATTCAAAATCCACTCAAAATATTAGAATTACTGCTACTGGACGAAGGCACTCATGAATTGATGAAATGAACCAGCTCAGCTGCAGTATGAACAAAAGCGTGAATGTGGTAAGTTTTTAAAACAGGAATTAAATAGGTTAACTTAATATGTGTTCATTTCAGTACGTGAATATTGAACCAGTGTAGCACTGTTCCTAATCCCTGTTTTAAAAGCTACCACATTCACGCTTTTTGTTCATACTGCAGCTGAGCTGGTTCATTTCATCAAATTCCTAGAGTGCCTTCGTCCAGTAGCAGTAATTCTAATATTTTGAGTGGATTTTGAATTGAAATATCATAAACAAAACATCGCTAACATGTGGCTGTTCACTCCTTCGAACTTGTAAATCCAGTTTCACGGCGTTATAAAGCCATACACTCAAATTTTTGCTAAAATTTCTTCTCGTGTGCTTCTATCTTTGTGATAGTAAAACTGGCCCGGCCAGAAACGTTTAAAAGGCAAAAAAAGCGAAAAAACTAGGATTCTGTAATACTATCTATAATAAAGTAGGGCCTCAGAATCGGGTGGCGGCACTGATCTCCGCTTGACTTCCGGCTTCACTTTTTTCCATCAAATTATTAAGAGATGCGTTATCCAGCCTATATTCAGATCAGTGGCTCTATTTAACAATTAGTCGCCGAAGGCGAGGTGATTACTTAACAATTAGACAACGAGTCCGAGTTGTCTATGAGCGAATAGTCAACGAAGGCGAAGCATGAGTTGACTATTCGCTCATAGACAACGAGGACGAGTTGTCTAATTGTTTTAGTATACACCTTGTATAGATATATTAATTTCGAGAAAATAATCCATACACCGTGTAATTTTTAAAATAATTTAATTCAGTTGTGTTATTTAACCACTCGTGAGCGGCAAATAAAAGCAGATTTATTAATAAAATACGGTTTCTATTTCGTCTTCATGCCATATTTTGTGGCCTTTTTAGTTTTCTCAGGGATAGAATTTTCTATCAAGCTCTCCAAAAATTCCTCCGAAACGTCTGCAAAACGAGAGTTTACTGCCATATTTTTTCAGGTTTGTTTTCATTTTCCCCAAACGTTGTCCATCACGAATGGTCAACGGTTGAGTAGCCAATCAGAATGTAGGATTTGTAATGGACAATGGTTGGGTGTATACTAAAAGCCTATAGTCACTGAGCCGAAGGCGAAGTGACTATAGGCTTGTAATCACCGAGCCTGAGGCGACTAATTGTTTTAGTAGAAATTTCAAAGAGAAAAACAAGCACAGAAAGTTATGAGGTCAGTTGAAAAGGCAATAGGACAAAATTCAGCGCTTTTCTCAGAGGCCGGTTATTAAAAACATGCCGGCAAAAGACGAGTGTCAAAAAACATATCGAAGCGAAACAAAAACAAACAATTTCATGAGAAAAATACTTTGGAAAGGCTCAAATACAAAGTAGAATGGTTTTAAAAATATATCACAGCTAGGTTTTTGCTGAATATAACGATATAAATGAGGATAAAACGAATAATTTTCAAAATAAACACTTGTGGTTGAGCCGTACGGAAAAAGTTTTATACATGTTCATTTCAACAGCGAGAAAACGTTGCCTTTCATGGAAGAAAAATAGTGTATTTGTTATCGCTTACCTTTAAAAATGTCAAAAATATATCCTCCTTTAATTTAGCGGCAGTTTTTTTCATTTAAAACTTTGAATCAGGCTCAAAAAAACGATTTTTGTTTTAAATTCGGCAGCTTGCGAAGAAGCCATTTTGAAAAAAAAAGTGATAGTCACTGACCAGTGACTATCACTTTTTAGAGGCTCAATTTGGACCAATCAGCATGCAGGAAAATCGATAGTCACCTGGAAATTTCTACTAAATATATATATCTGGAGCTACCTCCTCCTCAGGCCCTTTTTCCCGCGGGCGGGTGATATTTTGCATCAGGGGAAAGAGTGACGACCACTGTGACGACTGACGAAGGGCCTGCCATATAATGGTCGAAAATCAGGCATAAATGTCGACAATCGGGAATCCAAAAAAATCTGCCTGAAATATTGCCCATCACAGCGTAAAACGATATATTTTCGTGTTTTCCATCTTAGATGGATATATTTTAAAAGTTATTGCTGAAATATGATCCATATTAATCGAAATATGAAACGTTGAATCAAAGTGTTTTTGTCCTCAGTCTCGATCGACTTGATGGGCGACAACACCGAAAAATGCACTCAAAATGCGAAGGGTTCAATTGACTTCAGTGCTAGTGATGTCGACATCATTAATGTGTCATTCAGTTTGTAGTATGAGTATGTATTTGACTACGAATATGTATAACTTGAAAGGAAAATTATATGCAAAATAATAACAAATATGTATAACAAATCTAAAAGTATATATGCTCATTTATTTTTGCCATCAGTAGCGTGACAGTTAGGGCAAAGTACTTTCCCACCTTCCTTAACCTTTTGTAAGAGCCTACGTTCATAAGAATCATTAACCAACTCTTTCTCCGGACGATTATAGTCAAATAAATGGTGAATAGCTTCTGCCATCTTGAGAACATTAAGCCCGGCGCACAGATGGGCGACTACCGAGTAATCGATACCGCTCGATACCAGGCTACTACCGGAAGTAATCGATACCAGAGTGGTATCGAAATATTTTCGATTACTTGCTGAATTTACTATTATTATTATAAAGATTACTTTTCAGCAATATTTAAAACAAAAATCTACACATTTTGCAAGTGTGTTAGCTTCGTATTTGTCAGTTCTGTGCATTTTATCAGAATTAAGAGTTTTTAAGACTAAACTCGTTCGACGGTCCCAGTCTCTATTTTGTATTCGCGCGGTTTAAGACGAAAATGGCGGGAAATATGACAGGAAAATTCTTTTGCGAAGCTTTTGTAACAAACAACATATTAGAAGAATTACGCAATAAGTAATCGTTTGAGTAATCGATACCATCGATACTTGGCCCGAAAAGTAATCGTAATCGTAATCGAATCGATATTCTTGGTATCGCCCATCACTAGCGCACACTAGTGCAAGTTGTACGCACAGATGTCATTCGTGACCAATTACGTGCGACGAAAATCCTAGTGTGCGGGGAAAATATACAGGATTTTTGTCACTCGTGTCGTGAACAACAAACATCAAACGTGTTTGATATTTTCTGTCATTCGTGACAAAAATTCCTCGCAGCAAAGAAGTGCGCATGCGTGTTATTTCCCAAAACAACATGGCGGATAGTGAACAAACACTTGCAGCTAGCGACAGGAATTGCGGCGGGCGTTCATTGGTCAATATTCTTCGTTCTTTAAATGACTAGAAAGGCGGTATATTTAGCATTATATATAGTGGTTTATTGCAATTGCATTCAGCGAGCTAGTCGGTGGCGTAGTGGTTTAGGGCGTGCGCTGGCTACAGTTTCTTAGAGCGGCTGTTCAAGCCCGGTCAATCCCGGCCAAAACTTTTTCTCACTTAAATTATTTTTCTTTCAAATAATTTTTCCGACTTGTTTTAACCCCAAAATTCCTTTCAGACATTTCTGGTTAGGGTTAGGTTAAGGGTTGGAGGTGGGAAAGGTTTATTTTATAAGTATTTGACTTAACTATAGTCAGGCAAATGCCCGCCGCAATTCCTGTCGCTAGCTGCAAGTGTTTGTTCACTATCCGCCATGTTGTTTTGGGAAATAAAACGCATGCGCACTTCTTTGCTGCGAGGAATTTTTGTCACGAATGACAGAAAATATCAAACACGTTTGATATTTGTTGTTCACGACACGAGTGACAAAAATCCTGTATATTTTCCCCGCACACTAGGATTTTCGTCGCACGTAATTGGTCACGAATGACATCTGTGCGTACAACTTGCACTAGTGTGCGCCGGGCTTTAGTCAGCAGGCGCTTCCGCGCTTCTCTTCGCCTTACCCGCATTTTTTATGCCGCCCGTGCGTCCCTTCCCTAATTTTCCAAGCCCGCTCCAATTAATAAAGCGCCTGTGGAGGAGGTAGTATCTGGAGTGAGAACTTATGTCCAAAAAGTGAAGCCAAAGATGGCGGAAATTGACGTCCAGTGCCAATCCCTTTCTATTGTTTTCGACCGCGCGGTTTGCACAAGCCGGCAAGGAGTGTGCCGAAATTTCGTGTTTTTACTCCGATGTAAACAATAACATCATGATTTTATGAACTAATAACTTGATTAGCGATGCGATCTGTTAGTATAAACTGGAATTAGCTAGAAAAATGGTATGAAAACTGTTTATGACCTTCATGAGTTTGGACGTCAATTGCCGCCATCTTTGGCTTCACTTGGCCTATTGGCCGAACATTAGAAGTTCTTACTCCAGATATATATATAGAGCTCACTGGTCTTAATAGTAAATAATTATACAGTGCTTCCACTTGCGCAAAACTAAATTTCCCTTTCTCATCCTTATTTTCTACGAAATTTCCTTCCAAAAATTGCATAATTTCCTTCCAAATTTCTGGCATGTGCCATCGTAAATTCCCTTTTGCATTAATTTTAAACGGTTAAAAACGTTTTCCTACTCGAGAATTAGGTGGAATAGACCAAACAAATTGGGAAACAACTTGATTGCTCTGGTCAGGTAGACGTGATCTACCTAGATATATGGCCAAGGCTTTTGACAGAGTCAGTCATCAACTTTGGGCACCACAAACTAGTTTGCTTATTAAGGGGTTAGAAAGAGTACAACGACGAGCCGCCAAGTTTATTCTAAACGTACATTCCGTTGTGCTGTCACCTACCAAGAAAGGTTAATGGAATGTAATTTGCTCCCTATTTGTTACTGGCATGGGTTGTTAGACTTGGTCCTGGTTTTTAAAGCATCGAATGGCTTAGTTGATATCAGTCCTGAAGTGCTACCCAAGCCCAAATTACTGAGTCGATTAACACGATTTTCTGAAAAACTTATCAGCTTCTTATATAAATAGGGTCACTAGAGTTTGGACATTTTACCTAATGATATTCGTCAAAATAGCAATTCCCTGTCCTCTTTTAAGGCTAAATTGTGGAAGTATTATACTTCTGCCCTATCTAGCTACTACGACCTTGAAAACTCTCGGACATGGAAATCTGAAATCGAGGTTTGAATGCGCCCATGCGAGGTTTATAAATAAATAAAAAATTAAAAAAAAATTTTTTTGTTTTAACACATAAATTGGTTGTCTCAGATTCATTTTGAAAAACTGACGCATAAAAAGCTTTAAAAGCATTAGAAGTGTCTGTTATTTTCTAGCCATGTCAAGACTAAAAGCATTGCTCACATACAACTACCGCCCCCCCCCTCTAACGAAATATAGTGTAATATACGATCTAGGATAAATTGTTTAGAAAGTGTATTTTTTGATATTTTGTAAATGCGATGCGATTTGATGATTTTCAAATCAGTATCAAGGCTATTTCACACTCACCCCATGCTAATTTCATCCCAAAAATTGGCTTCATTTATCTAATTCATTGTGTTTTTCTCTATCCTTTCCACACACGTAGCTCCAGATGGTCCACCCAACGACGCACGCACGACGCACGTGGGAACCACGAGCATTTCGTTGTCATGGTTACTTCCAGATCCCGAGTTGCGCAATGGATGGATTAGCAAACATACCATCTGCATCCGGGTCTTCAGCATGTCTCCTGGCCCTTGTCAGCGACAAATCGTACTCGGTAAAGATACTAATGAGTATACGGTGACTGGACTGAAACATTACACGAAGTATATCTTTAAGATATCCGCTGGCACAAGTGCTTGTTTTGGACCACCTGCTCTGGTGGGTAACAGAACGTTACAGACAGGTAAGGGACTGTTTTGAACATCTGTGGATACTATACAAGATTCACTTACACTTGCAGACGTCGTTGTTACCCAATACAACTTTTCGGTATTTATGCCACGAATATTTCCTTGGCCTGGTAGCCTCGCTCTCGTGAATCAAAAATAAATGCAATTCGTTCACATTTCACGAGAATGAGGCTCCCAGGCCAATTAAGGGGAGATTTGTGACGTAACCTGATGATGACTTTGTGATCCCCTCTCGCCAGTTCAATGTGTGACAATCCAGGAACAACTTTTGGCATTTTTCCATTACACAAGCTCGACATTGATTTGGGGGAGTGGAGCTTAAGAAGGGCAGCATGATTTTACGCGTGGAATTTTTTATAGGGGTATGCGTATTTTGTATAGAGGGAAAGGTAGTCTCAACCAATTATGTCCAAGATTGTGACAAAGGGGCTTTAAAAAAGGTGTGTGACAAGGCGAGACGGGGGCGGGCTGTCACAGTGAAATATACTCGGAAAATTCCAATATTTATTGTTGGTTCTAGTAATTATTCAAGTTTCTCACTGTCTAAATCGCGCTCCACCTTTTCAAGGCATGGCGAAGCTACTTCATGCTAGAGTCACATAAATTATCTAATGGTAGGATCAACGTGATCCAGTAGAGATTACCAAAATAATTTTAACACTACAATTCCAAAGAACTTTCCAGATTACGATTATGCAATCTGCAAAGATATAGGGAGGAGGTTCAGACCCCCCCCCAATCAATTTTAACAAGGGGACTGAGCAGTGGCGTAACTACTATGGATTCAGACCGGGCGAACCCGGGGCTAAATGGCCCAAAGGGGGGCTCCCAGGCAGCGAAGCTCAGACTGTAGAGCAAAAACAAATTGACGCAAATGCATGAACGAAACAAAAATGCATGAACGCAACAACAAAATATATAAAAGAGACAAATTAGGGTTGATTCGGGTGTGCCTAAAAGATATAAACAAAATCTCGACGTTTCGAGCTAAAGCCCGCTCTCACTCTTTTCTCTTAAATACTTCTTATATGCTTTCCTCTATATCCCCTCTTCCCTTCCCTTGTACGACATTTATAGCGTTTTGATAAGTGTAACGCCTGTGCGCAGGCCTTCGACCCTATAATCGGGTCGAAGCCTGCACGCAGTCTATATCTTTACATATTAATTCTATTTTGTTATGATTGTTATGACTACTTTATTTTCATTGGTTAATATTTTGTTCACGTGACAGCTTTTATAGCGTTGCTATAAAAGCTGATGTAATGTGTTTATCTGTCTACTAATTTCTCCTGACGAAGGGCTTTAGCTCGAAACGTCGAGATTTTGTTTATATCTTTTAGGCACACGCGAATCAACCCTAACTTGTCTCTATATGTCCGTGGCCGACGCTGAATTTAAGTCAACAAAATATATATTCTTTCTTGATATATTAAAATGTCGTTTTCTGACCGTCAGAAAGTCCCCCCAAAGTCCAGGAATTTTTCCTCCCCCAAAGTTCAGGAACCGATGGCATTTCAAAGACTCTAGGGCCTTCAGCGCGTGCTTTCGGTACTCGTAAAATTTTTGAACCGGGGAATTTTTGAACCCTGTTATAACGTTACCCCACTGGGACTGAGCCTCATTGAGATCCCCCCCACCTTAATGCTTACTTACCTTTTGTCTATTCAACGTTTCCTTGAATTTGATATATCCCACCTACACAGACTGAGCTTTCGGTATAAAAGCAAGGTTTTTGTTATAGGGATATTATAACACTCTTGAACCAAGCCATTCTTCCCGTTTTTTGCTCATAAAAGGAACTTCACTGAGGGTTGGGGACAAAATAGTTTGTTGGGGGGAGGGGTGAAGCATGGGGGCTAGAGGAGGGGGCAAGTCCACCCAGTTTATATATTTAAAAATGGCCTGCGTATGCAAATGATGCGTTCTGAGTCAGGATAAAATGGAATACTTTGATATGCATATTCTAATTCTTCCAATCGCAGCTATATGTTTTGATTCAAGTGCAGTGCACAGAACTAAAATATATCCTCATCGAACTAAAATATTTTTTATTTGTTTTAGCGCCATCTGGTCCTCCGACAGATTTAAAAATTACCCACTTCACTCATAATCAGATGAACGTCGCGTGGTCGCCCCCAGACCTTTCAGAAAGAAACGGTGTGCTTACCGAGTATTCATTGTGTATTAGAAATCCCATAACTTATGTCTGCGTGAAGATATTGTTCCATATACACAGACATCGTACATGTTCAGCGGGCTTAGACCGTATCGTATTTACAGTATTGAGATCAAAGCAGCTACTACGATTGGCTTTGGCCCGCTAGGCAGGATCACCCAAAGAACAGCCCAGTCAGGTTTGTAGTGCCAAGGTTTGTAGATAGTAAATTCGAATCACACCTTACGGACATCTCTCTGATACAAATACCTCTCTAACATTTGCGCACCCCCGTATTTGAATAAGAAATGAGGCACTAAAGTCCATGTTGCACGGGGCGATTTTTGATACAGCTTGCAACGCAATTTCTGCACAGAGCCATGTTATGTAGAAATGGCCGCACAGAAAAACAGTAAACATGGCCCGCTTTTCAATCCACCGATATTCTCATTCTCATTCATTTCTTTGTTGCCTTCTAGATCTGGGCATGTTTAAGTGTTTAGAGAGACAAATATCGGCAAAGTTGCCCCACAAAGTTGCAATCGTAAAGGATTGGGGGGTGACTCCTCCCCCCAACCCTCCCCCTCTAGTTACGCCTCTTTTTCTAACATTTGCGCGCCCCTGTATTTGAATAAGAAATGAGGCACTAAAAAGCCCCGACAAGCTTATATAATCACCTTTAGTCAAGTGTGATTCTCCCTGCCCTTTTGGATGCTGCGCCGCACCTGATTTAACACCAATCAACTCTCATGCAACTCTTGTTCTCGTTTGACTCTCATTTGCTAACTTTCATCAATTCTCATCTTCTTTGGCCAGAGCTTAAATTTTTAAATGGGCAACAGCATATATTTTTTCTCTGTTTAAGAACCTAGTCGTTTGACCGGAGCATTATAATTGATGAAACTCTCATGCAAACTCTCATTTGATAACTCTCATCAATTCTCATTCATTTAAATTTTTAAATAGGTAACAGCATATATTTTATCTCTGTTTCAGAACCTAGTGGCCCGCCAAGAAGAAAAGCAGTGAAGTACGTAGACGAATCAACGATTAGTTTCTCATGGTCAGCTCCTCACCCGGAATTACAAAATGGCATTATTATCTACTATAACGTGTGTATACGAGAATATGGTCCTGACTTTGCCTGTGTCAGAACAACACAAATATCAGAAAGCAGCAAGCCGTGTTACGCTTACGGTGGGCTGAGTCCGAGTAAAGAATATATTGTGGTGATTAAAGCCGCGACCATTGTAGGTCTGGGACCGCCTGCTTTCATTCAGAAGACCTCAGGTACACCTGTTTGTCTTGCCTTTCCAGGCTGAAAAGAATTGAGAGCATAATTACCTGCGTTAGTTATCTTCGCTAGGAGGTTATGTTTTTTCACCTGTATTTGTGTGTTTGTATGCGTGTGTTTGTCTGTGAGCACGATAACTCAAAAAATATCAAACATTTTGATACGAAATTTTGTAGAGCTAATGGCCTTAGCCCGAAGACAAATTGGTTAAATTATGGTTGGGTTTGGATAAAAATTGAACGAGAAATTTGTCTTCCTTTCCCCGGCTAAACATAGCTGAATGTGTAATTATGCATAAATACACTCCTTGGCTTGTTTACATTTTGCTGCCAGAGAAACGTAAACAAGGTTGACTTCATTTGCTGGCAAAGTTATACAGTCTCTGAATGCCCTCTAGTTACTACATAGGTCTAGGACACTTGATAGGTGTATCAATACTTTATGGTTGAGTAAAGATTATTTTCAGTCTTCTTGAGATTAGGTAACTAGAAATGTTACACTGCTTTCATTTTCTCTTCGGCACCAACACGTACCAGGTGTAGCAAATTCAGTCAAGTTTCACTGCATAAATTATACATGCACTAATTACGTATTCAGGTTTTTTCAGCCCAGGAAAACAAGACAACCTTCTGTGAATTTCTCGTTCAATTTTTTATCCAAATTGAACCAAAATGTGGTCGAATTGTCTTTGGTGTAGGTTCATTAGATCCACAAATTTTCGTATTAAAATGTTCGATATTTTTTAGTTATCATGCTAACAGACAAACACACACACAAACAAACCCACAAACCCACAAACTACCTAAAAAACGGACACACATATCATCCGCTTGATATATTAATTAACCGCCCTCCCCTTGCCCACGACGCAAGCTTATTTAAGATGGGAGCCAATTGAAAACATTTTAAAGAAACGGGAAATAATCATGACCTTTAAAGCATGACAAGGCCAATTACCAGAATAGATATATGAAATGTTTAGTATAGCAACAGCGATACTTATCACCTTAGAAGCAACGACGGTAAACTTTACTTAAACAAACTTAATACTGATTTCATGAAAAATTCCTTCTCGTATAGGGCTGCGTCTGCATGAACAAGTTGCCTTGTGATATTGTTAGTGGATACGAGTCTCTCTCTATTGCAGGATTTAAAAAACTAATAAATAACTATGCATATTTCAATAATTCATGATACTTGTTTGAGTAGCTGCATGGCATATGCGTGGACTTGTGTGGTTTAAAAAAATGTGGATGATTTGCTGCAATCAATTATGTTTCTCTATATATATTGTAAAATAGGTTTGATAGATTCAGTATATATATGTTATTTACCGGTTGCGAGGTCCGGATGATAAAAACTGTGCCCGAGGTCTTGAAAACGGCCCGAGCCCGTAGGGCGAGGGTCGTTTTCAAGACCGAGCTACAGTTTTTCATCGGACCGATTGCCGGTAAATAACGTGTTTATTTTTTATCATAGGTAAAATTTAAGAATTTATTAAAATTTAAAATTCCAGTATAGCGAAATAATTTGAGATCAGTGCAATTGTGAATTCAAAGCGAGGCTGACAAAACTTGAACGTTAAAAGAAAACACGAAGACGAAAACTCAAGAAAACTGGCAAGAAACTCACAAAAAAACATAGTTTCTGTACAAATGTACACGATATTTTTAAATATGGCAGTAGAAAAGCATAGGAATGAAAGGTTTTGGCCTGGTTTTCCGGTATTCCGTGTTTCTTCGACAAGGATATCTTCGTGTTTACTTGCTTTGGCCATAAAAAACTCAAAGTGAATCATGCAGTGAATTAATGCATGTGTTTTGACTTCGATCAACGCTTTCTACTAAAACTGGACAATGAACAAGGTATGCTGTAATTTTTTTCTGGTCATTTCACGGTAAAAAAAACATATAGCCTCAACATTGTTTGCCAAGGGCCACGGCTTTAATTGTTTTTTGCTTACAATATGTATACGAAAAGTACTTTAACAAATGGGCAGAAAAATCATGTTTTCACTACAGTTGGTCCATATTTTTAAGTTTTATGTATGGAGAAAAGTTTTTTCTTCTATGATATCTGTTTAAACTGTATTTTTTTAACTTTAATGTGGCCAAATACTGAAATACATGAGCATTAAAACAAATGTATTAGTTTTAATACACGAGCATTTAAAACAAATGTATTAGTTTTCTCGACGCATCGTGCTTAATATGAAGCCTTTGGAGTTGATGCAATTCATTTTTGTACTCTAACTATCGTTAGGCTAGCTTTTTGAACTTTTTGGGTAGATTTTTGAATCTAAAAGTTGTTTCACTCCTGTGTTTTGTCTCGTAATCCAGAGCGGGCCGGATGAGTTTCAGAGCGGGCCGGATGAGTTTCAGAGCGGGCCGGATGCAAAAATCCGGACCGCTCTGGAACGCTCGCTAGCCAATCAGATTGCTTTATTTTCATAGATAAAAAATAAATTATATTATTTAGTTTGTTGTATTATATTATTTCTGACTAATCGATATCGTTGTAAATATTTAAACGGCCCGTTGACTGATCAGTAACTAGGGGTTACCGGGTGAGTGGCGTAGTGTGGGCTAAGGGGAGGCTAAGCACCATCTTGCTACAGTTTGAGTAGGGCAGTCGTGTGAGGTCGTTTCTACCATTCTTGTCCTAATGAATTATTCTATGATTGCAGGTGAAAACATATCCTCCTGACGGAGTAATGAACGATCGCTTCTATTATATACATCATACTTTGGAGCGAGGCACCCTGTGATACAAACTCTTGTTTTTCATATTTCTCACAGGCGAGTGTGATCTTCCCGTCCTGCACCGCGATGATCATGTTAGCGACGACAGTTTTACTGCCAGCGGGTTTCTCGGTAGGGGAATGCGCCATACCATGCACGCATTGATGGTGACCAACCATGGTGTGACAGTGGCTTAAAAAATAATTCCTATGTACAGGTCGATTTTGGTGGACCGCTAAGAGTTATTGGTGTAGCAACAAGACGCCATAACCAGCATTGGGAGAGTTGGGTCTCGTCGTATAATGTTTTGCATAGTCTGGACAACATGGCATGGCAATATGTTAATGTCAGCGGCAAAACGGTTAGAATCCGTATCACTTCATGTTAGGATGACACAATAGTTTGAGTATGTAGGTTAAGGGGTTAGCTTTTACTTTTTGGCCAATTTTAGCCAATTTTAGCCACTTTTTCAGTTTTTGAAAGTGTCGGAAAATGGCCAAAAAATAAAAGGGTTAACCTCGAAAAAATGTTACTAAGGGTTTATTAGCCTCAATTTTTCAGTTTTTGAAACAGTGGCGAAAGTGCTCAAAAAGTATTAAAACGGGTTAGCCTTAATTTATTTTCGAAAAAAATGTTAAGAGGTTAGCCTTAAGGGGTAATTAGTCTTAGGGTTATGGTTAGTCTTAGGGTCAAGATTGTGTTAGATGAAGGACTACTTATAGAATAACTACATGATATACTGTATAACCGCTGGTATATTTGTTCAAACTGTTTTCACTGGGGTTTACATGAAGTGGTAACCGTTAAAATAAATGCCCCTTTAAAGCAGGCATAAATAGGTCCAACAATGTTTGCCCAACATCAAGCAACAATGTTGAAATATTTAGTTCAACTACTTATTTTTCAATTCCTTTGATAATTTCATTTATCCAAATTGAAAATCTGTTCTCTAAGTTATTTGGGAAAGAAACTCTTAGAACATTTTTGAAAATTATTGGATGGTGTTGGGCCAACAATCTTGGGTCTGTTTGAACTTGCTTTAAAGTTTCTGTGTGTTTGTCTGTTTGTTTTTCATTGTTTGTTTCTTTGTCTTTCTGTTTGTTTGTGCGTGCGTGCGTGCGTGCGTTCGTTCGTCTGTTCGTTCGTTTGTTCGTTCGTTCGTTTGTTCGTTCGTTCGTCTGTTCGTTCGT
Source organism: Trachythela sp. YZ-2020 (assembly GCA_016169945.1). NCBI lineage: Eukaryota > Metazoa > Cnidaria > Anthozoa > Malacalcyonacea > Clavulariidae > Trachythela > Trachythela sp. YZ-2020. Next base: position 3,163,291 of record JADLSH010000121.1, on the reverse strand, counting down.
TTGTTCGTTCGTTTGTTCTGTTGTCCGTTCGTTTGTTCGTTCGTTCGTTTGTCCAGCTCGCTCGTTTGTCCAGTTTTTGGCCGTTATTATTCGTCAATTTATTCCAGATCATTGACGGAAACGCAGACACGATTGAGGAAAGAGTGGTCACGTATTTCATAGATGAACCGGTTTTAGCTCGTTTCATCCGGTTTCAAGTTCTCACCTTCGTCAGTCTTCATCCGTGTATGGGAGTACAGGTCTTTGGCTGTGCACCTGGTAAGGAGAATATCGTATTTCATCAGAGTCGTTCGAACTATTACAGACGTTCTTATTCTTGAAACCAGCCTTTTATACGTTCTGGGACCGTGGGTTAAATGATAGTTAAATTTCATTTATCAATTAATTGATTAATTAGTGAATTAATTGTTTAATTAGAATAATTGATTGATTGGTTAATTGAGTTCACTATTCTTATTCTCTAGCTGTCAAACCAACCACGACGGTTCTCCACAAGACAGCCGAGTGTCATGGATACCATTGCCTTCAGAAGTGGATAATGGAAAAATTTTTGGCTACAAAATCTGTCATAAACAATCTTCGTCAGTCTTGCCCTGTGGCAGCTCAGGTTATGTTGATCATAATGCTACGTCGTATACGGTGAAAGAGTTGATACCATACACTGATTACGATATTGAGATTTCTGCTGGAACCATAGCTGGATATGGGCCATCTGTGTTACTGAGGGATAGAACAAACGAATCAAGTAGGTCGTAGATAGTCGAGTTCCTGGCATTTCACTTCCGCAATGTTTTGTGCGCTGGAGTAAGAAGCCTGGGGAGTGGCTGCATGGAAGCGAGAAAGCCTAGCACAATTCGAAAATTTTCCCTTCTAGAAAGCATTTTTGTCCTTCTATGAGTAAGACCGAAACAGGTCAAATACACTTAAATTGTAGCATACCATGCAATATAAATTAATCTAATTTCATCGTTGTTCAATTTTTCGAATGCCATGTTGGAATAGCCTGCATTCAGGCGTTAAGGATTTGCGAGATGTGCTAGGCAGAGCTGCAAGCTGAAAGCGGAATCGCTGGGCCGCATGCAGGTTCAGTTCCTACCAGAGGGCTTATAGTTTCATTTTTCCTCCTGGTTTTCTTGCAACTGCTCCTGGTTAGGTATAAAATGTGTATATAAATTTCCCCCCACAATTTCCAGCTAAAAATGCTCTTCAACTTTGTGAGACAAACTCATAAAATTGTTTCTGCATATAGTACCAAGCGGTCCTCCACGTTACACTCGGGCCGAAGATATTATTGCGACCAGCATGAAACTTGCGTGGTCCCCCCCGGATCCAAGTCACCACAACGGAATTATTCGGTTTTATGGTATATGTTATCAAGAAGCAAGCTTGGGAACGGACTGTACGAATGTCGTAACAATTGCGGGGGGCAACGATCGTACGAGGTTACTGAAGGACTGCGGCCGTATACAGAGTATATGTTTGTTGTCATGGCAGCGACTAAAATCAGTGGTTGGAGTCCTAAAGCAGTGCTATATATAACAACACTTCCTGCAGGTACGATTATACGTTTTCGAGGTTTACGCTTCTCTCCCCCCCTCCTCTGGCCTTCCCTCCCCCTCCCCACTGCACCCTCCTCCGCCATTAGTCAGTGCTTTATACCATATGTGCGACTTGATACCTCTCTAATACGGGCACTTTGCTCTGTTCTTTCGGTGTCCGTATTAGGGAGATTCGATTCTGTATCTCTTTTCTTACAGTTCCGTCAGGGTCGCCGACATCAATGTATGCAATTCGGATCGGAGCACGAATCTTACAAATATTCTGGAGACCTCCCGAAGCTAGAAAACAAAATGGCGACATCATCGGCTACCGTCTGCGTTTAAAGGAAAAACGTATCTCGTATCCATGTCGAAATTACGTCACCTTTCCTGAAAAAGAAATGAACATGTATAGTGTCGATGAACTAAAGCCATATACTTTATATAATATTCATGTTGAAGCCAAGACCGCTATTGGTTATGGGCCTGGACAGTACTTGGACTATCGGACTGGGGAGGCAGGTAATATCATAGGAAAACTTTGATAATATATTTTATTATCTATTCAAAGGAATTCATGATTTCTGATTGGCTAATAGCCAACGGTGAAATCGTCATGTCAACTGAATGTCTCCCCAAATATGGAGTTGTGACATCATATCGCACGATTTGATGTCATAGCGTGCGATATGATAAAATAATAGCACACGCTATGACGTCATGCCAAACACGAATAAAACACACAGGTTGTTACAGATCCACAGAAGACGTTCTAACAAGTTGGTGACTCATAGGTGCTGGACCGGGGGGACCATAGGGGGGCTATAGTCTCCAAAAAGTAGAATTTAGAGAGCTAAGCTAGCTAAGCCATCCCAAAAAAAGATCACAATGGGAGAACTTAATGTGAAGGTGCAAATTCTTCGCTGTCTGAAATGCAAAAAAACAAAATGACCTGGCCTCTGCATGTCAAATCTTGCCCAGAACGCAACAAATGCCATTTCAGAAACTCTAGATTTCAAAATTTTCCCGGCTATTTTCTTGGACCTCTCTAGAGTTTGTTTAGCCTCCGCAAGCAAATCAATCGGGTTTCCGTCGCTTCTGCCATGACTCGACCGAATTGCAACAAGTCATCATGCAGTTGTGAATGACAAACTTACAAGTGGCAACTTGCATTAATAGTTCTTTGCACGTGGATGGCTTGTCTTTGAGCTTGATTCGCGGTATCAAAAACGTTTTTCAATGGGAAAAAATGTTGCTGTCACCTTATTATGCTTTTATCTTTCTTCCAGCTCCCTCGGAACCACCGAAAGTAGCCATTAAATCCGTGACCACAAACTCAATCGAAATGACGTGGTCACCTCCTGAAAAAGAAAAACAAAATGGCGTCATTGCTATGTATGAAGTCGAGGTGTATCAAGAAATGTCGGGTTCGAAAGTTGAGAAAATTACAAGATCTTTGATGCGTGAAAACACCACGACATGGAAAATCTCCGATCTCAGCCCGCGAACGGATTATATATTTCACATCAAAGCTGGTACCGCGGGAGGATTTGGTCCAGCGATTATTATTCACAAACGTAGTGAAGGTACAAATCCTAGGACTGTATGAAGGTTGATCAAATCCTAGGACTGTATGAAGTTACATCAAGTCCTACGATTGGATGAAATTTGATCAAGTTCTGGGACTGGATGAAGTTTGATCAAGTCCTAGGACTGGATAAAATTTGATCAAGTTCTAGGACTGGATGAAATTTGATCAAGTTCTAGGACTGCATGAAGTTTGATCAAGTCCTAGGACTGAATGAAGTTTGATCAAGTTCTAGGACTGAATGAAGTTTGATCAAGCCCTAGGACTGAATGAAATTTGATCAAGTCCTAGGACTACATGAAGTTTGGTCAAGTCCTAGGACTGAATGAAGTTTGATCAAGCCCTAGGACTGAATGAAATTTGATCAAGCCCTAGGACTGAATGAAGTTTGATCAAGTCTTAGGACTGGATGCAGTTTGATCATAGATCAAGTCGTGGGACTGGATGAAGTTTGATAAAGTCCTAGAACTGGATGACGTTTTTATTAAGTACTAGGACTGTATAAAGTTTGATCAAATTCTAGGATTGCAGGTTTTTGGCAGAGAAATATTTTTATGGCTCTTTTCTTTTTTTGCATTTGTGGTAATTGCATTCGTTGATCGTTGCAATATTCCCCGCCATGCATCACCTCCTTTTTTACAATTGAATAGTCCATTGATAAAATGATTGTGTTTTTAGGTCGTATAACGCGAACAGACAAATCCACAGACAAAAGCAAAGGTAAAAGTTTATACTTTATAAAATCATAATAAATCATAATGTATATTTCATGAATTATAATGTTGACATTTGCTAAACAAGCTTATCTTATCTCTTATTAAAACAAAGCTTGTGAGTAAAGAAAATAACGGAACATTTTGGCAGCAATACACCCTACTCCCCATTTTGATTAACTCTTCTTAATTATGCCAATCAATTTAAGGGGAGACTCATCCACATAACTGAGTAACCAAGCTATTGATTAATGCCTCTTGTTAAATCATGAAGTACACAGAACTGCGCCCAGATGTCTCCACTTTTATTGCGCCGTAATTACGATCGGTTGTTTCAAAATGTAAATATCGCCAGACGTGTTTATTCTCTGGCAACAGGACACGCGTCATTCGATAGCTTATGACTTCCTCTTTAAAATTATATTTAGTTTGTCCCGGTTCATATTACATATCCAAATTAATTTGCATCATGCCATAAATTATCTAAAAATTTTACAATTATTGTTGAAATAACCCTGAATTGCCAGAACAGGGTTCAGAATTTGTGAGTAAATGTTAGCAAATGTTGGACCAAAATTGTAGCTCATATAAAAAGGAATATTATTGGAAAGTTTCATTGCATTTGAAGAAGTAGAAGTATTTTATTTTATTTTTTGAAAGTCGCATGCAAAATGCCGAGATCGTTGAAATTTGATTCCCGCACGCGCAAATTAATTAGGAAATGCCATATAAGGTCAGTGTTGATTGCTATAAACCAATGAAAATCCGCCATCTAGGCAATTAAATCACGCGGAATCGATTGCCGGTACTTTCCATACGCTAGGATGCAAAGCCGCGGATATTTAGCTTCCGAAGTTGCCCGAGCGTGCGCCGACAAAACCGGGATTTCGCAATAAAGACGGGATTTTCACGGGAAAAGTCGAGAATTGTCATAAAATGGCTAGTTTATTTAGTATATTTATTTAAATACATCCATTCGAACGGGATTTTCAAGAGCTATCCAATGGTCACACTTAGGAGTTTGTAGCGTGTAAACCAAAGGTAGGAAAGCGAAATGAATATATAATTAGTTTGTATTATTGTTAATTATTGTTAATTTGTAAACAATACAAAGTTCAGAGGTGTTTGAAAGGGGCTAAATTGGCCGCGTAGCATTGTAAACAAACACAATTTACTTCTCTAAAGACATCGTAAAACGCTGAATCGAACGGTGGTATTTTCATCTACATAGCATGCGCTGAACCGAAGATATGAACCTGCAAAATCATAGGTCACCAGTGACCTATAGACATCAGGCGACAACGATAAAGAGTTAATTAACCCATTAACGGCCAGCACTTTCCCCTTGGGCTAAAATCGGTTGGGCGCTTTAAGGCGCATTGCGGCTTAGTGGGTTAATATGCAAATTGATTAAATTTTGAATAAAGTTTTGTCTTCTATTTAGAGCGAGGAAACTGAGACTTGATTCACAAAAAGAGGAAAGACGACGCGGAAGACGTAAGCGACGTCAACGACAACAAATAAAAGAAATTAGGTTGTTACTACAAACAAACATGTAGTTTATAGTGCGATGTTAAATCTTATCTCGCATTTGAAAATAGTCAATCTTTAAAATCAGTCGATTGCGTATCTACCAAGATACTAGATAAAACCTTTTCGATATTTCTGTGTTGTTACAGCTAGCCAGGTTACGGTTCATGCCCTGTGCGGGCCTTGGGATCTTTTGCTGGGCTTTAATATATACACACGTACAATTTCTATTTGTTATGCCGAAGGGTTTTTCATAACTAAAGAATGGTCAAACGAGGATGAGAGTTGATGAGACTTACCAAGTTTCATCAACTCTTATGCCAGGTTAAACGAGAACAAGAGTTGCATGAGAATTGGCTGGATATTACCGCGTATACCGGTCAAAAGATGGAAAACTCTCATCAACTTTCATCAAAATTTGAACCAGCACAAAGTTGATGAGAGTGCATGAGAGTCAATGAGAGTCGGCGATCAAAGGCGAGCGAGAGTTGCAACTCTCATTGACCCTCATCAACTCTCATCCTCGTTTGACCAGGGCTTAAAATATGCTAAAGTATTTAAGAGTTTACAATATTAAGATATATTTATACTATAGTGACGTAGGATTAGTTTGCATTTAAAAATATTTCGAATAGATTTTTCTTCATGTGGTTCAAATCTAATGACCCAACTAGTTTAAGTGATGGACGAAGATAGTTCAATATAACATGGAACATATCTAATCAAGATTTAACAGTTTAACTATGTATGAATATTGTTCAAAATGTCCCCATGTTTTTATATCAATTAAATGTATTTTTTCAACATTTCAGCGACCAAACAGGAATAGAGGACACGAATTCTGTGTATTCTGAGTTCGACGACTATGACGCCACAGCCCGGCCGAAACAGAAAGGTATGTCACTGAATATTTTGTTTGAGAATGTATGAATTAAGCAAATGGAGCTTTATTTGTTTCTGCTGACTCGTTGTCAAGTACAGTTGAACTTCTCTAATACGAACACCTCTCCAATAAGGACATCTCCCTAATGCGGACATCTCCCTAATACGGACACCTCCCTAATATGGACACCTCTCTTATACGGACATCTCTCTAATGCGGACAGCTCTCTTATACAGACATATTTTTAATACGGATATCTCTCCAATACAGACATCTCTCCAATATGGATATCTCTCTAATACGGATATCTCTCTAATACGGACACCTCTCGAATACGAACACCTCCCTAATACAAACAGTTTCTAATACGGACACCACTCTAATACGGACATCTCTCTAATACGGACCTCCCTATAATACGGACACCTCTCTAATATGGACACCCCTTAATACAGACATCTCTCCAATAAGGACACCTCTCTATTTTGGACAACGCTATTATCCAGGCATTTCACTTATTTTATTTAGTAATCAATTCTATATATAATACGGACCCTTTCTAATTCGGGCAGCCAACACTAAATCTCGTGCCAACATCCAGAGATCAAATACATATAAATTTTACCTCATTATTTCACACAGTAAAGTGCTGAAATATATAAACCTTACTAGATCTTGAAATATGGACCTGGTTTTTGGCGCTAAACGCTTCAAACTTTCAGTAGAGTATAGAAGGTGACGTCATCGTGATGACCTTTACTTTCCTTCAGTGTCCGTATTAGAGAGGTTTGAATGTAGTTTGTAAGAAAATCAAACTTGGTTTCTTGAAGATTTTCTATATTTTCTAGTACGACAACATATTACGGCTGAAAACTTGTATGGCACGGCTGGTGGGGACATTTATACCACCGGAACAACACTCCCTCGGCAAGCGATATTTGCTCCCGTTACAAACGTCGAAAATCACGATATTTACGGAACCTCACCGGTTCCCCCGGGATAGATATTTACGGCACTGCGGATATCAATGCAAACGTTCTTCCTCCAGGAGGAGATATTAATGTACAAAAATCTAATACCATCTTACGCCCAATTGTACCAAGACCTTCAGTATTACCACCAGTTATCCCTCTAGAAGCAACGCTATCGTCTGTGTTTATCAAACTCTCTTCAACAAGATTAAATGACCTAAATTCAAATGCAGAACCCTCATCGTGTTCTAATACTTCTAAAAATCCATCATCCATCCCTTCGAATCCTAGATCTTCCCCCGTATCACGTAAGGGTGCTCGTAAGCAAAAATCCCGAAGTCCTAAGCCAACCTTCGCTATCTCTCAACTATCCTAAGAAGACAGCGTCATTTTGACTGTCCAACCACATGGACAAATCGGTTCAGAGACACTTATATTTTGTCAATGTCAAAGATCGAGTAGTTTAAATTATTGATACTAGCTAGTGAGGTTCTGATTTCACTTTCACTACCATTGCCGCTGCCTTACGCGCTGACCTAATTTTTATTATATGTCACTGTTTAGTTTGTGGTCACCTTATATTGTGGCAATGGTGGTAGTGAGGGTCTAACATGAATCCGTTTTGTAACTTTTTATGTACTATGCATAATAGATGTGGGTGTATGTGTTTGTGGGCGTATGTAAATGTGTGTGTTTGTCTATAAATTTAACAATGTATTTTACGCAATTCAGCCTTTGTAGGCTGCCATGTAAAATGTTATTAAACCAACTATCTATCTATCTATCTATCTATCCAAATTCACTCCAATTGTCACGAAACAAAAGAAAGCGCCTGTCGTGAATATGGATACCGCTGCTTCGAGGACTAATACAGCAGGCTCAGAGTTTATTCCAGGTCCCACGTTTGCTGCAACATCGATTCAAAATGACCCCGATTACTTCGTACATATCAACTCTGATACTCTTATCGAGTCTTTCTATGAACTAAATGATAGCGCAGGTTCGGGGACAGATATCGCAGGTTTAGATTTGTCACCAGTCCCAATACTACGTCGTATACCTACACAAAATGTACACAATTACCCCGCATTGCATCCACCTAGCAACTCTAATCCTATTTCTAGCATACCCGCCCCTTATGGTAACGAATCTTCCCGTAGAACAAGCATACATCATCATCCTAATATGCCCCGATATTCCATCGATTTCACGGCATTACATAACCTCATTAATCCACCGCAACCACCTCGTATACCTTCCTTCCCTAAACTTATTCCTATCCCACATAAAACGTCAACTATCCCAAAGGAAAGCAAATAAATTGTTCCTGCTGTCGATTTATGATGACTGAGACTTGAAATACGCATTTTGAAAAATATCGATATATTGATTCGACAAAAGATTTCGGCAAAAAGCGGTTTAGACCAATGCCAGGTTTACGCTTACGATATATCATATATCTAATATATGATGTACATTATAAAGTGAAAATGTTTTTGGAGTTTGTGTTTTGTATAACTTTTAAAGGCCATGTAAAGTCCATTCTGCGCATGTGCTATGGGGGGTCCCGCGATGTAAACAATGCCCAAATTTCGCGTTGTTTCGACTAAAATACGACATTTTCTAAATCAGAAACTCGAATCTGTATTTATTTAAAGCATAGCGAACCTTTAGCGAACCAGAACACAGCATAATTTTTTGAATATAGCGTGTTTAAAATGTAGGCAAACGGACGTTTCCGGTTTGTTTACATCGGGACTTTACATCACCTTTAATATTTTTGCGGATTTGGCGCTAATTTAGCCGATTAAGCACAAAGGGGGAGAACGCGTACGTCACTGAGAAGAGTGTTTCAATATTCCTGTAACAAAACCTTGCTTTTATACTGAAAGCTCAGTGTGTCTATGCGATGGGATATTCAAAAAAAATTGTCACTGAAAATGCAAGAAATCAAGCCCCAGAAACGCATCAATTCGGACATTTTCTGGGGAGGACCACCAGACCGTCTGCATTCGTGCACACCTTCACTTCACAGTCGCCAGGTTAGGTTCCTTGTCGTTGACGCACCCCCTCCCCCACTGACGAGTTCTTAAAAGTGGCCCTGGTTTGTAAGTAATTTGACAGGTTTTCTAAGCCATTTCTAATCTGTCAATTGACTGAGCTGATTGAAACCTTCAAATACTAGTTCCAAATATTGAAGTTTCATGTGAGAATAGACAATGTTTTTAAATTTTAAGTGCAATTGTTCCTCATTTAAATAGAGAAAAACGACGCTAATTTTCGCAGTAACTAGTTGTGGAAAGCTAATTTGCATAATTTGCTCACTGTGAGTAGCTATGTAACCGCCCACTTCCTCTTACACGAGTCACGAATCTCATTGGCTCTTGAAATCTTGGCAAGAAGTTCTAATTTTGTTGGAGCAAAATAACAAAATTAGCAGTGGAGAATTTTTAACCAAATTTATTTTAAAATTATCACGAAATACCGTGGCAGAATATCCAAATGCCACAGAAATAAACAGAATTAAAAGCAGTTAAAAGCCAATTGAAGCGAAATTGGTCGCCAAATCGTCCTTAAAACGACGTTTCATCGACAACAAGGTTTCATCGAACGACAAATATGGTGATGAATCATCAACATTTTTAAATTTATGGATAGAATCTCAACAAGAATCAAGCAGAACAGTTTCATCTGCAAGTGCTAAAGGGCTTGCCAGTTGTTTGATAAACTCTCTCGGCAATACAGCTTCTAAACCAGTACATTTTCTTTGTACATGTATTGTGATAAATAGCCATACGATATCTACAAGTTTAGATGCTGTAAGTCGAGGGAAACAGAACATTCATACAACAGTTTCAGGTTCAATGGCGAATGGATACTCAAAGATTAAATAGGTAATATTTTGTGTACTTATATATACGTTTTATAAATATGTAAATATTTGTTAAATATACAATTTATACATATATACCATAATCTCTCTAATAAGCCAGTATGGAGTCTTGTATTTTCATGCGCCGGACAGTCATGCGAAACATTTTCGTGTACGCCAAGACACTCAAATTATTCTACAACGTTTAAGCCAGTTTCAACTATTAACATCATCATCTAATATTTTTGTGCGCCGAGTAACAACTTCCGGCACTTTTAACATATTTGTGCGCCGATTGTTGCGCCGGCCAACACACTTGTGCACCGAACATGTGAAGGTTCCAGCTCTTTCTTTCCATACTGGCTAATAAGCCCTCCCCCTGAAGAAGGGATTTATTAAGCCCCCCCTCTAGTAAGTCCCCCTCTAACAAGCCCCCCATTCAGACAAAAACGCAAGGGTTTTGATACGGCTTCAACAGGGTTCGTGCAGGTCCTTGAACTCCTTGAAAAGTGCTTGAATTGAAAAAATCAATTTCAAGGGCACTTGAAAAGTGCTTGAAAATACAAAATTTGTTAAAAGTGCTTGAAAAGTGCTTGAAAATCACACATAATGTTAATTCAAACTAGAACATAATTATCTAATGAGGACATTTTCATAATTTTATCTAGCAAATACTGTAAGAAAGTCGCTTGTCTTCCATTCTTTTACTATGGTTATCGTTCAGGCGTCGTCATTTTATCAGAGTCCACAAATTTTTTTCTTATGTTTGGATTGTGTTTTGTTTGCAAGACAATAAAAGTCCTTAAATCGTCTTATTGGGAACTTGCACGAACCCTGTTAAAAAAACGATGCTCCATGTGGGAGCAATCATGGTAAATATTTGAAGCATGTATATACATGTATTGTGTTATGTAAGAAGAATTTGCTTGTTGTTTGGGTATAATCGGTATCGTAAGCGCATTTGTTTGTTTCACGAGCGATCAGGCAGAACTAAGTGGAGCAAGTGTTAAACGTTTATTCAAGGCAGTAGGTGAGAATACGATTTTCGGGCGTTGTTAGCGTATGGTATGGCGTCGACGCGAACGTTTAGGAAGCCTAAAGTGGCGAAGAGGAGAATGCTGTTTTGCTTAATATTTCATAGAAAGCCACAATTTTGGTGTGCAATCTAGAAATCATGTGTTCTAACTACCTTATAAAAGGACATTAACTCTATGAAGATCTTCTCAGAGTGGCAGGCAACAAGGTTAAATAAGAAAGCTTCAAACGAACAAAGCAATTCAGCTGTTGATACTTCAGTAATTCAAGACTTGGATGTCAACTTGTGTAGCATGTCGGCAGAGACACTCGATTTCTGGTTAACGAAGTTTTTTGTGGAGGTGTGTAAAGCGGACGGAGAATGTTATCCTCCTAGAACGCTCTATAGTATTTGTTGTCGGATTCAACGCCATTTATGCGACTGCAATGGAGTTAGTGCAATTGCGATCTTGAACAAGAAAGACAAGAGGTATAAAGTGATTAATGTAATTGATTGCGTTCAAAACAAAATTGAGCTAACATTTCTTTAATATACTTTTTTAGATTTGCTACGTTTAGAAGGGCCTTGGATGCTGAAATGAGACAAGCGAATTATAAGAGGACTGCCAATAAGTGTAAGAGAGGTGAGAGAGTAGGAATCACCGAGGACGAAGAACGAATGTTGTGGGACAAAGGCTTTTTAGGATGTCATAATGCCAAAGTATTGATGCATACGATTTATTTTTATAACGGAAAACTTTTTGGGATTAGATCTAAAGAGCACCGGGATCTCAGGTACAGTAATTTTAGAGTTGATTCGACCTCGATAACCTTTGACGAGAGCAGTTCAAAAACGTACCACGGTGGTTTACAAGATTTAAAGTACACTCCTCGCGTGGTTAATCATATTTGTAGCCCATCGGAAAAGGCGAAGCATTTCCCATGTCTAGTCCGTCGCTACGAAAAATATCTGGAATGTATTAAACCTTTATCCGAGAAAATTGATGCATTTTACTTTCGGCCTAATCGAGATAGTGCTAAATTTTGTTATGAATATGCCCCTGTTGGTATCAATTCCTTAAATAAAATTTTGCCTGACGAGTTATGCAAAGTGCCGGGCTTACGAGGAAAACATCTCACAATTCGAGAACGAACTGGTCATCGCTCAAACGCAATCTTTAAGCATGAGAAGGTTAGTTTAGAACAGCAGCGTAAAGTGGGAGATATTCTTGGACCTCCGCCAGGATTATATGTGAACGAAATGCCTAGTAAGGATGCGAAAGAATCAGATTTTCTTTTGGATGATTTTGACTTTGATATTCCAGATGATATACTGTGTAACATTCCAATTCCTGGCGATCGCCCAATGGGTGGTGATTGTAATACGGTCAGCGAATCGTTTACAAGATCTGTGTTCAACAATTGTACTATTAATTTTGTTAGCAAGTAAAGTAGAGTTGAGTTCAGTAAAGGCTGTTGTGTTATTCAATTTTTCCTAATAAAATGTTTTGTTCATATTAGACTGTTTTCCTTAGCCTCATTAGTATTCTTTATATAAAAATGCTCACCCTTATTAATATTCTGTATATAAAGAATACTAATAAGGGTGAATTTTTTATATAAAGAATACTAATGAGGTTGATGGTGTTTTACCGGTTTTAAAGATGTATGCATGTGACCTATTTTCTCGATGTGATTGGTTCATTTCCTTATGAATTACTAATGAGTTTTTGAAATCATTTTACGACACCCCTTTATCAAATACGCACCCCTTCTATGATCAGCTCCCCTCCCAAAGGTGCCCCCAGGGGAGTTATTAGAGAGATTACGGTATACTGGTGTAAATATTTACATACTTTACACTCTTAGTTTTAGTTTATCAGTTATACATTCATACTTAAACCCATTAAACAGCAATATTGCCTGATGCGACTTTCATTTGTTCCTTGCTATATTGGACAATACTAGGAAATACCAATATATGTGCTATTTTAGATGGCAGGTTATGTTGGTGACACAGTGTTCCCGTTAAGACCGTGGATGAAATGTCCGACAGGCTGGAAGAAGTTGAACAAGAATTAAAAAGACTGAAAAGAGATGTGACAGTATGTATTGAAAGTAAATTGTTAACCAATAATTAATTAATCTTAACAAAATAACACGTTAGGATTGTGTCTATAACAAGAAAATAATTATTCTCAGGGCACCGTTCGCGCGCTAAATTATCAGTTCTGTCGCGACTCTCAAGCAACTCTTATTCTCATTTGACCAGGGTGTGAGAGTTGAACAAACTCTCGCGCAAACTCTCACTTGCAAATCTCATCAACTTTCATCCTTGTTTGACCGGATCTTAAATTCACATCTTACATTGACACTGTTTTTAGTTTCTCTTTAGTATATTAACCTTAGAAATAAATAATGAACAGTTCCTTACTGATAACTTGTTTCAACATTTCCAAATACAATCTAGGTGGCCTGTTGATGTTGGACAAGAACTGTTTGTGACAAGCGTACGGATCACAAACCGCGCTGATTGTTGTTGGGAAAACCTCGCAAACTTCGACATTCGTGTCGGAGTAAATTTAACAGACGGATGTAAACGTAGTCCTCAGTGTGGACCAACGTGTACCAATAATGTCGGTGCTGGTCAGACAGTTACTGTAAAATGTATACCGTCTTTGTTGGGACAGTATGTGATTGTATCTATCATTGAAGCTGGAGGCACTCTAAACTTCTGTGAAGTGGAAGTTTATGGATATCAACGTAAGTTATAAGCGCTATTGAAAATGGCGGATAAGATAGTGGAAACATGGTCAAGTTATTAGGTAGGGTCCCTTAAGTTATTTGGTACAGTACCTTCTAGGACTGGTTAAAGTTTTGATCAAGTCTTAGAACTGGATAAAATTTTGATCAAGTCCTAGGACTGGAAAAGTTTGGGGCAAGTCCCAGGACTGGATGAAGTTTGGCTCAAGTCCCAGGGCTGGATGATGTTTAATCAAGTTTCAGAACTGGATAAAATTTTGATCAAATCCTAGGATTGGATGAAATTTGATCAAGTCTTTAGGACTAGTTAAAGTTTTGATCAAGTCCTAGGACTGGATAAAGTTTCGATCAAGTCCATGAACAAAGCCGAAGAGCTTTACAAATAATCTGAACCAAGTAAATTCCATCCACAATTTATCTTATAGCACAATTCAATATACATTCCTACATTTTCAGGCCATAATGTGTTCAGTGTGAAGGCCATATCGTACGGTGCGAAAGATTATACGGACCGCGGTAGACTTAGTCAGATAATTGTTGATGACACGTATGATGAAAAATTTATCAATTGGGGACATTTTGTTATCTCCTTTGATATGAAAACAGGTATGATCAACGTTTTGCATCTTTATCCGTATTCTGTGTCTTTATTGTTAATGAGGTTCTAGCGGAGGTTTTATTTAGAAGAATTTAAGACTTTTGATTGGCTAACAGCAAACGGTGAAATCGTCATATCAACTCAATGGCTGCCAAATATTGAGTTGTAACATCGTCTCGCACGATTTGACGTCATAGCGTGTGTTATGAAAAATTTATAGCACACGCTATGACGTCATGACAAACACGGACAAAAATAGTATGGAGTCCCCTTCGGCCCTTTGCAGACTTAAGGGTGGCAGAATTAGAAAAATAGAGACTAAATATAAACCGAAAAAACGACGAAAGGCTTTGAAATATTTTTGACGTATATTTGAAAGAAAAGAGCACACATTTCCTGACTTCCATGCTTCCTTGACTCAGTAATTATTTTAAAAATTTAAACAATAATTAAATAATTTCAATATTGATCAAGGAATATTTTACTAAGACAATAATATACAATTACTTTATGGTTTCCGTGTTTGGATGGCCTGATCCAAACACGCGGGAATGTTGCGAGAGTTAAGAAAAGCGCGCGAAATCTCGAGCCGAAGGCGAGCTTTTCTTAACTCGAGCAACATTCCCAAGTGTTTGGATCAGGCCATCCAAACACGGAAACCATAAAGTAATTGTTTCATAAAATAACAACAACACGATAGTCTTCCGTGTTTGGATGGCCTGATCCAAACACGGGTTTCGACCAATCAGAGCACGCGTTATATACATGTTATTTTATAATAAAGGTTACCGAATGGTTTTCCGTGCAGGATTGCGTGATCCTAACACGCGGGATGTTGCTAGACTTTCTGAAAGCGTGATCTGTCTCATCCTGCACGGGTATTGACCAATCACAGCTCGCGTAGTAAACATGTTATTTTATAAAATGCTCTACCCTGTCCTGGGCTATTTTTAATTTATCTTTGACATTGCAAAGTCAATACAAGCCATATTATCAGCGGTGATTTTAGGTCAAATCTCGACGAACAATACGTATAAGGATTTGCCTTTTTCTCTGTAGACATTTTCCTGGTTTCCCTGTGAGATTTTTTCCATAATTAACGACGAAATGAATAAATAAAACCCGAAAATAGACGGTCGAAAACGATCCGAAAACGTTGGTGTGGATGCAAATATTTTTATGCATTTTCGAAATATCAAAAGCGGAGGGATTCGAAACGGATTAGCGTGGACGTATAGCCTAACTTTAGAAACGTTTAGAAGGATGATACAATTGCAATTCGAATATTATAAATGCGAATATTATCAATGAGAGAAATTTTAACTCGAATAAAAATTCACTTCAAATTGTAAAATAATCCAATGGCTAAACAAATTTTCTGCGCGCATACAAACATTGAAAATAAAATATTTCAAAGAGAGTAAGCCTTTACTAAAGCCTTATAAAATCAACGTATATTATATGTAAGCGTTTGAGCATGGTCATGTGTTCTTAATGGAAAAAAGAGCCGACTGCCGTAGAACACTGATACCCTGTCTATACAGTGGCCCTCAATTAATTGTTGTTTGACAAAGTTAATAAATTCAGGTCAAAGGACTGTCATATTCAATTCCTCTGTGCTTTAATATGAATTCACCGATGAGCATGCCTTTACTTCAACTCATTACCAGTATAGTTATGCTCAATAGAAGCACTATATATAGACAGTGTCTCAGTGGTCTACAGAACATATACCGTAATCGCCCTAAGCCCCACCGGGGGGGGCTTATTTTTTTCAGGCACCTTTGAAGGGGGGGGGGGCTTATTTGAGAGAGAGGTGGAGGGGACTTATTTGAGAAAGGGGTGGGGGCTTATTTTAGAGGGGGAGCTTAATTATTTTTCCGTAAATTCATATAATTTTGTTCAAGCAGGGTACAATATGTAAAGAAACTAAAAACATCTTATCAAAACAAAATTATCAATAGCAGACTTTTTGATTCTTAAAACAATATATTGTAATGAATTCAAATATACACGAAAACAGAATTAAAGAATGCGTTACTGCTACAAATAATATAGAATGCAATATTAGTTATATATACTGACTAAGCAAACTTTTTTGTCCATTTTAGATTTTATAATTTACGTTTAATTCTAACTCTACTAATAGAAGACCCTAAGATTTGATCTTCAAAGGGTCCCGGTTTTGCGCTAATATATTTATTAGCTTGCAGGTTATAATAATTTATAATAATCATCTAAAATTTTACTATTTATTTCTTGCTGCCATGTCATCTCTAGCACATGCCACATTATAAGAAATAAGAAGATAAAATTATTTGAGAGGCGTCAGAATGTGAGACGAATGGAGGTTTCACTTTTAAAAACTCAAGTTTTGATGAGGCAGTGATACTGATAGAGAAAATTTACCCTTAATGATGGCAACGATTATTTAATGAATCGCAAAATATATGTGAAAGTGAAGAACTCCTGTCACTTCTACACCCCTCATTCTTTGTTTTGATATTCATGTATGCAGTATGATATGCTTTGAAAATTTAAGCTTAATTCTATAAAAAAAGTTTCACATAATGTTCTTAGTTATTTACTTTTTACCAACATTCTTCAACCACCTTGTGGACACAGTCACACTTCTTTTCGTAGTTCCTTGCAAAGTTTTCTAGTTCTTCGATGTTATGTCTGTAAGAACCTCTCCTGTGTACAACAACGCTACAATCGCAGCACATTCGTACGTACATAGTCACAGTAACAGTTATTTTATGAAACCTTGGTTGAATCTGATCCAGAAAATGCTACGAAAAGCTTTCAAATCCAAAACAGTTCGCACTTTGAATCCTCACACGGTCTTGTTATTATTACGATGTTCTTCCGCAACTTTCGAAGAAGCAGATAAGATAGTTCAAACCAGTACAAATTAATATTCTGTTAATGTCATGGAGCAAGAGGTATTACGCCGTTGTAAAACTATATAGTGTTTGCTTTCCATAAAGTAACTATTCATTTTGTTGGTAAAACTTATAAATCAGGAACCGACCCATGATGCTCGAAGCGTGTCTCTCAAATTTCTCCAATAATTACAAACGTTTAGTCTTGAATCTGCGACTGGAACATTGAGAATTTTGCACAATCACATTAATTCTGTTCAATATATTTCGATTTCACGTTGGTTTACGAGCATGGCATGACCACAGTATCTATGTTCCGTTGGACAATGAATTAAAGCTGTAAACATTTTGTCGATAATAAGGACCTGGTTGCTTTACATACTTCCAGCTTTTGTGTTAGTAGTATATCAAGTATCCATTAATTGTTTCTCATTTCTTTATTACGCCAGGGAAATATACGAATAAAACATTTGTTTATCTTTCATCAGGTCTAATACAGGAGCACGAGGTTGACGTTTCGTTTATATATTCATAATGCCATGAATGTTCCACTAAATCGCAGGATGTCGGTTAAATTCAATGATATTTTTCACAAATATAAGACAAAGTACTGAGCAATATCATAAGTTATAAGAGATGCTTTCTGCGTCACAAGTTCAGATCCATCCTGATTCCATTTCAACATTGCGTTTCTAATAGTATTCCGGTGAAGAATTTTTGACCGATCTTTTTCTGTTAAGTTTCTATATTTTGCAGATAATAAGGACGTATTTTCTTGTCAGATGTTCGCACAATATATTAAGTCACGGTTATACGCTTTGGTATCCATTTGTATAGTGTGCATCAGTGAGTGATTTGATTTGTCTTTCTTCATTACGGGTACATACGAATATAATACGCGTGTTGTTCTTTTAGCAATCCATGACAGTAGCAGGCGTTTTGCTTATGCCGTATTTTTTGCTTCATACTGTTTGATATCATGGTCCATTAGGTTTTAGAATGTTGGTCGAAGTTCAATGTTATTTTTTTACAAATACAGAACTAAGTACTGAGCTATACAGCACAGACTAAAAGTTAGATGCTCACTACGTTATCGTTGAAAGTGAATTCAAATTAATGATTTTTTTTAACTTAGTGTTTCTGCTGAAAGTATAAACAAACTTACTTGAAAACGTAATCACCTTGCCAAAACATACTTACGTTTTGCTGGTAATTTATTGTTTAACTCGCAATAGGAAATTGCGATTAAAGTATGATTCTATGTTTAGCCAGTGCCAAGATGGAGCATTTTCACGAATCGCTTTTGAAATCTTCGTGAAAGTAACGAAATAATTTATGCAAACCATTAATTTTACAAATATGTTTGGTTTGTTATATGGAAATACATGAAATAATCCCGAATCAAATAATATAAAATCACAGACCAACAATTAATTTGATAAATGATTTTAGGTTATTTCTTCTAAGATAAGTTTGCTTAAACTTTCTTGAGATTGGTAGCTGCATATAAACTAAAAAGAAATTGAAAACTATATTTTTGGATAATACCAATACTACTCAACATTTCCAGACTACAGAATCAGATACGAAGACCGCCAGTATATCAAAGAAATGTTGAATAAGAAAAGTGTTATACTCGCTATAATAGCGTCTGCATGCAGCAATTAAATATATAGGTACTGCCAAATGCAATTTCAAACTCATAGAAATAATTGATTTTATGCTTTTTAAGGAATTGGTTCGAGAGAAAAGTTCATCCGATCTACTAAAGTGTTGCTTCCACCAGCCGAGTTTTAAAATAGGCAGCCAGCAAATACTCTCTTATCTTCAAGAATCTGAACATACGTAATGAGACGAATATCATGTTTTTGAGACAATTATATCGCTGGATAGAAAAAACAGAAGCACTTCAAATATAACTATTAGATGCAAACCAATGATATATTTTACAACCATTAATATTGAAGAAAACAGAGTATTTGCTTGGTTGCGTATTGTTCGATATTGAAAATATATCTTTTCACATCACAGATGGACTTTCATCTGATGAATTTAAGGTAATTCTATTTCAAAGAAGTTGCATGCGATGAAAATCGAGTAAGCTGAAGGGTTTTTATACTGACAACAAAATGCCGTGATATCTCTGAAATATGCAGCAAGCCGGATAGCCAGATCTCGGGACCCGGTACCCATGCACCAACATTCGAGGAATGAGCGAGCGACCATAGTGACGCCAGGTAACACAGATTAAATTCCAGTTCGAATTCAAATTGATATACTTACGTCTAGGCGATAGTTTTATCGTTCTTTGTGTTTGCACTTCATTCCAAACGTATCTTGTCCAACGCACTATCAAACTTTGTAAAAATATCTGGTAATTATAGTGAGAGAAAACGTCTGGTTATAAGGCAAAAAATGAACGAAGCATGGAGGAAAGTACTTGCATTAGACTGACGATATTGCCCATATAGGACCAAGGTTTAATTAAGCAATCCTCAATTGCTAAGGACTCTTTATCGGAACACAATAATCAAGTATATTATATTAAAAGGCAAAGGTGATTTCAAACTTACTTAGAAATCCCCACGAATATACGACAATGGTATGTTTACTGTGTTCACGCGAAGTAACAATAGCGGCAATTTGGCGACCCTATTATAAACATTTCATTTTTCACTTAACGATAGCTCACGTACAATTCTTAAGAACAAACTGAGAGCTATAAACGATATTTCGCCACTGATTTATTTTGTGGAAGCAGCCACAGAAACCAGGAAACATTGCTCTCACAGAATCTCATCTCACACTCAACAACGATGCAAAAGACTAAACAACATTCCCAAAGCTAACCTACATATTTCTCTTCTATTTTCTCGCAGTAACTACAGCATATTATTAACCTTGCTATCAGAAGGACAAACAATTCTAAACAAAGCTAAACTACTTAATTCCTTATTATTTCCTCGCAGTTTAAAACTACAGCAGCCGTAGGACGTACCTTGGTATCAACAAATCTCATTCTTGCATCACTCAAAGACGGAAGTACATCTCCCAATTTCTCCCAACAACAAACCCAAAGTTAACTTTTTTCTCGTGAAGTAACAACTACAGATACGTGGCCACCTAGTTATCACCAAATTTCATCTTTACTCAATTAAGCCCCGCAACCCTAAACGACACACTCAATGTTAACCTATGTTCCCTCAACTACAATTTGGCTGCCATGTTATCACAAAATTTAATTTTAACCAAACAGCGAGGATGTATCCCTGACTCATAAACCACACCAAAAGTAGTTGCACTGTTTTTTTTCAGAAACTTAGGAAGCTAGGCAACAACCAAAATCGACATTTGATAGATTATAGTAACCATTCTGTGATTTCAGGGCAATTTAAGCTGCAGTAGTAGCCAGCTATGGTAACAGTTGGCGAACAAGTGCTCTTTCAGAAAGATTTCCTTTACCGCATGCTAAGACTGTTTGAATAAGACCAGCTTCAAATACGGACTATACTAACAAAGATGACGGCATTTTAACGATATATATGACACATGCAGCAGATTTAAGATTCGCAAACTAAACAACGCTATTTATCAATTTTAAGCTAATACAACAAGATCAGAGAACATCTCACGAGATTTTACTCTTATTTTTTCAATGTCATGTTTTTGAAATATCACGTCTTCTCCGTAGATGGTAAATGGAGCCCAGATCTCAATGGATCGGTACGCCTCTTTCTCGTGTTTCTGAAAGAGGTTCACCGCCCTCCTTAAAGCTTCACAGACCGATGTTTCCTGGCACAGTTCGCCATAAAATACTTCCATAAACTCCTTTGTGGCATAATCATCAATGGGCCATAGTGTGGCGAGAACAGAGCGAGCTCCAGCCGCAAGAAATGCTCGAGCTATACCTATGACACCTTCTGAAGAAATTTCACCTTGCCCAGTATGACAACAACATAAAACTACCAAGCGAGCTTGCAAAGAAATACTCAAAATATCTTCCTGCGTGAGAAGGTAAGACTCTGCTTTAGGAACAGACAAGGACGGTTGAGTCAAGGAAACGTTAGGAGCAAGCATTATTTCACCTCGGTTTGGTTCGCCATGGGCAGCGATATGGATTATACTAGCCCCACTTAAATGTTGCAGCACTATCTGCTTTCGTGCTTCACGTCCCAAGAACGGGCGAGCTTCGAAAAGCTTTGAAAGACATTTAACTTCTTCCGTGGCACTAGGTAGGTCAGAGGGCGTAAATTCTCCGCCATTTAAAGAAACCTTTCCAACAGTTAGATTACCAACAAACAAGGCAAAACCAATGTCCGAATCATGGGATCGTTCCATGCTAAACTTTAGAGTGTGCAATGAAGGCGTAATTTGAATGCTGTAGTTGTCGGATAAATAACAGCCATTTTCATCAATCAATGAAGAAAATGGAGCAAAGAACAATTGCTTATCTGGAACAACTATAAGCTTATTGCCTTTAACAACATCTTTTACGGGTTTAATAAGAATTTGAAACAATTCTTTCAAAATAGTTCCATTTTTGAAATCACCTTTGCCAGGAGTATTTTCAACTAAATTTTTAGCCTCGGATTTTTTGCTTGGCATTTCCAAGGGAACAATCGTTGGGCTATACGAATTGGCACCTGAATCAAGTCTGTAAAATGAAGAATCTCGATTCACATTTACATTTACCCTTCCAAAAAATTTATTTATCAGCTGCACAAATGTTTCCAATCGTGCATCTGATTTACACACCCTAAAGATCACTTCGCCATTCAAAACCCAAACATTGAGAAAATTTTCCAAATCGAAAGCAAATACTAAAATTGAAGTATTGTTACTTTCTACCTGGAGAATGCTCTGTATGCTCTCTATTTCTAGCTGCTCTTTTCTGTTCTCGATTCTCTTCCATATCGCATGTGCATAACCGAACATATCAGTATCCAAGTAATTCTGTTTTCCTTCAATGGAGAAATGGAGCTCTTTAGCCCTTCCAATGTCAATTACTAATAATCCGGATTCAATGCGTTCCAAAGAAATGAAACAACTCATCAAAATTTTATAGGTCTGAAAATATTGTCTGGTGAATGACAGTTTATTTTGATCTGGAACCGAGTTTAAAAATATTGTATCAAACAAACTAATAGATTTCATTAAGCATAATGCAGCGCCTTCATACTCTCCTAAACATCTATAAGCATTGCCCAAATCGCCACTGTTATTTGCAATTCCTGACGGATCGCCAATAGCAGTATTCATTTCTAAACCTTTTTTGTAGTAGTCAATGGCCTTTTCATATTGTTCTAAACTAAGATAAGCATTGCCCAAATTGCCATTGACACTTGCTATTCCTGACCGATCGCCAATAGCAGTACTCATTTCTAAACCTTTTTTGTAGTAGTCAATGGCCTTTTCATATTCATCTAATTTAAGATAAGCATTGCCCAAATTTCCATTGCATATTCTCCTAAACTAAAATAAGCATTGCCCAAATTGCCATTGTTGACCTATCGCCAATAGCAGTACTCATTTCTAAACCTATTTTGTAATAGTCAATGGCCTTTTTATATTCTCCTAAACATCTATAAGCATTGCCCAAATTTCCATTGTTAGTTGCAATTCGCCAATAGCAGTACTTATTTCTAAACCTTTTTCGTAATAGCCAATGGCCTTTTATATTCTCCTAAACATCTATAAGCATTGCCCAAATTGCCATTCTTCCTTGCAATTCCTGACCTATCGCCAATAGCAGTACTTATTTCTAAACCTTTTTGTAATAGTCAATGGCCTTTCATATTCTCCTAAACATCTATAAGCATTGCCCAAATTGCCATTGTTACTTGCAATTCCTGACCTATCGCCAATAGCAGTACTCATTTCTAAACCTTTTTTGTAATAGTCAATGGCCTTTTCATATTCTCCTAAACGTCTATAAGCATTGCCCAAATTGCCATTGTTACTTGCAATTCCTGACCTATCGCCAATAGCAGTACTCATTTCTAAACCTTTTTTGTAATAGTCAATGGCCTTTTCATATTCACCTAAACATTCATAAGCACTGCCTAAATTGCAATTGTTACTTGCAATTCCTGACCGATCGCCAATAGCACTACTCATTTCTAAACCTTTTTTGTAATAGTCAATGGCCTTTTTATATTCTCCTAAACTAAGATAAGCATTGCCCAAATTGCCATTCTTACTTGCAATTCCTGACCTATCGCCAATAGCAGTACTCATTTCTAAACCTTTTTTGTTGTAGTCAATGGCCTTTTCATATTCACCTAAACATCTATAAGCACTGCCCAAATTGCCATTGTTACTTGCAATTCCTGACCTATCGCCAATAGCAGTACTCATTTCTAAACCTTTTTTGTAATAGTCAATGGCCTTTTCATATTCTCCTAAACTAAGATAAGCATTGCCCAAATTGCCATTGTTACTTGCAATTCCTGACCTATCGCCAATAGCAGTACTCATTTCTAAACCTTTTTTGCAATAATCAATGGCCTTTTCATATTCTCCTAAACATCTATAAGCATTGCCCAAATATCCATTGTAATTTGCTGTTACTGACCTATCACCAATAGCAGTACTTATTTCTAAACATTTTTTGTAGTAGTCAATGGCCTTTTCATATTCTCCCAAACTAAGATAAGCATTGCCCAAATTGCCATTGTTACTTGCTATTCCTGACCGATCGCCAATAGCAGTACTTATTTCTAAACCTTTTTTGTAGTAGTCAATGGCTTTTTTATATTCTCCTAAACTAAAATAAGCATTGCCCAAATTGCTATTGTTAGCTGCTATTCCTGACCGATCACCAATAACAGTACTCATTTCTAAACCTTTTTTGTAATAGTCAATTATCGTTTTGGGCGCCATTGGCTTACTTTTTTAAGCTTTTCTTTCTTTACTTGAGATCTGAAACAAAAGCATATAAAAACTGATTAGTAGGACAGAGCTCAACGTCCATCACTTCATGGATGGATGAATATCTCTAAGGGGTTATACAAATAATTTTTGAGGTGTTACCATGATCGATATCTCTTTATCTCTGTCTTTTTCAGGAGATCAGGCAGAAATTTTTAGAATTTCTGAAAAGGCTTTCTCTCCGAATGCATATACTAATGCAACAGTTCTTGTTAGCAGTTACAATATCGTGTGATTTTTCAGACTCGTTTTGTTCAGATGTTACCCCAAATAGCACTTCTATACAGTACTGGAGTTTATTCGTTCACTGTCTTGGTATATTCCCTACCGAAGAACGTGCTGGTTACACAGTCGTTTGGATGCAAAATCTAGGCCTGTGCAATTGACCTTACTTTATTCTTTGAAAACTAATAAACTGAAGCTGGCAACAAACGTGTGGTTGACATTCAAGTATTACATCAGTAATGTTAAGCTATAATTAATGTTACATGAAGTATATAAGTTGTTCTTTGGAGGTGATCAACATGGCGATGTACTGACATTTGTTACTGGATTATATTATGTAAATTATCTATTGTTATTTGAAGCTGTTATTAAAAGAAACACAAAACTCAACAGGTTATGGGCCCAGGACATTTCATAATGTGCCTGACGCGATTGAAATGTTGTGATGTATTTTTGAAGACGGATTAGCTACGGACTAACTTGACCGCATGCGAAATGGCAAAAATGGCGTTGGCGACGGATTTTAAGATTCAGAAGTTAAATGGGCAAACTATCGCGACTGGACATTTAATATGCGCCTGTATCTCGAAAGTTTAGATTTATTTGAGCATGTTGACGGTTCAGCTGAAGTTCCTGCTGAAGATGCGTCTGAAAAGGTAAAAGCAAGAATTTAAGTCTGCTTCAGAAAAAGCCTGGGCGTACATTTGTTTGGGGTAGAACCCGATCAACAAATCCATGTAAGGAACACAACTACGGCTAAAGAGGCCTGGGATGCCCTGAAGAGCCAGTTTGCCAGAATCTCAATATCTCAGACTGTAAGATTACGCCAAAAGTACTATTCAAGTAAATTTCAAAGTGGTGGAAATATGCTGGAGCATATGAACCATCTGAAGTCCCTTCATGACCAGCTAAAAGAAATGGGTGAACATTGATGACGGAGAACTAGCTATGACTTTGTGGAAGTCTCCGGATGAATTCAAGCCACTCATTACTGCATTAGATGCTGTTGGAGAGGAAAAGGTCACTTTAAGAAAGTGAAAGCTATGTTGTTAAATGATGCCAATAGAATTTCTGATTCGAAGAAAGTTGAAGATGCATATTCTGCTCAACGACCATACAACAGAAGAAGATATGAGCCGAAAGAGCCAACTAACAAAGGATATGAAGTTAAGTTTGGTCGGAAATTCAATGGAAGTTAAGTTTGGTCGGAAATTCAATGGAACTTGTCATAACAGAATGTTATGAACTTGTCGAAAGAAATCGTCTGTCCAACTAAGTGGAATTTAAGAAACCATGCACTGTGAATCTCGGTGATAATAGATCAATCCTTGCATGTGGAAAAGGAACTTGTCATGTGAAAGCTGCTGTGGATGACCATACTCAAAAGATAGCATTGCAAGAAGTTTTGTACCTGCCAGAGTTAGAGAACAACTTGCTGTCAGTTAATGCAATGGTAAAGCGTGGTGCAACAGTTACCTTTAAAGAAAACGGGTGTGAAATTTCCTGGAATTCAAAGATTTTAGTTGAAGGAGAGGTCCAAGGAAAGTTATATGTCTTGAAGATTATGAAAGAGCATGTGAACGTCCTTAAGCAACAACCTAATGCAGATCGAAGACCAAACTTATGGTTTTGGGAAGCCGTCAAATGATTGCGAAGGTCCCTGATTTTCGCTTGTCGTTGATGGGCAAAGACCTGATGCCAGTCAAATCCGCAAAAGATCTTGGAGTTATACTTGACTCAAGTCTTTCCTTTGATGACCACATTGTCAAAACTGTCTCCTCGTGCATGTCGAGTTTGGCGCAGATCAAGCGAATGAAGCATGTCTTGAGTAAAGATTTGCTCATTCTCGTCATTCGAAGTTTAGTCTTCAGCAAACTCTACTATTGCTCATCCGTCTGGGCTAACACCACTGAAATTAACATCCGAAGACTTCAAGCAGTTCAGAACTTTGCTATTCGAATCATCACCAACCGAAGAAAATTCGACCACATTACCCCATTGATGAATGAATTACACTGGCTCCCTGTTAGGCTGTTCTTGAAGTACCGCGATGCAGTTATGACCTTCAAATGTGTGGTTGGAGCAGCACCTTACTATCTTTCCCGCCATTTTGTCAAAAGATCAGACATAAGTGGTCGTTGTACCAGAAATTGCGAGTCATTCAACATTCCCCTCTATAAAAGTGCTACTGGACAACGAACATTTATCTATCGCGCCATCTCTCTGTGGAACGAACTTCCAGAGGAAATAAAAACGTCTACGTCTGTCAATATTTTTAAGCATAAAGTACTCAAGTATCTATTAGAAAGACATATCCGCGACTGCACATGATACATAGCAGGGGCGGATCCAGGGGTAGTCAACCCGGTCACGCGACTAGGGTAAAAAGTTGCGAAGTTAATTAATTCGAATTCAAATCGCGGTCCAGTTATCAAATTGATTCAGTGGCGTCAGCATATTTAAGTTTGTAGTCCAGTAATTACATTGCGTTCAGCGGTAAAGGTTTATGTAAAGCAATATGATGATCAGTCAAAACAGCGGTCTTCCGCTTGAATCTTGACCGACTTGGTGGCAAATCTGGTCATTTGATTGGTTAGCAGCGATGTTGACCACTTTCCGGGAGTTCTGACCGGGCAACTCATCAGGGCACAAATATAAGCTCTGCCATTGGCCAATCTTAAAAATATCTGAGTTCTCATTGGCTGCATAATTTTGACCGATCAGGCGAGTCAGCCTGATCAGCCTGAATATATTTATAGAACTATAGAAGGCCGTTCTGATCGCAGCTTTGACCGCAAAGGTTCAACAAAGTAGCATAGCCAGAAATCCCAATGTCTGCTAGTATTTACGAGAACGTACAGTCCGCGTTTGCGAAAAACGATCGGCGATATCTTCAAGATATTGAAGTTGATCTAAAGAAGCGAATAGACGCTTCACCGAAGAGTTCTGTTGAAGAGCTAGTGAGCGCCATCAACAACACAAGCTTTCGCCTTGGGAGAAATTTTGGTGCCGAATCATACATCCCGAAGTACGTTCGAGATCAGAAAGAGCAACTGTTGTACGGCCTAAGGTAAATATATTATATGTTGACTAAATTTGACTCCTATACATTATTAATACATTCTCCTATACTGTTTATTTGTGCGCAAAGTATTGACCCACGTAGGTGATGAGGTGAACTGATTTACATAGACTTAGACTCGACGCTTTATAATAATATACTTTATAGATAAGATTTACAGCGAACCAAGTTTAATACCCATGCGAATCGGAAGTTTGTTTATGCTTTTTGTGGACTAATATTAGTTTAATATTATCTATATCTATACTGGATTTATATAATGTATATGGAGCAATATACAAGGCAATACCACATGGCATAGCTTGGTGCAAATGTGTAATACGATCATGTGTTATTTTGTGAAATTCATGTTTTTAATCCACAGCCACAGACGTAGTTTCATAGGGCACACATTCAATGATTCAAATATCTGATCAAGTGAAGTGAAATCCCTAAGGAGTGATTTGTTTGAGTCAGTGAGACTGAAAATTGTTATAATTGGGTCCCATCTTATGAGGTTAATTTTTGGTTGAAGCTGCTCCCAGAGTGCCGCAAATGGTGTTTCCGAGGTTCAAAAATCAAAAATTTTCTGGGGGGGCATGCCCCCACACCCCTCTAGGTTGCTCGCGCCTTCGGCGCTCGGCCAATTTTGCGCCTGCGGCGCAAACTTGGATTGTCAGATATTTGGACTAACGTACGAAAAATCCTGGATCCGCCCCTGATACATAGGTCATAATTTTTAATTACTAATTACTAATTACTTCGACAGGCATATCACTTCACTTTAGTGCGTCAGTTAAAACCAAAGTACTACTTTCTAAATCTTTGGTCAATTTACAGTTTCAACCAGATCCTTAGTCTCTAGTATTTTCGGTTTAAATTTCTCCTCTTTCGTTTCTTTAATTTATGTCTCTGAAGTGATACACCCGTCGAATTTAAATTAAAAAAAAAATAATAAAAAATAATATCTTAGCAACGTTTATAAAAGTTATATATAGGGGTAGGGGTAGGGATATTATAAAGTAATGTAATGTATATACTGTATGTTTGTAATTGACTCTGAAAAGCCTCTTTGGGGAGAGTTAAATAAAGATTTTATTGTATTGTATCGGTATATATGGCACTGTAGATTTGGTCACCTCGGAATGAACAATGTGAACAAACTCATTGACAAAGGTATGGTAAGTGGAATGGACGGTATAAGCAAGACAAATGAGGATCGATTCTGTGAAGCGTGCACCAAAGGGAAGCAACATCGCTGTCCTTATCCGAAGACTGCTGATTATCGTGCTAGTGAGCCATTCGAACTTATCCATAGTGATGTCTGTGGTCCAATGTCCGTATCGTCTCTTGGTGGATCATGATATTATGTAACGATTACTCACGGTACACGTTTGTTTATTTCATGAAGAATAAGAGCGAAGTCTTGGAAAGATTCAAAGAGTTCCATGCCTATGCTATGAACGTTGGAGGAAATCCAATCAAGATTCTACGTTCGGATAATGGAGGAGAATGGTATCGTTCATCAACTAAGCGTACCATACAACCCAGCACAGAATGGCGTAGCGGAAAGAATGAACCGCACCATCGTAGAGTCAACACGATCCATGTTATCCCATGCACAGATGCCAAATGAATTTTGGGCCGAAGCAGCCACTACCTCGGTTTACGTCGAAACCGCAGCCCAACGACAGCCTTAACTGGTATCACTCCGTATGAATGCTTGTTCAAGAAGAAACCTGATGTGTCGAATCTACGCGTATTCGGATGTGTTACATACGTGCATATTCCTGACAATCAGAGAAAGAAGCTGGGCCAAAATCCAGAAAGTCGTTTTCGTGGGATACCGAGGGTGTGAAAGGATATAAGTTATACGATCCTATTTCTCATAAATTTACTCGCAGTCGTGATGTCATATTTCTAGAGAAGAAATTTCATGACTTTGATGTCCAAAGTTCAACCAACTTTGATGATCGCACAGATTCTGACATTCCATTAGCGGTTGAAGAAATTCTTTCTGACGGAAGTCAAGAACAAAACGAAGTTCCTAATCAAAGAGTCGCAGAGAATGTCGAACCAAACCAACGAGCTGATGACCAGCAAGTGGGAGCAACCTTCGAGGAGACGTTCATGAATGAAGTTCGAAACGTCGATGAACGAAGAATACGAAGACCACCCAATACATTCGATCAGGAATGTTATCTAGCGAACGATATACAGTAACTGCTCATATAAATTAACCAATTAATCTTAAAGAAGCCTTCTCCGGAGAATATTCAACAGAATGGAAGAAAGCTACCGATTCAGAATTCAATTCTTTAATTGAAATCGACACTGGGGAACTTGTTCCGTTGCCCGAAAGCAAGCATGTTGTAGGCAGCAAATGGGTTTTCAAAGTAAAGAGAGATGAAAACGGCTGTGTACAAAGATATAAAGCTCGACTAGTGGCCCAAGGTTACACTCAAACCGAAGGAATCGACTACTCGGAAGTATTTTCACCTGTAGTGCAAAGTACAACGATTCGATCATTACTAGCTCTGTCAAATGCTAACAATTGGGAAGTCCACCAAATGGACGTCAAATCAGCATTCTTGCAAGGAAACCTAGAAGAAGTATATATGCGACAACCAGACGGTTATGTTAGCAAGGAATGTCCAAACCACGTCTGTAAGCTGAAGAAAAGTATTCATGGACTAAAACAATCCGCGAGATGCTGGAACAATGCCATCGACACATTTCTAAAGTCAAGAGGATACAAACAAATGAACTCTGATCCATGTTTGTATATGAAATCTATCAAAGATCAGAATGGAATTATCAAGTTTGTTATTCTATCAATCCACGTCGATGATATACTGCTGTTTTCCAATGATTTATCCATGCTAAATGAAGAGAAGAAGTTAATCGGTTTGAAGTTCATCGGTTTGAAGTTCAAGATTGAGGATATGGGAGAAGTGAAGCATATTCTCGGAATGCTTATTAAAAGAGATAGAGAAAGAGGACAGATGACGATCAGTCAAACCAAATATTTAGAAGGTATTCTAAAGCGATTCGGTATGGAGCAATGCAGACCTGTGTCAACTGTCAACTCCTCTAGAGCCTGGGAAACATTTTCAAGAATTGCCAGAAGATGAAAATCACAAATACCAACGAATACCAGAAGCTGATAGGATGTCTAACCTATGCGACCACCGCAACTAGACCAGATCTAGCCTCCGCAGGTGGCATACTATCAAAGTTCATGGCGAAACCAAGCAAAGAACATTGGGTTGGTGCAAAAAGAGTCCTAAGATATATCAAAGGTACTATGAACTATGGTCTAGTGTTCGAAGGCAGAAGTGCAACATGTTCTATAGTCGGTTATTCAGACGCAGATTGGGCAAACGACTTGGATACAAGAAGATCAACATCTGGATATGCCTTCCAGATAAATGGATCAACTATAAGCTGGTGCAGCAAAAGACAACCATGCGTTACCAGATCAACAACGAAGCAGTATGTGGCGCTCAGTCATGCAACACAAGAGCTTGTGTGGTTAAGAAGATTACTAAGCGACATCGGAGAAAAACAAGATCAAGCATCGGTTATGAATGAAGATAATCAAGAACTATCTAAAAATACCATAGAACTATCTAAAAATCACGATTCCATAACGTACTAAGCGCATTGGCGTGGCATATCACTTTTGAGACAAAGTCAGCGATAGATCTATCAACATGAAATACTGCAGTACAGATCAGATGTTAGCTGATATTATGATGAAGAGTCTACCAAGACAAACTTTTCAAAAATTCAGAGACATATGTTAGCGTTAAAGAAATCTAGTTTAAGGGAAGGCGAAGAGAGACGTTTCGTATTTAAAAAGGGTTATTCAGTTATAATCATAGCTCACATTAAGTGGGAGTGTTGACATTCAAGTATTACGTCAGCAATGTTAAGCTATAATTAGTGTTACATGAAGTATATAAGTTGTTCTTTTAGAAGTGATCAACATGGCGATGTATTGACATTTGTTACAGGATTATATTATGTAAATTATCTATTGTTATTTGAAGCTGTTATTAAAAGAAACACAAAACTCAACACGTGTTAGAGGTCGCATCCATACCCACATTGCCACGAGAAACGTCAATTTGACGTTTCTTTTTCATAACCACCCACCCACCCTGAAAACGTCAATCCGTGGCAATAGAAAAACAACAGTAACTGTATTAGAAAACAACAGTAACTGTAACTATAATAAGTATATATTTCCCATGCAGAATTCATGGGGAACAGTTCGAGACTTGAGTTAGAAAAAGTTTGAATTGTTCGGTATTCAATATATAATTGTTCCGTATATGCGGATATATATCGAAAATTTTAATAAATACACTGTGTTTTTGCCTTTTGGAAGTGACAATACGGTATGTTTTATTTTCCTCAATCAAGAAGCATACACGCTAGTGTTTGAATTATTAAAAGGTAGGTTGAAATCGATTTTTATACACATTTTATGTTGTTTTTGAGTAACGTTGGGTATGTATTAATATAAAACTACCGAAGAGTCTTTGAAGATTTTATCTGTTTTCCTCGTAAAAGAAGCAAACAAAAGTAACTTAAGAATACTTTCTTCAAAAGTGTCAAACTGCCACGGACAAACGTCAAAGAAAAAAACCCACCCACCCACAAACGTCAAATTGACGTTTCTCGTGGCAATGTGTATGGATGCGACCCCTTAAAGGAGGGGTGCGATTTTATGCATGAAATATAGAACTTTGTAGTTTTATTGGGTTGTTCCTAAAAGTATCCACATCATGCCTACAGAGGAAATTTGTTTTGTCCAGAGAGCAAGGGGGTTAATTGACTTCAGATATCCAAAGGGGGTAGGGAAAGTGGATATAAGGTTCTCCGAAGGATTAAGAGACCTTAAAGAAGCCACTGTGATTGCACCTGATTTTGGCTAGAAAGCACATTTTATAGCTATTAATAACAGAACATTTATATAACAGCAATAATTGATCAGTAAGCAAAATGCAGTCGACTTTCACATGACAACCAGGTAAATGGCTCATGTCAATTAAAGTTTAACAGAATTCTGATATATATCTACTGATAAAAGTAAACAACTAAGTGAACATAATTCAATCTTTATATTGGTAACTCGTATAGTTTAAATTGTCATGCATTAAATCTCAGACTAGTTTATCAGCTGTATAACGATGTCGGTTGAAAAATGTGCGCAGAAACAAGCAGGAAAACAAAGTTATATGGGAAATTATTATGACAATAACCTTGTGTTGTTGCGTTGAACAAGCGGATTGTTTATAGATACTATTTCGCTACATATGACGAGCACGGAATCTAAACACAGAAGTCGCGTGTTTTGTTACAAATTAAACAAATTAAAGTTATTAACTCACCTTCAAGGGGTTCATGGATAGTTTAAATCAACCACAACAACTCTATTCTATCATATATTGTAAATTTAGGAAAGGTTGTCTCACTCATAGGGATGGTCTCACTGGGTTGTCTCTTCAAGTCGGTCGCCACTTGTTTCCATCTACCAAACTGCCGTTACGTCATTTTTTCAACTTTGAAGTAAAGTTAAAAACTTTGTAACTGACCCTAACTCTAAAACTTACCCCATCCAAAACCTAACCCTAACCTAACCATAACCAAATTGATGAAGAAAAATCAAGAAAAACGAACATGAAAATCTTTGAAAATCGGGAAAATTGCATAATGTCAGTTTGATAGATGGAAACAAGTGAAAACCCTTCAACAAGTCTTCATAGTAAATAATTATACAGTGCTTCCACTTGCCCAAAACTAAATTTCCCTTTCTCATCCTTATTTTCTACGAAATTTCCTTCCAAAAATTGCATAATTTCCTTCCAAATTTCTGGCATGTGCCATCGTAAATTCCCTTTTGCAATTAATTTTAAACGTTTAAAAACGTTTTCCTACTCGAGAATTAGGTGGAATAGACCAAACCAATTGGGAAACAACTTGATTGCTCTGGTCAGGTAGACGTGATCTACCTAGATATCGCCAAGACTTTTGACAGAGTCAGTCATCAACTTTGGGCACCACAAACTAGTTTGCTTATTAAGCGGTTAGAAAGAGTACAACGACGAGCCGCCAAGTTTATTCTAAACGTACATTCCGTTGTGCTGCCACCTACCAAGAAAGGTTAATGGAATGTAATTTGCCCCCTATTTGTTACTGGCATGGGTTGTTGGACTTGGTCCTGCTTTTTAAAGCATCGAATGGCTTAGTTGATATCAGTCCTGAAGTGCTACCCAAGCCCAAATTACTGAGTCGATTAACACGATTTTCTGCTCCTAGTGATGAGATAATCTTTCAACAACACTTTTTTCGTACAAAAACTTATCAGACTTCTTATATAAATAGGGTCACTAGAGTTTGGAACATTTTACCTAATGATATTCGTAAAAATAGCAATTCCCTGTCCTCTTTTAAGGCTAAATTGTGGAAGTATTATACTTCTGCCCTATCTAGCTACTACGACCTGAAAACTCTCGGACATGGAAATCTGAAATCGAAGTTTGAATGCGCCCATAACTTGTTTTTAATTAATCGTATTTTTATTTTGTCTGCCGGGTCCGCAGTAATTGGCATTTAGCTGTTGCGGTTACCCTGCCACAACTAATTCCTTAATCTATATATGTAATTTTATATGTTGTAATGTTTCTTTTTGTTTGAGTAATGTTATTTCTATGTAACTAAGTGGCGAGGTTTATAAATAAATAAAAAATTAAATAAAATTCTTTTTGTTTTAACCCATAAATTGGTTGTCTCAGATTCATTTTGAAAAACTGACACATAAAAGCTTTAAAAGCATTAGAAGTGTCTGTTGTTTTCTAGCCATGTCAAGACTAAAGCATTGCTTACAAACAACCCCCCCCCCCGCCCCGCCCCCCTAACGAAATATAGTGTAATATACGATCTAGGATAAATTGTATAGAAAATGTATTTTTTGTTTTTTTTTGTAAATGCGATGCGATTCGATGATTTTCAAATCAGTATCAAGGCTATTTCACACTCACCCCATGCTAATTTCATCCCAAAAATTGGCTTCATTTATCTAATTCCTTGTGTTTTTCTCTATCCTTTCCACACACGTAGCTCCAGATGGTCCACCCAACGACGCACGTGGGAACCACGAGCATTTCGTTGTCATGGTTACTTCCAGATCCCGAGTTGCGCAATGGATGGATTATCAAACATACCATCTGCATCCGGGTCTTCAACACGTCCCCTGGCCTTTGTCAGCAACAAATCGTACTCGGTAAAGATACTAATGAGTATACGGTGACTGGACTGAAACCTTACACGAAGTATATCTTTAAGATATCCGCTGGCACAAGCGCTGGTTTTGGGCCACCTGCGCTGGTGGTTAACAGAACGTTACAGACAGGTAAGGGACTGTTTTGAACATCTGTGGATAGTATACAAGATTCACTTACACTTGTAGACATTGTTGTTACCCAATACAACCTTTCGGTAATTATGCCATGAATATTTCCTTGGCCTGGGAGCCTTGCTCTCGTGAATAAAAAAGAAATGCAATTCGTTCACATTTCACGAGAATGAGGCTCCAGGCCAAGGGGAGATTTGTGACGTAACCTGATGATGACTTCGTGATCCCCTCTCGCCAGTTCAATGTGTGAACAATCCAGAAACAACTTTTGGCATTTTGCCATGACACAAGCTCGACATTGATTTCGGGGAGTGGAGCTTAAGGGCAGCATGATTTTATGCGTGAAAATTTTTGTATGCGTATTTTGTATTGAGGAAAAGGTAGTCTCAAGCGGTTATGTCCAAGATTATAACAAAGGGGCTTTAAAAAAGGTGTGGGACAAGACGAGACGGGGGCGGGCTGTCACAATAAAATATGCTTGGAAAATTCCAATATTTATTGTTTGTTCTAGTAATTATTCAATTAGTGTTTTTGAACAAAGAATCTCACTGTCTCTATCGCGCTCCACCTTTTCAAGGCATGGCGAAGCTACTTCATGCTAGAGTCACATAAATGATCTAATGGTAGGATCAAAGTGATCAAGTAGAGATTACCAAAATAATGTTGACACTACAATTCCAAAGAACTTTCCGGATTACGATTATGCAATCTGCAAAGATATAGGGAGGAGGTTCAGACCCCCCCCCAATCAATTTTAACAAGGGGACTGGGCAGTGGCGTAACTACTATGGATTCAGACCGTGCGAACCCGGGGGCACCCAACCCAAATGGCCCAAAGGGGGGCTCCCAGGCAGCGAAGCTCAGACTGTAGAGCAAAAACAAATTGACGCAAATGCATGAACGAAACAAAAATGCATGAACGCAACAACAAAATATATATTCTTTCTTGATATATTAAAATGTCGTTTTCTGACCGGCAGAATTCTGTAAATCTTCCCCAAAGTCCAGGAACTGATGGCATTTCAAAGACTCTAGACCTTCGGCGCGTGCTTGTGCCTTCGACACTCGTACTACGTACTCGTACTTCGGTACTCGTAAAATTTTG
The DNA here is from genome assembly GCA_016169945.1 of Trachythela sp. YZ-2020. Classification (NCBI taxonomy): domain Eukaryota; kingdom Metazoa; phylum Cnidaria; class Anthozoa; order Malacalcyonacea; family Clavulariidae; genus Trachythela; species Trachythela sp. YZ-2020. The sequence goes on along the minus strand of JADLSH010000121.1, from coordinate 3,127,189 downwards.
AACCGGAGAATTTTTAACCCTGTTATAACGTTACGCCACTGGGGCTGAGCATTGAGATCCCCCCCCACCTTAATGCTTACTTACCGTTTGTCTATTCAACGTTTCCTTGAATTTGATATATCCTACCTACACAGACTGAGCTTTCGGTATAAAAGCAAGGTTTTGTTATAGGGATATTATAACACTCTTGAACCACGCCATTCTTCAGCTCATAAAAGGAACTTCACTGAGGGTTGGGGACAAAATAGTTTGTTGGGTGGGGGGAGAAGCATGGGGGCAGGAGGGGCAAATCCACCCAGTTTATATATTTAAAAAGGGCCTGCGTATGCAAATGACGCGTTCTGAGTCGGGATAAAATGGAATACTTTGATATGCATATTCTAATTCTTCCAATCGCAGCTATATGTTTTGATTCAAGTGCAGTGCACAGAACTAAAATATATTATCATCGAACTAAAATATTTCTTTTATTCGTTTTAGCACCATCTGGTCCTCCGACAGATTTACAAATTGCCAACTTCACTCATAATCAGATGAACGTCACGTGGTCGCCCCCAGACCCCTCAGAAAGAAACGGCGTGCTTACCGAGTATTCATTGTGTATTAGAAACCAATCCCATAACTTCTGTCTGCATGAAGATATTGTTCCATATACACAGACATCGTACATGTTTAGCGGGCTTAGACCGTATCGTATTTACAGTATTGAGATCAAAGCAGCCACCATGATTGGTTTTGGCCCGCTAGGGAGGATTACCCAAAGAACAGCCCAGTCAGGTTTGTAGTGCCAAGGTTTGTAGATAGTAAATTCGAACCACTCCTTACGGACATCTCTCTGATACAAATACCTCTCTAACATTTGCGCGCCCCGTATTTGAATAAGAAATGAGGCACTAAAGGCCATGTTGCATGGGGCAATTTTTGATACAGCTTGCAACGCAATTTCTGCACAGAGCCATGTTATGTATAAATGCCCGCACAGAAAAACAGTGAACATGGCCCGCTTTTCACTTCACCGATATTATCATTCTCATTCATTTCTTTGTTGCCTTCTAGATCTGGGCATGTTTAAGTGTTTAGAAAGAAAAATATCGGCAAAGTAAAACGGAATTCATGCCCACAATTTTTCTGTTAACTAACATCGCTCTGTGTCCGAAGTAGCGTTGCAAGTTGCAGCAAAAATTGCCTCGTGTAACGTGGCCTTAAAAAGCCCTACAATCTTAAATAGTGACCTTTCAAGTGTAATTCTCCCTGTCATTTTCAATGCTGTGCCGCACCTGATTTAACACCAAACACCAAACGTCGGTTTATCGGGGACCCTCATGCCGCTAGAGGGAATGCACTGGTATCGAGTGCTGAAGGCACAATGCCATTAGGGAGAGGGGGGGTATGGAAGAATGCTCTCCCAGAAATGTTTGAAAGGTAGAGTTTCTGAAACGCCATTTTAAGCACTTTGGGGGAAGATTTATAGAATTTACTATGGCATTATTATATATTTTATAGCAAATTTGACTCCCCTTCCCCAAATCTTCCCCCCTTTAGTTACGCCTCTTTTTCTAACATTTACTCGCCCCGTATTTGAATACAAAATGAGGCACTAAAAGCCCGACAATCTTAAATAGTGACCTCTCAAGTGTGATTCTCCCTGCCCTTTTCGATGCTGCGCCGCACCTGATTTAACACCAAACGCCAAACGCCATACGTTTTCTTCGGGTACTCTAGTTTCCTACTGAAGTAATGCCCCGGTCAAACGAGAATGAGAGTTGATGAGAGTCAATGAGAGTTGCAACTCTGAGAACTCTCGCTCGCGTTTGACCGCCAACTCTCATGAACTTTCATACACTCTCTTGAACTCACATCAACTTTGAGATGGTTCAAATTTGATGAGAGTTTTCGCTCGTTTGACCGGTACACGTGGTAATATCCAGTCCACCCCCATTCAACCATTGTTCTCGTTTCAGTCGTTTGACCGGAGCATGATAATTGATGAAACTCTCATGCAAACTCTCATTTGATAACTCTCATCAATTCTCATTCATTTACATTTTTAAATAGATAACAGCATATATTTTATCTCTGTTTCAGAACCTAGTGGCCCGCCAAGAAGAAAAGCAGTGAAGTACGTGGACGAATCAACGATTAGTTTCTCATGGTCAGCACCTCACCCGGAATTACAAAATGGCATTATTATCTACTATAACGTGTGTATACGAGAATATGGTCCTGACTTTGCCTGTGTCAGAACAACACAAATATCAGAAAGCAGCAAGCCGAGTTACGCTTACGGTGGCCTGAGTCCGAGTAAAGAATATATTGTGGTGATTAAATCCGCGACCATTGTAGGTCTGGGACCGCCTGCTTTCATTCAGAAGACCTCAGGTACACCTGTTTCTCTTGCCTTTCCAGGTCGAAAAGAATTGAATGCATAATTATCTCCGTTAGTTATCTTCGCTAGGAGGTTATGTTTTTTCACCTGGGTTTGTATGTTTGTGTGTGTGTGTGTGTGTGTGTATGTTTGTCTGTGCGCACGATAACTCAACAAATATCAAACATGTCGATGCGAAATTTGTAGAGCTATCTAATGGCCATAGGCCAATGGCAAATTGGTTAAATTTTTGGATAAAAATTGGACGAGAAATTTACACAAGTTTGTCTTCCTTTCCCCGACTGAACGGAGCTGAATGTGTAATTATGCATAAATACACTCCTTGGCTTGTTTACATTTTGCTGCCAGAGAAACGTAAACAAGGTTGACTTCATTTGCTGGCGAAGTTATGCTGTCTCTGAATGCCCTCTCGTTACTGCATAGGAATAGGACACTTGATAGGTGTATCAATACTTTATGGTTGAGTAAAGATTATTTTCAGTCATCTTGAGATTAGGTAACTAGAAATGTTACACTGCTTTCATTTTCTTTTCGGCACCAACACGTACCAGGTGTAGCAAATTCAGTCAAGTTTTCGTTGCATAAATTATACATGCACTAATTACGTATTCAGTTTTTTTCAGCCCAGGAAAACAAGACAACCTTCTGTGAATTTCTCGTTCAATTTTTATCCAAATTGAACCAAAATTTTATCGATTGTCCTTGGTGTAGGTCCATTAACTCCACAAATTTTCGTATTAAAATGTTGGATATTTTTTAGTTATCATGACAACAGACAAACACGCACACAAACAAATCCACAAACTCGCGACAAACTGCCTAAAAAACGGACAAATGTTTCATCCGTTTAATAGATTAATTAACCGCCCTCCCCTTGCCCCACCACGCAAGCTTATTTAAGATGGGAGCCAATTGAAAACATTTTAAAGAAACGGGAAATAATTATGACCTTTAAAGCATTACAAGGCCAATTACCAGAATATATATATGAAATGTTTAGTATAGCAACAGCGATACTTATCACCTTAGAAGCAACGACGGTAAACTTTACTTAAACAAACTTAATACTGATTTCATGAAAAATTCCTTCTCGTATAGGGCTGCGTCTGCATGAACAAGTCGCCTTGTGATATTGTTAGTGGATACGAGTCTCTCTCTATTGCAGGATTTAAAAAACTAATAAATAACTACTTCAATAATTCATGACATTTGTTTGAGTAGCTGCACGGCACTTGCGTGGACTTGCTGTGTGGTTTAAAAAACATGCATGATTTGCTGCAATCAATTATGTTTCTCCGTATGTATTGTAAAATAGGTTTGATAGATTCAGTATATTATATTATTTAGTTTGTTGTATTATATTATTTCTGACTAATCGGCCCGTTGAAAATCAGTAACTAGGCTGAAGGGTTACCGGGTGAGTGGTGTAGTGTGGGCTAAGGGGTGACTAAGCACCATCTTGCTGCAGTTTAAGTAGGGCAGTCGTGTAAGGTCTTTTCTACCATTCTTGTCACAATGAATTATTCTATGATTGCAGGTGAAAACATATCCTCCTGGCGGATAAAAAAGAAAAACTCTGTGTATAAAGAAAACGTCTGTGTATAAAAGAAAAACGTTTCTCGTATCCATGTCGAAATTACGTCACCTTTCCTGAGAAAGAAATGAACATGTATAGTGTCGATGAACTAAAGCCATATACTTTATATAATATTCATGTTGAAGCCAAGACCGCTATAGGTTATAGAGTACTTGGACTATCGGACTGGGGAGGCAGGTAATATCATAGGAAAACTTTGATAATATATTTTATTATCTATTCAAAGGAATTCCTGATTTCTGATTGGCTAATAGCCAACGGTGAAATCGTCATGTCAACTCAATGTCTCACCAAATATGGAGTTGTGACATCATATCGCACCATTTGATGTCATAGCGTGCGGTATGAAAAAATAATAGCGCACGCTATGACGTCATGCCAAACACGAATAAAACACACAGGTTGTTACAGATCCACAGAAGACGTTCTAACAAGTTGGTGACTCATAGGTGCTGGAGCAGGAGGAGTTAGGGGGGGGGGAGGGGGGTATAATCTCCAAAAAGTAGAATTTAGAGAGCTAAGCTAGCTAAGCCATCCCAAAAAAGGATCACAATGGGAGAACTTAATGTGAAGGTGCAAATTCTTCGCTGTCTGAAATGCAAACAAAAAAAAATGACCTGGCCTCTGCATGTCAAATCTTGCCCAGAACGCAACAAATGCCATTTCAGAAACTCTAGATTTCAAAATTTTCCGGGCTATTTTCCTGGACCTCTCTAGAGTTTGTTTAGCCTCCGCAAGCAAACCAATCCGGTTTCCGTCGCTTCTGCCATGACTCGACCGAATTGCAACAAGTCATCATGCAGTTGTGAATGACAAACTTACAAGTGGCAACTTGCATTAATAGTTCTTTGCGCGTGGATGGCTTGTTCTTTGAGCTGGATTCACTGTATCAAAAACGTTTTTCAATGGAAAAAATGTTCCTCTCACATTTTTATGCTTTTACCTTACTTCCAGCTCCCTCGGACCCACCGAAAGTAGCCATTAAATCCGTGAGCACAAGCTCAATCGAAATGACGTGGTCACCTCCTGAAAAAGAAAAACAAAATGGCGTCATTGCCATGTATGAAGTCGAGGTGTATCAAGAAATGTCGGGTTCGAAAGTTGAGAAAATTACAAGATCTTTGATGCGTGAAAACACCACGATATGGAAAATCTCCGATCTGAGCGCGCGAACGGATTATATATTTCACATCAAAGCTGGAACTGCGGGGGGATTTGGTCCGGCGATTATTATTCACAAACGTAGTGAAGGTAGGTTGACATGCTATAGTCATTAATCATTCATGAGGGATACGTCAACCTATTGGTTGGCTCACTTCATACTAAAGATCGCATAAGTTTTCATCAAGTCCTAGGACTGGATGAAGTTTTCATCAAGTCCTAGGACTGGATGAAGTTTGATCAAGTCCTAGGATTGGATGAAGTTTTGATCAAGTCCTAGGACTGGATGAAGTTTGATCAAGACCACTGATAAAATGATTGTGTTTTTAGGTCGTATAACGCGAACAGACAAATCCACAGACAAAGGCAAAGGTAAAAGTTTATACTTTATGAAATCATAATAAATCATAATGTATATTTCTTGAATTATAATGTTGACATTTTCTAAACAATCTTATCTTATCTCTTTCTAAAACAAAGCTTGTGAGTGAAGAAAATTATAGAACATTTTTGCAGCAATACATCCCACTCCCCATTTTGATTAACTCTTCTTAATTATGCCAATCAATTCAAGGGGAGATTCATCCACATAACTGAGTAACCAAGCTGTTGATTAATGCCTCTTGTTAAATCATGCAGTACGCAGAATTGCGCCCAGATATCTCCACTTTTACCAGTTTAAAAGTTAATGCCTTGGGCAAAATTATTACTAATTAACATCCATATCTTGTGTCGTTTCAGGTAAACTGACCACAGAGGGTATTATTGGTGGATCCATTCTTTTGGTGATATTGATTGCTGGTTTTATATTCAGTATATTATGGAATAAAGGAATGCTCCCTTATACTAGGTAGGTGTCCCCAATATGTTACAATTCAATCAACCAATATGGCTGCCAAAAATCAAATGCTGAAATATGCCGGGCGAGTTTTAGCAAAAAGATCCTTTCATGATTATTTCATGATTTGTTGCGTAGATACAATCGGTAGATTTGGTAGCAGCTGCCTTTTGTTCGACCAAATATTTGCGAAGAAGTCTTGTGACAATGCTTTTAAATCGTCCCCCAAAGTGCACCAAATGGCATTTTAGAGATTGTACAGAGATTTTAAAATTTTCTTGGGGAGAATGCCTCCATACCCCCTAAAGGTCTCATGCCTTTAGGCGGTCCCTAAGATTAGGGGTTGGATTGCATTTATTTTGCAGTTATTTACCCATTAACGGCCAGCACTTTCCCCATGAGGAATAAAATCGGTTCGGCGCTTTAGGGCGCATTGCGGCTTGGTGGGTTAATATGCACATTGATTACATTTTGAATAAAGTTTTGTCTTCTATTTAGAGCGAGGAAACTGAGACTTTATTCACAAAAAGAGGAAAGACGACGCGGAAGACGTAAGCGACGTCAACGACGAAAAAGAAAAGAAATTAGGTTGTTATTAAAAACAAACATGTAGTTTATAGTGCGATGTTATGCTAAATCGTATCTCGCATTTGAAAATAGTCAATCTTTAAAATCAGTCGATCGCGCATCCACCAAGATACTAGATAAAACCTTTTCGATATTTCTGTGTTGTTACCATTGGTTGTTACAGCTAGCCAGGTTACAGTTAGCCAGGTCATGCCCTGTGCGAGCCTTGGGAACTCTCATGCCAGGTTAAACGAAAACAAGAGTTGCACGAGAGTTGACTGGATATTACCGCGTATACCGGTCAAATTAAAAGAAGGAAAACTCTCATCAACTTTCATCAAAATTTGAACCAGCTCAAAGTTGACGAGAGTGCATGAGAGTCAATGAGAGTTGGCGATCAAAGGAGACCGAGAGTTGCAACTCTCATTGACTCTCATCAACTATCATCCTCGTTTGACCTGGGCTTAAAATATACTAAAATATTTAAGAGTTTACAATATTAAGATATATTTATACTATAGTGACGTAGGATTAGTTTGCATTTAAAAATATTTCGAAAATATATTTCTTCATGTGGCGTATGAAAAATCTAATTGACCCAATTAGTTTAAGTGATGGACGAAGATAGTTCAATATAATGTGAAACATATCTAATCAAGATTCAACAGTTTAATTAGGTATGAATATTGTTCAAAATGTCCCCATGTTTTTATATCAATTAAATGTATTTTTTCAACATTTCAGCGACCAAACTGGAACAGGAATAGAGGACACGAATTCTGTGTATTCTGAGTTCGACGACTATGACACCCCAGCCCCAGCCCGGCCAAAACAGAAAGGTATGTCACTGAACATTTTGTTTGAAAATGTATGAATTAAGCAAATGGAGATACTCTGATGACTTGATCAAAGCTTTGTTTGTTTCTGCTGACTCGTTGTCAAGTACAGTTGAACTTCTCTAATACGAACACCTCTCCAATAAGGACATCTCCCTTATACGGACACTTCTCTAATACGGACACCTCTCTTATACAGACATCTTTTTAATACGGACACCTCTCTAATACGGACATCTCTCCAATACAGACATCTCTCCAATATGGATATCTCTCTAATACGGATATCTCTCTAATACGGACACCTCTCCAATATGGACACCTCCCTAATACAAACACCTGTCTAATACGGACATCTCTAATACGGACTTCTCTACTACGGACACCTCTCTAATGCGGACACCCTTTAATGCAGACATCTCTCCAATAAGGACACCTCTCTATTTCGGACACTTCCTTATTGCAGACATCTCTCTAATATGGACAACGCTATTATCCAGGCAATTCATATATTTTATTTAGTAATAACTTCTATATATAATACGGACCCTTTGTAATACGGACAGCCAACACTAAATCTCGTGCCAACATTCAAAGATCAAGTACACATACATTTGACCTCTTTATTACGGATAGTATAGTGACGAAGTGACGAAATATATAAACCTTACTAAATCTTGAAATATGGACCTGGTTTTTTGCGCTAAACATTTGAAACTTTCTGTAGAGTATAGAAAGTGACGTCATCGTGATGACCTTCCTTCAGTGTCCGTATTAGAAAAGTTTGAATGTAGTTTGTAAGAAAATAGAAATTGGTTTCTTAAAGATTTTCTATATTTTCCAGTACGACAACATATTACGGCTGAAAACTTGTATGGCACGGCTGGTGGGGACATTTACACCACCGGAACAACACTCCCTCGGCAAGCGATATTTGCTCCCGTTACAAACGTCGGAAATCACGATATTTACGGAACCTCGCCGGCTTCCCCCGGGATAGATAGTTACGGCACTGCGGATATCAATGCAAACGTTCTTCCTCCAGGAGGAGATATTAATGTACAAAAATCTAATACCATCTTACGCCCAATTGTACCAAGACCTTCAGTATTACCGCCAGTTATCCCTCTAGAAGCAACGCTATCATCTGTGTTTATCAAACTCTCTTCAACAAGATTAAATGACCCGGATTCAAATGCAGAACCCTCGTCGCGTTCTAATACCCCTAAAAATCCATCATCCATCTCCTCGAATCCTATGTCTCCCCCCGTATCACGTAAGGATGCTCGTAAGCAAAAAGCCCGAAGTCCTAAGCCAACCTTCGCTATCTCTCAACTATCCAAATTCACTCCAATTGTCACGAAGCAAAAGATAGCGCCTGTCGTGAATATGGATACCACTGCTTCGAGGACTAATACCACAGGCTCAGATTTTACCCAAGGTCCCACTTTTGCCGCAGCATCGATGCAAAATGACCTCGATTACGTCGTACATATCAACTCTGATACTCTTATCGAGTCTTTCTATGAACTAAATGATAACGCAGGTTCGGGTACAGATATCGGAGGTTTAGATTTGTCACCAGTCCCAATACTACGTCGTATACCTACACAAAATGTACACAATTACCCCGCATTGCATCCACCTATCAACTCTAATCCTATTTCTAGCATACCCGCCCCTCATGGTAACGAATCTTCCCGTAGAACAAGCGTACATCATCATCCTAATATGCCCCGATATTCCATCGATTTCACGGCATTACATAACCTCATTAATCCACCGCAACCACCTCGTATACCTTCCTTCCCTAAACTTATTCCTATCCCACATAAAACGTCAACTATCCCAAAGGAAAGCAAATAAATTGTTCCTGCTGTCGATTTATGATGACTGAGATTTGAAATGCATATTTTGCAAAATATCGATATATTGATTCGACAAAAGATTTCGGGGAAAATTGGTTTGGACCAATGCCAGGTTTACGCTTACGATATATCATATATCTAATATATGTACATTATAAAGTGAAAATGTTTTTGGAGTTTGTGTTTTGTATAACTTTTAAAGACCATGTAAAGTCCATTCTGCGCATGTGCGATGGAGGTCCCGCCATGTAAACAATGCCCAAATTTCGCGTTGTTTCGACTAAATTTCGACATCTTCTAAATCAGAAACTCGAATCTGTATTTATTTAAAGCATAGCGAATCTTTAGCGAACCAGAACACAGCATATTTTTAAATATAGCGTGTTTAAAATGTAAACAAACGGACGTTGCCGGTTTGTTTACATCGGGACTTTACATCACCTTTAATATTTTTGCGGATTTGGCGCTAATTTAGCCGATTAAGCACAAAGAGGGAGAACGCGTACGTCACTGAGAAGAGTGTTTCAATATTCCTGTAACAAAACCTTGCTTTTATACTGAAAGCTCAAGTGTGTCTATACGATGGAATATACAAAAAAATTGCCACTGAAAATGCAAGAAATCAGCCCCAGAAACGCATCAATTCGGACATTTTCTGGGGAGGACCACCAGACCGTCTGCATACGTGCACACCTCCAGTTCACAATCGCCAGGTTAGGTTCCTTGTCGTTGACGCACCCCCCTCCCCCACTGACGAGTTCTTAAAAGTGGCCCTGGTTTGTCAAGAGTAATTTGACAGGTTTTCTAAGCCATTTCTAATCTGTCAATTGACTGAGCTGATTGAAACCTTCAAATACTAGTTACAAATATTGAAGTTTCATGTGAGAATAGACAATGTTTTTAAATTTTAAGTGCGATTGTTCCTCATTTAAATAGAGAAAAACGACGCTAATTTTCGCAGTAACTAGTTGTGGAAAGCTAATTTGCATAATTTGCTCACTGTGAGTAGCTATGTAACCGCCCACTTCCTCTTACACGAGTCACGAATCTCATTGGCTCTTGAAATCTTGGCAAGAAGTTCGAATTGTGTTGGAGCAAAATAACAAAATTAGCAGTGGAGAATTTTTAACCAAATTTCTTTTAAAATTATCACGAAATACCATGGCAGAATTATCCAAATGCCACAGAAATAAACAGAATTAAAAGCAGTTAAAAGCCAACTGAAGCGAAATATATTGGTCGCTAAATCGTCCTTAAAACGACGTTTCATCGACAACAAAGTTTCATCGAACGACAAAAATGGCGATGAATCATCTGCATTTTTAAATTTATGGATAGAATCTCAACAAGAAGCAAGCAGAACAGTTTCATCTGCAAGTGCTAAAGGGCTTGCCAGTTGTTTGATAAACTCTCTCGGCAATACAGCTTCTAAACCAGTACATTTTCTTTGTACATGTATGGTGATAAATAGCCATACGATATCTACAAGTTTAGATGCTGTAAGTCGAGGGAAACAGAACGTTCATACAGCAGTTTCAGGTTCAATGGCGAATGGATACTCAAAGATTAAAAAGGTAATATTTTTATATACGTTTTATAAACATGTAAATGTTTGTTAAATATACAATTTATACATACCATAATCTCTCTAATAAGCCAGTATGGAGTCTTGTATTTTCATGCGCCGGACAGTCATGCGAAACATTTTCGTGTGCGCCAAGACACTCAAATTATTCTACAACGTTTAAGCCAGTTTCAACGATTAACATCATCATCTAATATTTTTGTGCGCCAAGTAACAACTTCCGGCACTTTTAACATATTTGTGCGCCGATTGTTGCGCCGGCCAACACACTTGTGCACCGAACATGTGAAGGTTCCAGCTCTTTCTTTCCATACTGGCTAATAAGCCCTCCCCCTTTAAGAAGAAGGGATTTATTTAGCCCCCCCTCTAGTAAGTCCCCCTCTAATAAGCCCCCCATTCACACAAAAAAACAAGTGTTTTGACACGGCTTCAACAGGGTTCGTGCAGGTCCTTAAACTCCTTGAAAAATGCTTGAATTGAAAAAATCAATTTCAAGGGCACTTGAAAAGTGCTTGAAAATACAAAATGTGTTAAAAGTGCTTCTAAAATTCATTAATTATTCATAGGCAAAATACAAAGGAAACTCATGACCCGTAGCGGATCTATATATTTGATATAGACTTGCTCAAATTTTCTCCTTCAATTTTTACAGCGTAGATAACATCAATCTTCAAAATTCCAACGCCAGTGAGCGTACAAAACGAGTCATTTTAGAAGTCATATACAAACCTTACAGTTCGGCCTTTATCAGATCTAAAACACTCGGCTGCGCCTCGATGTTTTAAATCTGATAAAGACCTCTTGTGCGGTTTGTATATATTACTTCAAAAGTGCTTGAAAATCACACATAATGTTAATTCAAAATAGAACATAATTATCTAATGAGAGTCGCTTGTCTTCCACTCTTTTACTATGGTTATCGTTCAGTCGCCATCATTTTATCAGAGTCCACAAAAATTTTTCTTATATTTGGATTCTGTTTTGTTTGCAAGACAATAAAAAGTCCTTGAAAAATTTCATTTTAGTGCTTTAATAGTCCTTGAAAAGTCCTTAAATCGTCTTATTGGGAACTTGCACGAACCCTGTTCAAAAACGATGCTCCATCATGGTAAATAGGAGAGCAATCATGGTAAATATTTGAAGCATGTATATACATGTATTGTGTTATGTAAGGAGAATTTGCTTGTTGTTTGGGTATAATCGGTATCGTAAGCGCATTTGTTTGTTTCACGAGCGATCAGGCAGAACTAACTGGAGCATGTGTTAAACGTTTATTCAAGGCAGTAGGTGGGAATACGATTATCGGGCGTTGTTAGCGTATGGTAGAGACCTTACGATGTAGGACGGCAACGCGAACGACGACGGCCAAAAGAAACTGCTTCAAATAAATCAAATAAAACTTGTCGTGTATTATCAATCGTATGAATTCACTTCAGTTTGAGGAAGTTGAGATAAGGGCTTTTCGGTTTAGAAGATTTCTACTTCAGTACTGAGCCAATTTGCTGAGTACCACTTCTCGCGGCTTGAAACGCAGACGTTGAACACAAGACGTAAACTCTGTAGTTTACCGTTGTAAACAGAGCGAGGATGACGTCTAAAACTCCCGTGGGATTTTAATTATTCATTTCTATTGTAAAATACTATAAATTTGATTGTACTTATAGCCGTCGTCGCCACGTTGCCGTCTTGAAATCGTAAGGTCTCTGGTATGGCGTCGACGCGAACGTTTAGGAAGCCTAAAAGTGGCGAAGAGGAGAAGCAATATTTCATAGAAAGCCACAATTTTGGTGTGCAATCTAGAAATCATGTGTTCTAACTACCTCATAAAACAAATTTCAATAAAAGGACATTAACTCTATGAAGATCTTCTCGGAGTGGCAGGCAACAAGGGTAAATAAGAAGGCTTCAAACGAACAAAGCAATTCAGCTGTTGATACTTCAGTAATTCAAGACTTGGATGTCAACTTGTGTAGCATGTCGGCAGAGACACTCAATTTCTGGTTAACGAAGTTTGCTATGGAGGTGTGTAAAGAGGACGGAGAATGTTATCCTCCTAGAACGCTCTATAGTATTTGTTGTGGGATTCAACGCCATTTATGCGACTGCAACCATGGAGTTAGTGCAATTGCGATCTTGGACAAGAAAGACAAGAGGTATAAAGTGATTAATGTAATTGATTGCGTTCAATACAAAATTGAGCTAACATTTCTTTAATATATTTTTTTCATTAGATTTGCTACGTTTAGAAGGGCCTTGGATGCTGAAATGTGACAAGCGAATTATGAGAGGATTGCCAATAAGTGTAAGAGAGGTGAGAGAGTAGTAATCACAGAGGACGAAGAACGAATGTTGTGGGACAAAGGCTTTTTAGGATGTCATAATGCCAAAGTATTGATGCATACGATTTATTTTTATAACGGAAAACTTTTTGGGATTAGATCTAAAGAGCACCGGGATCTCAGGTACAGTAATTTTAGAGTTGATTCGACCTCGATAACCTTTGACGAGAGCAGTTCAAAAACGTACCACGGTGGTTTACAAGATTTAAAGTACACTCCTCGCGTGGTTAATCATATTTGTTGCCCATCGGAAAAGGCGAAGCATTTCCCATGTCTAGGTCTCTACGAAAAATATCTGGAATGTATTAAACCTTTATCCGAGAAAATTGATGCATTTTACTTTCGGCCTAATCGAGATAGTGCTAAATTTTGTTATGAATATGCCCCTGTTGGTATCAATTCCTTAAATAAAATTTTGCCTGACGAGTTATGTAAAGGGCCGGGCTTACGAGGAAAACATCTCACAATTCGAGAACGAACTGGTCATCGCTCAAACGCAATCTTTAAGTATGAGAAGGTTAGTTTAGAACAGCAGCGTAAAGTGGGAGATATTATTGACATCCGGCAGGATTACATGTGAACGAAATGCCTAGTGAGGATGCGAAAGAATCAGATTTCCTTTTGGATGATTTTGACTTTGATATTCCAGATGATATACTGTGTAAAATTCCAATTCCTGGCGATCGCCCAATGGGTGGTGATTGTAATACGGTCAGCGAATCGTTTACAAGATCTGTGTTCAACAATTGTACTATTAATTTTGTTAGCAAGTAAAGTAGAGTTGAGTTCAGTAAAGGCTGTTGTGTTATTCAATTTTTCCTAATAAAATGTTTTGTTCATATTAGACTGTTTTATAAATATAAAATAACATGTATATAAACGATAATATGATTGAATGAAACCCGTGTTTGCCGCACAACATAATGGATCGCGCGTGTTGTTGTTATTTGTAATTTATTGTTGTTACTTTATTTTTCTTATATTTTGGATGGCCTGATCGTGACTTGGGAATGTTGTTTGTTATCGCTGCAAAAAAATCTCTCGCCCGGACCTTGATTTCTCGCGCGCTTCTTCTTTAACTCTCGCATATCTCAAGTGCTTTGGATTAGCCATCCAAACACGGAAACCATAAAGTAATTGTATATTCCTTAGCCTCATTGGTATTCTTTATATAAAAATGCTCACCCTTATTAATATTCTGCATATAAAGAATACTAATAAGGGTGAGTTTTTTTTTATATAAAGAATACTAATGAGGTTGATGGTGTGCTTGACCTATTTTCTCGATGTGATTAGTTTCATTTTTTATTGGTTTTTTTGATGTACGGAGTTATTGCATATGGTATACTCATTCTCTCGATGTGATTGGTTCATTTTACACTCCATATGAGTTATGAGTTATTGAGTTTGAAATCATTTTACTTTTTATCTTTATCGCCCTCTATAATCAATCAGCTCCCAAAAAGGTACCCCCAGGAGTTATTAGGAGAGATTACGGTATACTGGGAACATTACATACTTTACACTCTTAGTTTTAGTTTATCAGTTATACATTCATACTTAAACCCATTAAACAGCAATATTGCCTGATGCGACTTTCATTTGTTCCTTGCTATATTGGACAATATTGGGAAATACCAATATATGTGCTATTTTAGATGGTAGGTTATGCTGGTGACACAGTGTTTTCGTCAAGGCCGTACATGAAACGCAAGTTGGATGAAATGTCCGATAGGCTGGAAGAAGTTGGACAAGAATTAAAAAGACTGAAAAGAGATGTGACAGTATGTATTGAAAGTAAATTGTTAACCAATAATTAATTAATCTTAACAAAATAGCACGTTAGGATTGTGTCTATAACAAGAAAATAATTATTCTCAGGGCACCGTTCGCGCGCTAAATTATCAGTTCTGTCGCGACTCTCGAGCAACTCTTATTCTCATTTGACCGGGGCATGAGAGTTGAACAAACTCTCGCGCAAACTCTCACTTGCAAATCTCATCAACTTTCATCCTTGTTTGACCGGAGCTTAAATTCACATCTTACATTGACACTGTTTTTAGTTTCTCTTTAGTATATTAACCTTAGAAATAAATAATGAGCAGTTCCTTACTGATAACTTGTTTTAACATTTCCAAATACAATCTAGGTGGGCTGTTGATGTTGAACAAGAACTGTTTGTGACAAGCGTACGGATCACAAACCGCGCTGATTGTTGTTGGGAAAACCTCGCAAACTTCGACATTCGTGTCGGAGTGAATTAACAGACCGAGGTAAACGCAATCCTCAGTGTGGACCAACGTATACCTATAATGTCGGTGCTGGTCAGACAGTTACTGTGAAATGTATACCGCCTTTGTTGGGGCAGTATGTGATTGTATCAATCACTGAAGCTGGAGGAACTTAAACTTCTGTGAAGTGGAAGTTTATGGATATCAACGTAAGTTATAAGCGCTATTGAGAATGGCGGGTATAGGATAGTGAACATGGTCAAGTTGTTTGGTATAGTAGTCCCTTCTACGACTAGCTAAAGTTTTGATCAAGTCCTAAGACCGGATAAAATTTTGATCAAGTTTTCGGACTGGTTAAACTTTTGATCAAGTCCTAGAACTGGATGAAGTTTGATCAAGTTCTAGGACTGGACAAAATTTGATCAAGCCTAATTGAGCATTGTGATTGGATGACTGCTCAAGCTTGCGAGCTTATGATGTTTAGTGAAAGAGCCTTTAGGACTGAACAAAGTTTTTGGTCAAGTCCTAGGACTTGACTTGATAATTTGGTCAAATCTAGGGATGGATAAAGTTTTGATCAAGTCCTAGTACTGAATACTGAAATGTTTAATCAAGTCCTAGGACTGGATAACGTTTGAGTCAAGTCCCAGGACTGGATGAAGTTTTGATCAAGTCCCAAGACTGAATGAAGTTTGGTCAAGTCCTAGGACTGGACGAAAGTTTGATCAAGTTTTAGGACTGAATGAAATTTTATTAAGTTCTAGAACTGGATAAAGTTTTGACCAAACCCTAATCTATGACTGGATAAAGTTTTGGTCAGCTCCTAAAACTGGATAAAGTTTGATCAAGTCCTATGGTTTCATACAGTTTTGGTCAAGTCATAGGACTGGATGAAGTTTTGATCAAGTTCTAGGAATGGTTTAAGTATTGATCAAGTCCTAGGACTGGATGACGTTTGATCAAGTCCTAGGACTGGATGACGTTTGATCAAGTCCTAGGACTGGATGACGTTTGATCAAGTCCAAGGACTGGATGAAGTTTTGATCAAGTCCCTAGGAATGGTTAAAGTTTCGATCAAGTCCATGAACAAAGCCGAAGATCTTTACAAGTAATCTTAACCAAGTAGATTCCATCCACATTTTATCTTATAGCACCATTCAATATACATTCCTACATTTCCAGGCCATAATGTGTTCAGTGTGAAGGCCATATCGTACGGTGCGAAAGATTATACGGACCACGGTAAACTTAGTCAGATAATTGTTGATGACACGTATGATGAAAAATTTATCAATTGGGGACATTTTGTTACCTTCTTTGATATGAAAACAGGTATGATCATCGTTTTGCATCTTTATTGTCAATGAGGTTCTAGCGGAGGTTTTATTTAGAATAATTTAAGACTTCTGATTGGCTAACAGCCAACGGTGAAGTCGTCATATCAACTCAATGGCTGCCAATTAACTTAGAGTTGTAACATCGTCTTTCACGATTTGACGTCATAGCGTGTGTTATGAAAAAATATAGCACACGCTATGATGTCATGCCAAACGCGGACAAAAACAATATGGAATCCCCTTCGGCCGTTTGGAGACTTAAGGGAAGAAGAATTAGAAAAATAGACACTAAATATCAACCAAAACAACGACGAAAGGTTCTGAAATGTTTTTGTCGTATATTTGAAAGAAAAGAGCACAGTCACATTTCCTGACTTCCTTGACTTAGTAATTATTTTAAAAATTTAAACAATAATTAAATAATTTCAGTCTCAATTCTTTTTCAGGCCAGAAAATCGCCCTAAAACTTTGCATTCTAGTTAGGGACCCTTATATGCCTTAGCACGTGCACAGTTTTTAGTCTTTTTCTGCTGCTTGAAAATAATGACGTCATAGGGCCCCCAGAGAAAATTTTGTCCCGGGCTCCGCGAATTCTCTCGGCGGCCCTGAGTATACTACACGTGATCCGTTGTAATTTTGTTGATAATTCTTGTTTGATAATAAGGTACATCTACACACGGCAATATGGCGGGCCGATTTCTGGTTTGACTCTTGAGGCCCCGTCCACATTAATCCGTTTTCGTTTGAAAACGCACCTTCTGTATGCGTTTTCACCGATCGTTCTCATTAATACGATGGAAAACAGATACCTTCATCCATGAAAACGAAGCTTTTCGAAAAGGGCTTTGAAAGTGGAGACTTTTGAAAACGGAGGCATTTTGGATTAGTGTGGACGGGCGAAAACGAAGGTTTTCAAAAACGCTTGCTTGTGTTCGTGTTGTTTGCTCTGATTTTTGCTGAGTACGCCTGGAAGTAAGAATAATAATGAGGTGACGTAACGTAAAGCGTTGCGTAACATAAAGCGTTGCGTAACATAAAACGTTGCGTAACGTTTAAATATTAATAGCGTTGCGTAACATAAAACGTTGCGTAACGTTTAAATATTAATAGCGTTGCGTAACATAAAGCGTTGCGTAACATAAAGCGTTGCGTAACGTACAGATAATCTGGGAGTATAAATTGAGGATATAGATGCTACTCGGTATATTGTTCACGGCTTTCACAAAGAGAAAATTGTTGGATATATTTCTTGTGAGAAGACTGGCTTTGATATATTGTTCACAGAGAAAACTTTACTGGACTGCTTTGAATTTTAAAAGACCTGATTTTAAAGGTAAATACCTATACGTCTGTTAATTTATGTAAACTTTCTTGGTCGTAGTAGACAGTAAATGAACTTAAAACACTTTTTGTTTAGACATGGATACGAAAATATCCGAGTGTCAAACGATTGCGGAACTCGTTGAGCTGGAAAACCAAATATGTGTTGAATGAGATTGAACAACGGCTTATGTTTGAGAAGAAAATGGAGATTTTTCATCGTATAAGGGAATGGCGAATGGAAAACGAGCGGCTAGGGCTTGTGGCTGACTTTACCGATACCTGGACCCCGGAACAACGAAAGAGATTTCTGTATGATTGGCAGAACGACGAACCCGTGTTACAGAAAGGCCAGAAGAGAGCTTATGATGATATGAACGAAGAGATAAACGATGAGCCTATGGTACAAGTCGGTTGTGGCCAGAAAAGATCTTATGAGGAGATGAACGATGGTGCAAGTACATCTGAAGAGGTTAGCGATAACTTTTTTACTGTGACCGATGTTAAACAAGTGAAAGTGAAGAAGTTCAAGACTACCGGTACGGATTATGCTATTCAATTTACGGACATGTTTGCACATTTGGAACTTTCCAAATTTCATGATCGCTTACATGAAATATTCGAGAACTTGTTGAATACCATCGCCCAAGATATTCCTGAACACGATCAAGTCCGTTTTGTATTACGATCGCCTGTGCTCGATCCCCCCATTTCTCTTCCTTTCATGCCCCGTCAACGTTTGACGACCGAACGCGTGTTAGCTGAGATTGAACGTGTCATCCAATCTTATAAGAAATTTCGATTGAACGATACGGTTAGTGTTAATATGGTTCATGTACAAAAACAAGGATGAATTATGTTTAGCTAGAGCTCTGGTCGTTGCCATGGCCAAAATCGAAAACGATAGACAGTACAAGAGTATAGTTGATCATCGAGGGACAATGCAAGCTCGTCTAGCGCGTGAATTACATCAGAATGCTAACGTTCCCCAAGG
The DNA here is from genome assembly GCA_016169945.1 of Trachythela sp. YZ-2020. Classification (NCBI taxonomy): domain Eukaryota; kingdom Metazoa; phylum Cnidaria; class Anthozoa; order Malacalcyonacea; family Clavulariidae; genus Trachythela; species Trachythela sp. YZ-2020. The sequence goes on along the minus strand of JADLSH010000121.1, from coordinate 3,108,130 downwards.
TCCCTGCGGTTTGGACGAAGTCAAACGGTTTCAAACGTACCTAACTGACTATCAGATCAATATCGTATCTAAAGAGCACCAAAGCAGTCTCATCTATACCGGTCCTGAGAAAGAGAAAATAATTTACCTTTATCTTCATGATAGTCATTACGATGTTATTACCACCATGCCCGGGTTTTTGGCTCGGAATCTATATTGTCACACCTGTAAGAAAGCTTACAATAACCAGAGAGATCATTTATGTCCCAACGCGTGTAAATGTTGTCGTTTTCTGAACTGTCCTATCGTGTCCTGGATTCATTGCGACCGCTGTAATCGATGTTTTAAAAGCCAAGAATGTTTCGATAGACATAAACAATCGATGGGAAAATCAAAATCGATTTGTTCTGATTTAGTCAAATGCCCTGATTGCAACACTACTGTCAGACGAACCCAGAAGAATCCGGACAAGCATCATTGTGGCATGACAAAATGTCGTATATGTAAAGAGTATACTCGACCCGGTGACCACTACTGTTATATACAGCCTGAAAAGAAACGAGACGACAACGTATCGGACGATGCATCGGACGAAGACACATCCCAAAGCGGATACGATCAATTGCTTTTCTTTGACTTTGAATGTCGTCAAGAAAACGGGAATCACGAACCTAATTTATGCGTGATTCAGAACGAAGCCGGTGACGAATGGTCGTTTCAAGGGGATAATACGCGAAACGAATTCTGCGAATGGTTATTTACCGAGGAACACAAAGGATGTGTTGTGATGGCGCACAACTTCCAAGGGTATGATAGTTATTTCATCTTACAGTACCTACGCGAGAACGATGTGAAATATGATGTGATTATGCGCGGTGCCAAGGTCCTTACACTATCTGTACCTATGTTCAAAATCAAATTTATCGACTCCTTGAGTTTTATCCCGATGAGATTAGCTGATTTCCCTAAAACCTTCGGAATCGACGAACTTGCGAAAGGTTATTTCCCTCATCTGTTCAATAAGAAAGAGAACGAGAACTATGTCGGACCTATACCTCCCAGTTTATCCTATAATCCTGATGGAATGAGTCCTGCCGAGAAAGAGAAATTCCTGAAATGGCACACTGAATTGAAAGAGAACGATTACGTGTTCGACTTCCAGCAAGAAATCCTCGCCTACTGTCGCTCTGACGTTGATATTCTCCGCCGCTGTTGTCTTGATTTCCGCGAGCTGTTCCGTGACGTTACTGATATCGATCCCTTTGAAAAATGCCTTACCATCGCCTCGGCTTGTAATTTGGTATACCGAACCAATTACCTCCAAAAAAATACCATTGCCATCATTCCTCCACACGGTTACCATCCGAAAACCAAACAATCCAACATCGCCTTGAAATGGCTTTCCTATAATGCAGAAAAGAATGATATCCATATTCAACATAAACGAAACGGTGGAGAAAAGAACGTGCATCGATATTTCCTGGATGGATATCACGAAGAGACTAACACGGCTTATGAGTTCCACGGATGTTTTTGGCATGGATGTTTGAATTGCTATGCCCGTGATACAGTTAACCCAGTAAGTGAAAAAACAATGCATGATCTTTACGAAGCCACAGTACAAAAAGCTCTTTACCTTAAAGAACGCGGTTTCAATCTCGTTGAAGTATGGGAATGTGATATAAAGAAAGAGCTGGAACGTGATGAGGACATGAAAACATACTTCGACAACTATGATTTGGTGGATCCTTTGGAGCCTCGAGATGGTTTTTATGGTGGTCGAACCAACGCCGCCAAACTTTACCATGAGTGCGAGGATGGTGAGAAAATAAACTACGTAGATTTCACTAGCCTCTATCCCTGGTCAAATAAGATGACAAAGACAGTCGTTGGTTGTCCTCGTATTATCACCGAGAATTTCGACGACATTTCCACTTATTTTGGTATGATCAAGTGCACGGTATTACCACCTCGAGGTCTTTTCCATCCTGTCCTTCCCTATCGTACCCAGGGTAAGTTGATGTTCCCTCTGTGCAAAACCTGTGCAGATACATGTAACCAGACCCCCTGTACCCATTCCGATAACGAAAGAGCTATCCAAGGAACCTGGTGCCACGTAGAGTTGGAGAAAGCCCTAGAGAAAGGTTATCAAATCCTAAAACTCCACGAAGTATGGCATTTTCCTGAAACCTCTGACGAGCTGTTCAAAGACTATATGAACACCTTCATGAAAATCAAGCAGGAGGCGAGCGGGTACCCGAAGGACTGCATCACCGAAGAACAAAAGCAGCGATATGTGGACGAGTACTACGAACACGAAGGAATACAGCTGGATCGAAGCAAAATTGAGCATAATCCTGGATTGCGCGCCCTAGCAAAATTGATGCTGAATTCGTTTTGGGGTAAATTCGCGCAACGACCCAACATGGTGAAAACGTTACAGATTCGAGATCCCGAAGTGTATTTTGACTACCTTTCCTCCGACGAAATTAACGTGCTTGATGTTAGTCTGGTGAGCGACGAGATGATAGAGATTCGTTATGAGTATACCGAAAATTTCATCGAACCAAACGCCAAAACCAATGTAATCATCGCCGCTTTCACCACCGCTTATGCCCGTCTCAAACTCTACGATGTGTTGGACCAATTGCAGGAAAGAGTATTGTATTACGATACGGATTCGGTAATTTATGTCAGCAAACCCGGTGATCCAGAGCCCCCGATAGGTCCTTATCTTGGTGATTTACCGACGAGTTAGGAGGGGATCACATTACCACCTTCATCTCGGGCGGACCCAAAAATTTTTGCTACCGCACCAACACGGATAAAGTCGAGACCAAGATACGAGGCATCACCTTGGATTGCACGGCAAGACAAACGGTGAACTTTGACGTTATACGTGAACTGGTGTATCGTCACGCAGTGTGTAACGAGACCCGTCAAGTTACTGTAGACATCCCGTACAAGATTACTCGGAATGTGAAGACCAAAAACATCGAAACAAAACGCATGAAAAAGGATTATCGTATTGTATATAACAAACGTGTAATTGTGGACGATTACAAAACTTTACCTTATGGATTTTAAAATTATATTATGCATGACGTTCACGCCATTTTATGGCTATTTATATAATTAAAAAAAGTTGTTCATACAGTTTGAAATAAATGTTACAGGATCTCAAAGTTAATTTCCAATGTTTAGTTTGTGGTAATGATCCAAATTCACCCCCGTTTCTTCTTCTAGCGCCGCCACTTGCTTTTCGTTTTTTCTAGCCAAGTCCCACATCATCATTTCCTTTGCGTTCATACGATAGGTAAAGTTTGGTCCCTGGGGGGCTCGAGGTACCGATACACCTGTTAATGTTTCCAATATGATTTGCGTCAGCATAATTGAGTGCAACGTTGCATTATCGATAAGCGTTGCTGGTAATATATTCCTCTCTATCAAAAGTCGCATCAAATCCAGAGTTGCCAGATTTCCCTCTTGCGTTATAGTTTTATCTGAAAGCCAATGTGTTACAATGTTTCTCCAAGCCATGTTGCTTCTTTAAAATGTTTGTTTGATCTGATGAAAATCAGGAAAGGTACCGGGTTTTTATAGATTTTTCAAATTGTTAAATTTTTTGCTTATGGAGTGACTTTCATTTCGTCAAGAAACTTTCCCATGATATCGTAATCTTCAGAAATATATCCATGCTTGACACATGCATACCAAACCTTTTCGATAAACTCTTCATTAGTATATACATATATATCTTCGTCATCATCATAAACGGGAACCCCTTTCTCAAACTCTTCATCTGTCAAATCATTTAAGATTTTATTCCCAAAACTAGAAGCACACATATTGACACGAAGCACAAGTTGATTCTTAGCCATGAACAGTATGTCGATAGTCATGTTGTGTGTACTTTGCTATGACACTGTCGAGCGATTGTGATCAAAATCAGAGGTGACGCAGTGTTTTTATAGGGAATTGCTACATTTGAATGCTTCCACTTGATTTTAGATGTTTATAACCTTACAGAGAAATAAATAACAACATTATTGTTTCTGATTTTATTTTAATTACACAGCTTTACAATGTTCATTTAGTGTTTTAGTATAAGAAGTTCTTTTTCGATTCTTTTACATGTCTTTCCTACTTTTTTAATCACCACCTTGGATCGTTTGAACATCGTAGAATAGTTGTCTGTTCGTTTACGTAAGGAGTCCACCATTCTGTGTAATGTGGTTTTATTCTGACGCGTAACATTTTTTATGCTTCTCCTATGGCCCAAAATGTTTCTTTTTCGATTGTTTCTCTTAACTGGTTCATTGCGTAAGGACCCAAAAACGTCTCTCTTTGACGATCTCTTACGAGAGAGCGCACAGTGTTTACTCTTCCCAGGCTTATTGCAAACTGAAGACACATTTTAAAACCGTGTTACTTTATACAATCATGATTGTTACACTTCCTGTTCAGTTACAATAACTTAAAGGTCTCTTGTTTTAGCATCCGTCTCTGATCTGCACAAAAGACAGTTCTCCAATCATTACACGTATACTTGAGCATTTCAAGACCATTCACTCTAGGTTTAAAATCGCTCAAACTTTCGGTAAAAGCATTCATAACATTTGCTTCTGAAATCTTTTCCAAAGCATGGTCAAAGTATAAACATAACTGTTCATCCTTTTCCATCATGAGGCACTGATGTTGTGTTTGAGACGGATGATCAATGATGCAACCATTGCAGTTTTCAACAACAAGACGAGATATAATTGACGCGATTTCTGCAGCGTAACTTTTCAACAGTTTCTTTTCAATACGTTTCTGACGATGATGAAGAACTAATTCTTTATTGTCAATGTCGAAATGTCTAGACGAACGATACATGATTAGGTCTTTACTCCACGACTATCAGAGAATGTTTGACAGGTTTTCGTAAGTTGAAAAGGTTTTATAACACCCGTACAAGTCTGATATCTTCAGAGTATAGCAGAAGCCACAGTGTAAACATGGGTCACTCTGCTAGCAAAAATCCAAAGATGAACAAAAATCATAACAAACAGAAAATGTTTAGAGTAGGTATAAGTGTTGGTCGCAATGATCTCAATCTCGAAGGACATTTACAAATGGGATATAACAGTAAAACTATCAAAAACTACAAACCTGTTGAAAACGATGCTTTGACAAATGACGAACACATTAACAGTATTCAAAATGTCGAACACACCATTCAAAACGTCGAAGAATAAAATATTTCTCTCATTCTATGCTCAGACATGGACGAGTACCTGTCTAGTGTCTATTACGATCCAAAACGTTCAGGGGGATATGGTGGAGTGGATCGTTTGTACAGTGACGTGAAAAAGGAGGGAAAATTTGATATTAGCCGTAAGAAAATTAAAGAATGGTTGATGAAACAGGATGCATACACTTTACATAAACCTATTCGTCTCAATTTTAAAAGAAACCGAGTGATCGTGGGTGGCATCGACCAGCAATGGCAGATGGATTTGGCGGATATGCAGTCCATGCAAAAGTTTAACGATGGGTATCGATATCTGCTCGTTTGCATTGACGTGTTTTCAAAGTATGCTTGGGTAGTTCCTTTGAAAAATAAAACAGGTCCTTCTCTGGTTGAAGCTTTCAAAATCATTTTGTCTTCTGGACGCAAGCCTGAAAAGATCATGACTGATCAAGGAACTGAGTTTTTAAACAAACATTTTCGAGCGTTGATGAAAGAAGAAGATATAGAACTGTACAACACGTACAACGAAACGAAAGCCTCTATCGTAGAACGTTTGATTCGTACTCTGAAGACGAAGATGTGGCGATACTTCACAGCGAAGAAAACAATGAGATACATTGACATGTTGCCTGATTTAGTATATTCCTACAATCATAGTGTTCATCGCAGTATTAAAACAAAAGCAGCAGATGTAACTGTTGAAAACGAAAAGAAAGTATGGCACACTTTGTATGATGATCACAGTGCAATAAGCAAGAAAAAGTATAAATTTAAGATTGGTGATCAAGTTAGAATTAGTAAAATCAAACGTAAATTTGAAAAAGGCTACTTGCCAAACTTCTCAAAAGAAATCTTTACCGTAAGCAAACAAGTGCCTCGTGATCCTCCCGTGTATAAGTTGAAAGATTATGGTGGTGAGGAACTGAAAGGAACGTTTTACGATAAAGAGTTGCAAAAGGTTATCAAGCAGGATGACGTCTACGAAGTTGAAAAAGTTTTGAAGAAACGTGAGTAGTAATGTTGGCGACTTAGCTCACACCCGACTCTCAAAAAAAAAGTGAGCTATATTACGGAAACGACTTTTGAAAAAATTTTCAAAACATGTGCAAAACCACTTGCAAAAACCACTTGCTTTCGAAACCACTTTTCAAAACCGGTGTCAAAATGTCCGCCATCTTTGTCCCTCGACTTCATCTTCGAAGCGCCATCTTGGACACACCCTTCGGGTTCCAAAAATCTTTCGGCAAATTTTCGACAAATATTTCGACAAATATTTCGGCAAATCTTTCGGCAAATCTTTCGGCAAATATTTCGGCAAATCTTTCGGCAAATCTTTCGGCAAATCTTTCGGCAAATATTTCGGCAAAATTTTTGACACGCGTTTTTCGTTTGGGCTTGCGTTTGTGTTTTAGGGAGTGACAAGTGTTTTTCTTTAGACAAGTGAGATTTGAAATCGACATTCTCGTTGATCCAAAAGACAAGAATGTGAAGTATGAGTAAAAAGTGTGTGAATGTGTTACATTGTGTTGACACCCATCGTAAGGATTGTGTCGTTGAGGGTTGTGATTGGACAGGGACTAAGACAGGACTTAAATTACATGCCAGAGTGACTCATAGAATTAAGGTGATAAAGTGTGATAATAATGATAAGGTTTGTTGTGCTGTTTGTGAGGTCTCATTCACTCATAAGGAGTTAATTAAACATGAGAACAAAAAGTGCTTACAACAGTGGTGACAACACTTACATTGAGTCTCATAATCCTAAGGGTTATGAGAAAGAGTTTAAATCTAGTACCCATAAGGTAGTGTGTCGTAGTTATCTGTGATGACTCGCTTGTTGTACACCATCGAGAGCTTTTTTGTCTCCCGTCTACTGAGGACACTCTTCGTCTTCACATCTAGACGAATGGCATTCTCGTTGACAGTCGTGACTGAGTCCGTTCGTCCAGTGACTAAGTCTGACATTATGTCTAGGTGGATCTCTTTTGTGTTTTTTGAGTTTAATGTGAAGCCCTTGACCTTACACACACTCACACCATTGTCTGTGTCGTACGCGTATGATTTAGGACCAGTGGCTGCCCATCTAATTATTTTACCGGAGTCTAATTCATCCGTGAGGTCTCCTAACGAGTCACCTGTTTTTAGCACCTGGCCATCAACCCTATTCACATACCAAATACTATCAGTGTCGAAACCCAACACCTGGTCGCCGAGTATGTCCAACTCGTTGTACAACAACATGCGGGCATGACTCGTTGTGAAACAAGCGATGAAGATGTTCACATCGTTACTGTTGTCCCTGAACTTGTCTTTTAGATTGTAGTTCATTTGGACGATGTCATCGCTGATGAAGTTCACGTTAAGATCATCTATTTCGTTACTTAGGTGTATGCGGTAGTACTCTTCGCATTCGTTTACAAACACACACTTGTTAAAGTCAAGTCTTTGACCGAATTTACCCCACAAACTATTTAGACACAACTTAGCGATTTTTCTTCTACCGGGGTTGTACTTGATCTCCCCTAACTCAATCCCCAAAGTGTCTTTGACTATTCTCTTATACTCATCTAATGACTTGTACACACATTCAGGGCCAACCAATGGGGGCTTACTCGACTCCAACTTGATCTTCAAGAACTTCTGGACATAGCTTTTGAACAACGAGTTGGTTCTATTGTCAAAATGCCAGACCTCATGGATCTTATGGACCTTGTAACCTTTGTCAATGGCTTTCTTCAACTCGTTCGTACACCATGTCCCAGTGAAAGATCGTTCATTTTGGTCGTGTGAACACTTAGTTTGTTGTTGTGTCCTCGCACACTTACCACATAATGGGAATAATAGCTTCATCGACTTCGTTGTCTTGTCACCAGTTTTGGTCGTGACCTCAGTTTTTACTGGGAGGACTGGGTGGTACAATCCTCGGGGTGGTTCGACCCTACATTTAACGAATCCAAACCATTTTGGGTTGTACTTCAATGGGTTGAAGACTCTAATGGGGTGACCCACTGGGTACTCCAAACAGAATTGTACGTAAGGGTACAAACTACAAAAGTCAACATACGAACCAAACTCGCCAGGTAAGAAGTTGTACTTGAGTTTTGTCACGTTAGTGCGACCCCCGAAGAATGCATCTCTTGGATTTAACGGTGTGACAAACTTTGTCTTGTGGGTCTTCTTCCACTTGGTGTATTTTGTGTCGTTAGCGAGCTCACACTCATACACCTCAACGAGCTCGTAACCTGCATCTCGTATTAGTTTGTTTTTCTCCAATGATCGTCGTTGGAGTTCTTTCATCGGGACCTGGTTGTTGACGTTAGTGGTCTCAGGCTTGTAGCAAGCAGCGCACCCATGCCAATAACACCCCTGAAACTCATACACTGTGTTGGTGTCCTCACAAAAACCATCGACTCGAAGGCCACCACAGATCGTACGCTCACCACCATTTAGTGCGTGTTGGACATTATGACCCTGTGTCAACTTAATGTACTCCAACCAACTAATACTTTTCTCACTGTAATTATCAGACTTTTTAATGTCTCTTACAACAGCTATTGTATCTTCTGGCATGTGATTACATCGGTAAATTGCCATACATGTGCTCGCGATGGTGACATATCGAAAGGGGTCGATGTTGGACAACTCGATGAAGTCCTCCCTAAACTTCATCATCGACCTCCTCAATATGTCGACATCAGATCTGCAGTAATCTTTGAGCTCTTGTTTGAAATTGAAGACATAGTTTTTATCGACACGATCGGCGTACCATTTGTCAAAGTCTTTGCGGGTCGCTACGCTCATCACATCAGGGTTATAATTACACTTTGGGGGCATCACACTGATGTAATTCTGGTTCTCATCAGTGTTAAAAAAGTATGGGAAGTAGCCCTTTTTGAGTTCTGTTAGTCCAAAAGTCTTAGGGTGATCGGCGAGAGGCTCGGGGTTAAAGTTTAAACTGTCGATGAACCTTCTCCCATTATGTAGTGTCATGTACATGAGTTGCCCACCATTGAGAATACAATCTGGTTTGTAATACGGATGGTTTTCGAGCATGTATTTTAGTATGAAATGCCCGTCAAACTTTTTTGAGTTGATGGCGATGAAGGTGTAATTGTCAAACTCAGGTTTAAGAATGTGAGCGCAGAAGTCCTCGATGTTAGTGAATGTGAACTCCCTATTATCGAACGTCCAAGCGTGAGCATAATTCACTATGTGAGTGCCTGTGGTTTGCACTGTCTCGAAGTCGTAGAACATGTACTTCTCGGAGTATGTCTTACAACACACACACCAGTGTTTACGACCCTCAGCGTAACCAGCTTCGGGGCATGTTTTCCCATTACTAAGTGGTTTTGTGCAATGCCCACCCTTTGTCTCTTTGACAAGCATATGACACTGATGGTTTGACATGTCTGCGTAGTCCCCGCAATTATTACAATGAGAGTGACCACATATATGAGAGCCCAGATTCACACCATCTTTTAGATTTAGGACTTTCGTGCATGTCAAACACTTCTGGATCTCAAGACATGTGACTCTCAAATGGTTAATACCACGATCAGCCTTATGATTGTCGAAGCATTTTTGTCCAAAAAATGACCTGTTACAATCGTTACAAACTATCATGCTCTCACCCTCACCTAGATCTGTCCTCTTACATCTACTTCTACTCCGAAAACAAGATAGACATTTGTCTGGGCACTTATGTTTATCCTCGTTATGACCTTTTTTACACAAATGACAGTACTTGTCTCGTCCTAGAAAACCTGGCATACTTTTTACAACATCGAAGTGGTTACCCCGTTTGTACAAGTAGATGTGACCCTTCTCGCCAGAACCCTCACTTAAAATGAACTTGTTGAAGGCGTCATCACCATCGATAACACTAATGTTAACACCAAGATGCTCGGCGAACCTCTTAATGTCTTCGAGGGTACTGCCAAACTCATTCATGTCAACACCAGCCTCGTCGTGTAATTTGAATGCCTGTTCCCGTTGTAGCTTTCGCGACTGATTAAAGCCGTTTTTGATCTGGGACTTAGTCCATTCTTGTGGGTTGTGATTAGCGACAGCTGTCACGATAGCACGAGCTGCACACAACCCATCATCATTTTTTATACTAATGACTGATATTTTCATCTTAATGTTAGACTTAGTGGCTACTATCCGTCTACCCATTCCACGAGGGATTTTGACAGCTTGTATGTCAATGGTGATCTCATTTAATGGGACTTCCTTGTAGTCTATAAATTCTAGGACGACTTTGAGAAACTCAGGGGTTAGACCATCTTGAGGGATTATAACAAACTTTGTGCTCACTGGTTTAACCCAATTGAGATGAGACACAATTAGTCTGATCTTGTCCCCATGTCTAAATCCTTTCTCATCGATGACTTTGTTTAACGCAGCGAGTAGCACATCAACTGGGTCAACGAAGGAGTTAATCTTAACATTGTACTTGATAAAAGATGTCGTGAACTTCGTACTCGTACGATCAGACACCTTAATTAACTCGTACGCTGGTTTTGGTTCGTCCTTACGGACTTCCCTCTCCCAGTTTTCAATGACTTCTTGTGGGTTTTTGAAGACCTCACTTAGTTTTGACTTTAGTTTTTTTATTGTACTTAGTGTTTTTGACTTAGTTTTACTTTTTGACTTTGTCCTCGGACCCGAGGACTTGAGTTTTAGACGCCTTAGTTCTTCTCGTCTAATTTCACGAGCCCATTTTGCTGTGTCTTTGAGGATGTCTTTGAGTCTTGATTTCTCGAGCTTCGCTCTTGTTCGTTCAAGTTTCGCTCTCATTTTCTCGAATTTGGCTTGTTGTTTAATAAGCCTTTTGGCCTCCACTCGTCGTGAGTAGTTTTTTTCCACTCGTCTGGACTCTTCTCGTTTGATCTCACGAGTCCATTTAGCTGTCTCATCCACAGGTTTTTTCGTGGGTTTGAGCCTTTGGGCAATCCGTTGGGCTCGCTGTTTAATAAGCCTTTTGGCTTCCGCTTTTCGTGTGTACACAGTTCCATCTTCATTCATCATTTATTACACAGATTTTTAAGTCTTTTTGACTTAAAAACCTTCGTTGGACTCACGACATCAAGTCTTCCCACCTCTCTTTTAACTCACCATACCTCTCTTTTAACTTCGCTATTTTAACCCTTAAATCACTATTCTCAGTTATTAAATCACTATTCTCAGTTATTAAATCATTTACTATCTTGTCTTGTTTTTTCTCTTCAACTTTAATATTCGCTCTTCGTGTATTCCATCCTAGTAAAGATCTTGACTTATGGTTTGGGTCTTTAACTAAATCATGCTTTTCTTTAAGACCATTTGATAAAATCTTTCGATCGTTACTCTCACACTCACATATAGCTTTACACCAACATGGATTACTATCTCTTATTTTTTTAACAAGTTCGTCTGGTAAGAATGAGTCTAAGCAACCTGTGTAAGTTATAGATGGGATTCTCGATGGTCTCTTAAGTTCTTTCACCAAGATGTCTAAAACCCAATCTTGAAACTCTTCTAACAAAGGGTGATTTAATTTGATGGCATACTCCAAGAGGCCTCTCTCACTTATGAAAAGCTTGTCTTTAAGGGGGTTGCCGCAAGTGACACCCCCTCTACGCTGTGGTCCGACTATATCTTTAACTTCAAACTCATGATATCTTTTCAAGTGTTTCTCACGAACATGTCGTAGTATCGATCTTTGGGGGTTTGTTTCTGAGCCAAACTTTCCGACATCAACGGCAGCAAACCAATACATCTCCTCGTGTTTTACGACCTCTAAGTCGTTTAATATTTCACCAAACATAGGCGGGCACTTAACTATTTCCATTTTATTATTTCTATTTCATAAGCTATTCTTATAAATAAAGATGGCAGGTGTTTTTAAAGATTTACCAGCAGAGTTGTATGACTCGCTCATAATTTTGGTTGGTGCTGTTGCGATCTCATACGCGAGTACTAGACTTATGAAGGACTCGTTGGGTGTCCCAACTACAATGAAGGGTCTTCTGAAACTAACAGCAGCTATTGGTGTTAGCACAAGTGTGATCAAAGTGTTGGACGAAAAGAAGTGGTTGCCTACTAACCCATTCAAAGCGTGAGTGGGTAATGATTTTGTAACGATCTCTCGTTACAAATTCTCTATCACACTTCGTCACTCTCGTTCCTTGTGTCTCACACTGCGGTTCCTCGCGGAGTTGTTGTCCCCTCTATCTCCTCTAAGTCTCCAAATTCAGCGTAGTACTCAAGATAACTTAAGTCACCAGCCATCTCCTCTTTGAGGTCCATTACATAGTTTTCAACATAATCCATACAGTCACCACCACTAACAATCACACTACCTAGTCTTCCAACTAAGTAGCGCACTCTGTTCTCCTTCTTTTGAGCTTTGACCTCTTTGACCTCTTTGACAATTAACTGGGCTTCCAACATGGCTACTCTCTCTTCGAGACTCTTAATAATATTTAACTCATTGGTCATTGACATTGTTGGTTATTTGTCAAACTAGGTGAGTCAAATATCGATTTCATCTTATAGACTTATTTTCACACACTAATAAAGGGCCGCCGACTTCTTTTAGTCGGCGAGTGCGATTGCGTCGTTACTTTTTTGGCACAAAATAACATCTGTGTCTTACATAATGTAATATGGATCTTCAATTTTGAGTCTTTCTCGTTTCGGACATGCGGCTTTCGGACTTAGTTTTACCATGACTTGTTCATTTCTCCTTTTTTTTTCGAGACATGCGAGTGTCTCGAAAATTTATTGCGTGTTGTTAATAAAAATGGCATCAATAGCATTATCAGCAGCTGTCAACGCTATTGCGTTCACAGGGACAGGCTATCTATTTAGACTTTTAGACCATAAGGGCTATCAAAAAGAGACTATGAGACACAACCACGCGATGGAGCAATTAACAGACGCGAAGAACAAATGGTTCGAGAACCTAGCGACTAATAAGGAGAGGATCTCTAAGATGAGAAAACAACTCATGACAGCTAACGCTGATATGAACTCGGTGAATAAATCTTTGAGCGAGCTGCGCGAGCGAGGGCAAAAGATCACCCATGACTCGCGTGTGTTTAAAAGAGAGCCTGTTTTAAAAGATTTTTACAAAGAGTCGAGAGAGATGAATGAGTACAAACATGTCACAATGGGCCTAGTGGGTGCAACCACTGGTTGGTTGGCTAGTGTGTTATTCTGACCTCGTTCGCTTCGCTCGGGCTCCGCCCTCGGGAACCTTCGGTTCCTCACTCAAACACATTAATAAATTCGCTCTTTCGCCCCGGGAACCTTCGGTTCCTCACTCAAACACATTAATAAATGAATAAGGTTAATGAACTATTACCAACTTATGAGAGGATAACTTACTCGCAAGTGCGAGGACCCAAAAGACAAAATATATTTACACTAACACCGACAGAGATATCTGAGAGCCAGGAGCTATACATTAACATTCCAAAATTGTATGAGAATGTGTGTCTGGTCCCAGGGTCGTTATATATCGTAGGGGCGTTCAAAAGCAAAAACACAAAGTCATGGTTTTTGAACAATCTAGCTAGTCTTTTGCAAAAGAGTTTGGAAATAACAGTTGATGGTCAGGTTGTGTACGACAACATTGGGGAGTCCCAATACCAAGTTTACAAAGACCTTTGGCATGCGAAACAAACGAGAGCGTGTATGATAAGTCAAGGAGTCGCCAACGAAAACACTCGTAAGCTTATGAGTGGTGATGACACCGGTGACAAAACAGTGGTCGCTGATAAGTACTTTTCAGATCTGTTTAAGACGAAAGTACATATCCCAATTGGTAAAATCTTGAGCGACCAAGGGTTGTACGCGCCATATGGAATGAAGTCCAACTTCCGTTACAAAATAACATTCCCACCTGCGACAGAGATCATGAAGGCACAATCAGGACAAGTTGTGGCTGGTTACACAGTCGAGGACCTACATCTCGAGTATGAGACCATTCTATCACCTGAGATGTATCAACAGTCGTTGAACTCATATAACATTGGAAGATCACTCATATATGAGCAGGTCATGTTGATGAAGAAAGAAACCTGGTCGAAGGAGTCCACGATAGTGAATCTAAATGTCAATGTGCCCCGAAAGTCAATGAGAGGTATCGTACTTCTGTTTCGTGATGACTCGGAGGACTCAGAGCATTTTGTGTACCCTAACATATCATCAGTGAAAGTAGCCATCGAAGGCTCCCCTAACTCATTGTACTCACAAGGTCTCGAGGAACACAACTTGTTTAAGTCGGCGGAGAACTTTTTCTTGACTTACGACATCGACACACTAGACATTAAGGACTTCTACACGGGTAACAAATTCGCACTAGTCATCGACATGCGGACAGTTTGTGACACCGCAGCGGCTGGAATTGGAAGAAAAATCCTTAACACACAGGATGGTGTGATCTTGGAGATCAAAAAGAGGGCAACAACGAAAGACTTGACATGTTATGTGTTCATCGTGTCAGATGGTGTCGTAAACATCATTGGTCGACAACTCCAAAACATCGAGTTTTAAATTTTAGTAAACTCCACTCGCCCAGTAGTGTGCTAAATTTTCATATCGAGGATTGATATGAAAACTTGACTGTTAGACATCACTACGCGTCGAAGGTTGAGGATCTGGAGCTTGGACAACGAGCGTAGGCAAAGGTTCCGCCCGAGTGACTTTTTCATACCTTTTAGATCTTGAAGTGACAAACGCAATCTGTACATTCCCACCAACTCCATCCTTATCTTTTGTCACTTGAAATCCTGTGAGAAATTTTTTTCTAACGTCAGTCTCCTCGTTAAACAGATCACCGTTATCTTGTACTTGTAATTTACTTGGCTTACAACCCATTTTAGTTGTTTAGTCTAGGTTGATGAGTTTTGATGGTCCTTTCATGGCGTATGGGACCTTTGGATCCTTCGGTGGCGGTGGTGGTGGTGGTGGTGGTGGATCCTTTTGGTCATTTGGTGGATAAATTTTGTCACGACAATAATGCCAAGCGCCACCTAACGCTAAGATGAATGCAAATATCTCTAGAAGTAACATGTATGGAATGTCTGACAGCAAGCTTCGTTCATCTGGGTCTTTTAACACCCTCTTTTTAGGCTTCGCCTTCTTCGACAAGTCACTTAGTTTTTCATTAGCTTTTTTTCTATCAGGGTTTGTCTCTACGATAGGGTCAGTTATTGTCTTCGTCTCGCTCACGCTCGTTTGTTCAGTCTCACTCATATTTATTTACACGCTTCGCTACACGCTTCGCTACACGCTTCACAACACAAACCTGATTAGATAGCCAATCAATGATGATAACACTAACACTGCTGACATTGTTTTCTCACTTGTGTAATCGTGTGATTCCACAACTCGGGCTCGGACTTCATCCTCGGAACCTTCGGTTCCTTCGCCCTCGGGCGAGGCCCCAACTGGTTCGCTTGGACTTACACTCTCGTCTCGTTCACTCTCTTGGAGTGCAACAACTGGTGCAACAACTGGTGCAACAACTGGTTTATCAGACGAAGTCTGAGGACTTTGTCCGAGAACAACAGGTACAAGTTCTTTGTTGGTCTCGGTGTTACTACCAAATGACATACCTAGTCCAACCATTGTTAGAACATTATTATAACCAGGTATTTTTTGTTTTAGAATTATCATGTCACTAGGTATGAGAATTAGTCCTGGACTAATAGCGAAGTTTAGAATCACATTAGTACTTTTTATTGCGTTTCTCATGTTAGAGATTGTCACCGTTTGATCACTTTGTACGATAGTGTCCTCGACGAGTCGTCTAAAAACTACTTGCGTTTGTAATGACTTCGCACCGTCACCTACGATGGTCCATCTAGTGCTAGCCTGCGAGCCAAGAACGCAATACACATAGGACTCTAGACTTTGTTGGAACAACAACAGACCTGTTTGTGTTAGTCCTGTCGACTCTGTTGCGACAAACATCTTATAGTCGTCCAGACTTCTTATGGTTCGTTGACCCCTTCTTTTGTATTTAATCCCCACTTGCCCATAACCACTTCTAATCTCAGACTTTGCATCCTTAACACTACCATGAGGCTGTTTCCTCAACCAAGTACCTATTTGCTCTTGACCCTGATGGAACCCATCTGTCCATTCGTACACGACTGGGACACCACCGAGGACTATATCTTTCACCTCTTTTGTTATAAACCTACTCATCTTACCAGGCTCTCTCAAAAACACATGCATGTGGTAGTACAAGTGATACCTAGCCAAGTTACTAACTAACGAGTCGCCTTCGAAGTGTTTTGTGCTAATTCCTGAGGCATAAGTCGCGATATAAGCAGCGAAACAAGCCGCAAGATATGGATTCTCCTTGTAGTCGTTAAACTTGACCATGTTTTTAGTCACCACGAGTGGTCCAAAAGTTGGATCAAAACTTTGTGTTTCATTTACAAAAATGGACAACTTACTAGGGTCTCCAGTGAACGACCCTGCGTCAAAACTTGGTGTGACTCCCTTAGAATTCCAAATTCTAGGTTGCCAATCTAACGCCCATTTGAACGCAAAACTTTTAGCATCGATGTCGTACGATCGTCCATCGTGTATGAACGAGACCCTTACGCGTAAGATTTCTTTACTCCTGTATTTTGTGACAGGTTGGAATGTGAACTTACTAATGTCAGCGTGAGGGTACTTCTCTCTAAAGTCTTGTTCGTAAGTCATTTTATTAGAATAAATAATGACTAAATTAACTGTGTTTGTCTCCGAGAACAAAAAGGATGTTAATCTTAATGTCTTTCAGTTTAATAAGAACCATTTGGTTCTTAGATCGGCAACCATTTTTTGGGAGTTCCACAACATAACAGGAACCACGATAGTGCATGGGACTGACAATCTCGTGTTTGAACGAGGGTACTGGACGTTTGAGAGCATTCAAAAGAAACTTAAGGACGAGGGTGTTGTACTCGTAGCTAATCACATAAACTCAAAATGCTCGCTAAAAGCTGAGAAAGACATAAATCTCAAAGATGTCATAGGACCCATGTTAGGTTTCGAGGTTAACACAAGTCTCGTGAAAGACATATGGCACAAGAGCCCTAATCATGTTGATGTTAAACATGGATTAAGGTACATGAACATCGAATGTAGCGTCGTCAATACATACCAAAACTTCAATGACGAAGGTAAAGCTAGTAATGTGATAGCTTCGCTACCTATCTCATCGTCACAACTACTACTAGACACATCTAAGTTTTATGACCAAGTGAACACGAGGACACCTATCATACGAAGATTCAACACGCTGTCTTTCAAACTTACAACTAACATAGATCATCATGTGAACATGAGTGCGTTGTTG
Organism: Trachythela sp. YZ-2020; assembly: GCA_016169945.1. Taxonomy (NCBI): domain Eukaryota; kingdom Metazoa; phylum Cnidaria; class Anthozoa; order Malacalcyonacea; family Clavulariidae; genus Trachythela; species Trachythela sp. YZ-2020. Next base: position 3,090,569 of record JADLSH010000121.1, on the reverse strand, counting down.
GACTTAGACTTAGTGTAAAATAAATATGGACTTCAAAACAGAACAAGGTCTTAGGGAGTTGTACCACGACCCAGGGACAGGTTATCAGGGTGTCGAACGGTTGTACCAGCGCGCGTTAGACGACGACTTAAAAGTCACGCGTAAACAAGTGAGCGGATGGATTACGACTCAAAAGACTTACACAACGACAAAGGCAAAAGGTGGCAAACACTCATACAGAAAAACTATCGTTAGTGATCTTGGTGATCAGTTACAATTAGACCTAGTCGATATGACAGAGGGTCGTAAGGACACCAACGAGGGTCATCGATGGATTCTAACGAGTATAGAAATACTATCGCGGTACGCATTCACCGAGCCCAGCAAAACAAAAGGTGGGTTAGATGTCTCCCATGCGATGGAGAAAATACTAGAGCGATTTAAGGTTAGATTTGGTAAGTACCCTGATGTTGTCCAGTACGATGATGGCAACGAGTTTAAAAATAAGAATGTGAACAAATTGTTAGACGACTTAGGCATAAAACATTTCACAACACTCATTAAAAAAGACGGTAAGGCCTTTTTTAACAGAAAAGCAGCCCTCGTTGAGAGGTTAAATAGGACTTTAAAAACAATAATGTGGAAGTACTTCACCGAACACCAAACGAAAAAATGGTTACACATCCTAGACGATGTCACATTTAACTACAATCATAGCGTACATAGGACTATTAAGATGAGACCTGCAGATGTCGACTCAAGTAATAAGAACCAAGTTTGGGTCACTTTGTACGGTCGCAGCGAGGGGATTAAAAAGCCTAAATACCAAGTTGGTGACATCGTTAGGGTTGAGAAGTACCATTCAGGCACTAGATTTGTGAAGGGTTACACGATTAACTTCACCGAAGAGACATTTAGGATTGTAAAAGTTAATCATGGTGACCCTGTTATGTACAACATTCAAGATGTCGCGACAGGTGAGAAAATTCATGGTAAGTTCTACGAGAGAGAGCTTAGTGAAGTGACTAGACCGAAGGCTCCTCCGAGACGAGTGACCGAATCAAAGGCTTCCCCAAAAGCATAATAAATGGACAATGTTATAGATGAAGAGGGTCTTGGTGTCGAAGAGGAACCTAAAGTTGTGGACCCTGATCCAAATCTAAATGACAACACCGAAGATGACATCGGTGAAGACATCGGTGACGGTGGTGAAGTGCAAGAAACAAGCTTCATAACGCCTACTAATAATCCAGATCTTAAGTTAAACGAGAGTATTCCAATCGTAGGGACTGGCGTTAGAAAGGCTGTTGAGGATGCCTTTGAAATGGAAGAACTCAAAAACACACTTAGAGAGTCTTTAAACATTAGTCTAGATTATGACACTGGTGGCGAGAAGACTAAGGCATTGATGTTGAAGTTAAAAGTGACAAGACGTAAGGATAATGGTCGTGTTAATGGTCTCAAGTATCAAGGTAGAAAAATCTTTGTTATGAGAGGCGAAATAATGGTAGAGTCGATTAGTCACTCACTAGACATAAAAAGAGCTCTCAAAGACTTTAAGACAGAATTAAAGTGGGCACTCGAAGAGAGCTCTCAAAGAGCGCAAGATGCAAGGACAAGTCTAAATCCCCCTGAAGTAGATATAACAGACACTCCTGTTGGTATCAGTCTGGAGAGACTCACACATCTTAGAGAGTCTCATTTAAAAACCCTACTTAGGGACTATTTAGACATAAAATTAAACCCAAGAGATGGTCCAAAAACTAAGAGCCTGTTTCGACGCCTGAAAGTCACAAAAAGTAAGGACTCCGGTAACATTAATGGCCTTTGGTTTGACGAAAAGAAAATTTTTATCATGAGTTCCTCACATAAAATGAAGGAGTCGACTCTCACAGACTTAAGTGTGACAAACGCTATCAAAAATTTTAAGGACTTATTAGTCAAAGCACAAGAGGAGCATCAAACAACTTCATCCTCTTTGATAGAAGAACATGCAGGTGTCTCAGACGAGAGACTCGATGAGAGTGTATCTGAAAACACTATTAAATCATTAGATGATAAAATTAATGATGAGAAGGAGAATCTCTCACGAAACCAATCAAGACTACACTCAAAAAAACTAATCGACGACGCATTGAACGAGAACATACAAACTCTTATAGATAGAGACATCACTCACAACCAAGAGAGGTCAAATAAGGACCTTCTCGCTCTCCTTAAAATAGACATCAATCATTACGACACAATGTCAAAGGAGGAAACAGACCCTACTAGAAAAACTATGTTTAAGGTAGTGACGAGACTTGTCCAATTAGAACAGGACTACATTAGGATGAGACAAGGATCCAGACCTAAGTTAGAGGAAGTCATAAAAATTTTACAAAATGAGGTTGATAACAACCCACTGACTCGGTTCGCGAGACTTAGACGATGGGTTAAAGACAACATTGGTGTCGTTGGGCTTATAACCATTCCTATGACAATCGCAGGTGTGATATTTACAGCAGCCACATATGGAAGAGACACTATCACAACGGCTGCTCATGGTGTCAAACTAACAGCGCAAGGAGTGAAAAAAATCGTTGACAAAAGTGTTGAGAAGTTGTCGGAGTCCTGGGGCTATCTTAAAGCTGTAAGCCCTATACTCTTGACTATTGGTGGGGTCTTAACGACCATTCTAAGTGTGTTTTCAAAGGGGCTATTATGGTTAGGTAACAATTTGTGGATCCTTGTGGTGGCAGTGGGTTACACATTGTACAACAAGCACGCCTGTCAAAAATGCATGCAAAAGCGCCAACATGCTTCAACTTCTTCAATTTTCATCCTGTTTCTACTAAGTTTCCAATGAACATAGAACATGTCATTCTTACAAATCGTATGTTTTTTGTTTTTCGAATTGCTACATTTTTGGCGGGAAAATGACGTCACAAACTTGGCGTTAAAAATTAACAGTCAGCTATTGGTAATTTTGTGCACTTATTCGGTAGACGAGATTGAAGAGAGACGTAAAACTGAACTCCGTTTCCAAATACAACAATTTTTCGCGAAGATATAGCGATGCGAATGTCGAAAAATCGGCCATTTTGTTGCTAAAAATAGAAGAAAATGGCCGATTTTTGGAGATTTGAGTCATGATATCTTCGTACAGAATGTTGTATTTCGAAACAGACTTCAGTTTTAAGACTCTCTCAATGTCGTCTTCCGAATAAGTTCATAAAATTACCGATAGCTAGCTGTTAATTTTTTGGCGCCAAGTTTGTGACGTCATTTTCCCGCCAAAAAGTAGCAATTCGAAAAACAAAAAACATACGATTTGTAAGAATGATATGTTCTATGTTCATGGGAATTTTAGTAGAAAAAAGATGAAAATTAAAGAAGTTGAAGCATGTTGGCGCTTTTGCATGCATTTTTGACAGGCGTGAAGTACTCAAATTAACGCCGCTCACTCGGACTCGAGCTCGGAACCTTTTAAAGGAATCAGTGCTTGTAGGTGGAGTGTGTAGTAATAAAGAGATGGGAATAACAAAGTTAGATGAACCAAAAGTGTTTGAGATACCTGTGTGTTTGACATTGGGTGTCAAGAAATCTAAGTTTGAGAATGGTGGTTATAATGTACCAATAGTTGTGGATGACGAGACAAAGGTAGAAATACAAAGTCTTGAGACTACCTACAAGACTAAAAAGGTCCTAAAAGGTGTTCTTGGAGACATATTGTTTCTATCAGTTGGAGGTCTCACAAATCGTCAAAAGAAAGAACTCTTCAACAAAGGACGAGTGATGGTTAACATTGTGTTCGAGTGTGTCTCTGTGTATGAGAAAGACCATGAGACTAAGTATTTAAATTTTGAAGTAAAAAAACTAGGCAAAGTCGGTGAGTGTGTGTCTAATAGGATCGCATCAGACATCTAGGTAAATTAGTTTGTACACTCATGGGTATGAGTGTACAAATTTTACGTTAATAAAATGGAAGTGTTAAGTCTAAATGAAGAAGAGTCTTACTATTACAATGCGTGTCACGACCTCGACACACAAACTTATTGTGGAGTTTGTGATGGGTGGTATTACATAGGTGAGAGTCTTGAAGAGGACACTCGCCATGAATGTCCTATATGTGGGAACTTTAGTGAGGATGAGGACTATAAATGCCCTACATGTAGCGAGATCGACTCTGACGACAATCTCGAGATCGACTTTGAAGATAGCGAACTGGATGAGGACGAAGTCCAAGAAGAAGAAGTGGTGGCTGACGTTAGCGTCAGCGTAGCCAACGAAGAAGAAGTGGTGGCTGACGCTAGCGTCAGCGTAGCCAACGATGAAGAAGTGAATGAAGAAGTGAATGAAGAAGAAGAAGAAGAAGAAGAAGAAGAGGGAGAAGCAAATGAAGAAGAAGAAACGCCTGGAGTCATCATTGGACGAATTATACACTTCCTCCACAGTGCAACCCCTGACATCGAACGGTTAAGAAGATTAGACCCTGACGATCTCGAGCGATTAACAACAAAAAGGAGACTCACTGATAACGCTAACGCATTAAAGGACCCTTATCATGTCGAACGAGGTAGACGCGGTGGAGAAGCGTTGGCTTTGAAAAATAGGATGATGGAGTCACGAATGTTTGAGTTAGAGGCACAAGTAGTAGAGTTAGAAGCACGAGTGGCCGAGCTAGAAGGACGCTAGCGTGTGTTTTTTTCTAATCATGTGTGTGATTAGAAAAGTGGTAGCACCGACGAAGGAGGAGGTAGCAAAACCATGACTATTTGTTCCCCTCTTCGCTGCGCTCAGACACAACAGGTTCTTGCTCGTCAGGCACAACATCACTCGTCTCACTTCGCTCGGACTTCGTCCTCGGAACCTTCGGTTCCTCCGCTCCGTTCGTCTCGCTGGTGACAAAACTTATATGATCGTACGCAATTGTACCTAACGCAATACTAGCGAGTAAGTACTTACTGTAATAATCATCTGGTGAGAATGCTGGCATGATGTCCTTAATGACAAACATAATGTTCTCATCACCTAATATTTTTGTCATGAGCTCATTTTTGTTGTTAATTTTAATGTACTTGTCACAAAATGTGTCACCTAGACTAATCGACATCATCACAAAATTAACAGCCATCCTATGTTTTCTTTTGTCATCCCGATCTCTTATGTAATTGTCCATCAATCTTTTCAAAACGTTTGGTGTCACTTTCGTCTTGTTACTAAGATACTTCTTAGTTTGATTAATGTAACCTAATTCAGACAACTTAATTAACTCCTCACGAATCTCTTCACTCTCAAGGTAGTCACACATTTATTATCTTATACATTCGCGGATGTCTAAGTGTGATCTCCAAGTGAGCATATTTGGTGTCTTTAAGTTGTCTCCTTATAGTCTCTTGCTCTTGTTTTGTGATGTCTAAAAACTCATCCGTTATTGTTTTCCATGCGAGTGCACTGGGTGTGTCAAAAATGACTAATTTAGCTATGTTCTCACGATAAGCAGGTGTAATAGCTGTTAGTTTTTGAGTTATAACTATCGTACTTAGGTTATAATGTCTCGCTGAGAACGCTAAACTAACGAGTTCTGATGTCCTTGTTTTGACAGACTTACTCGCAGCGCAATCATCTAGTATTATTAATGAATTTGTGCCTTTGTACTTATCCGAGATGTACTTTAAAAATGAGTCAACTTGGTCTTGGTCACATTGTATTGGGTAAAAACCAGGTGAGTCCTTATAGACCCAATCTTGATATGTATTGTTGTACTTGTATGTTGGACAAATGAGAAAAATGTATTGGAACCATGATTTGTACTCGTTAACTAACATGTTTAAGAGATAATAGGTCTTCCCACACTCTGTCATCCCAACGATAAGCATATTAAATGGTGTCTTCATTTTTATTTTACCCAACTTTTGTGAGAAATATCATAGCATCGTAAACATCGTAGAGAAGATAACTGTAAAAGTCACCAAAGTAGTCCGTATAAGACTTTAACTCGATTGTTGCACCCTTATCGATAGTTAGAATACCTTCCATATGAATGTGTTGGGGTATGTCCCCATATATGGCACCATCAGTTAAAAATTCAAAGTTTGTTTTTTTAGTATTTTCAACATAAATGCATGTTATAATATCTGCGTAACTACCAAAATCTGTTGAGTACCAACCTTTGGTTGAGGTTATGGTAGGTGAGCCTTTCTCATGTGTTGTGGGTTTTAAAGTTAGCATGTATTTAACTATGTATGTCCCTTGTTGTCCTAATATCATTGAAAATATTTTATTGTTATTTCTTGTACATTTAATGTTATCGTCACCTGTTATGTATGAGTTCTTTCCTTTTTTATGAGAAAACTTACAGTAGGTGTAAAAGCGTTACCCATGTCACCTTTTAAACCAGTGTTACCTTGTAAACCAGTGCTACCAGTGTAACCTCTGTCACCTTTGTCACCTTTGTCACCTTTGTCACCTTTGTCACCTTTGTCACCTTTGTATCCTCGTGGGCCTCTTTGACCAGTATTTCCAGAGTTACCTTGTGGACCCATACTTCCATGATCACCGCGTGAACCAGACATTCCTGTGTAACCTCTTGGTCCAATGTCTCCTTTTAATCCCTGTACACCTGTGTCTCCTTTTAATCCTTGTGCTCCTGTGTCACCTTTTGGGCCTTGTAGTCCTTGTGTTCCTGTGTGACCAATGAGACCTTGTGCTCCTGTGTTTCCCTTGTCGCCTTTTTGACCAGTGTCTCCTTTTGGACCTCTTGGACCTTGTTGTCCACCAGAAGAAGAAGAAGTTGTACTTGAGTCGCCTTTTGGTCCTTGTGCTCCTGTGGGTCCAATAAGACCCTGTTGCCCTTGTGGTCCTGTGTTGCCTGTTAACCCTTTTTGACCTGTAACACCTTGTAATCCTTGTGGGCCTGTGTCTCCTTGTGCACCATGTGGGCCATCGACACCTTTGTGACCGGTGGCTCCTTGTGCTCCTGTGGGTCCAATAAGACCCTGTTGCCCTTGTGGTCGTGTGTTGCCTGTATGTCCTCGCCTACCTGTGACCCCCTGGAGGCCTTGTGGACCAGTATTTCCATTGTCACCCTTCGGGCCTTGTGGGCCTTGTAACGAAGCGGAGTCACCTGTAACACCTTGCAGACCTTGTGGTCCTGTGTTCCCAGTAAGACCCTGTTGTCCTTGTGGTCCTGTGTTCCCAGTAAGACCTTTTGGTCCTGTAACACCTTGAAGTCCCTGTGTTCCTGTGGCCCCTGTGTCACCTTTTGGGCCTTGAGAACCTGATCCTGATCCTGATCCTGATCCTACAGGTCCTTGTGGACCTTGTGGTCCTGTGTTCCCAGTAAGACCCTGTTGTCCTTGTGGTCCTGTGTTCCCAGTAAGACCTTTTGAACCTGTGACACCTTGTAGGCCTTGTATTCCCGTATCACCATTGTCACCCTTCGAGCCTCGTAAACCTTGAGATCCAGTTCCTAAACCCCCTTTTTGTCCTTGTGGTCCTTGTGGCCCAATACCTCCTAATAGACCCTGTTGTCCTTGTGGTCCTGTATTCCCAGTAAGACCTGTCGAACCCGTGACCCCTTGGAGACCTTGTGGACCAGTGTCACCCTGTAAGCCTTTGTGCCCATCAACACCTTTTCTCCCCGAGGAACCTTGTGAACCAGTGTGTCCAATTAACCCTTGTTGACCTTGCGAACCAGTGTTTCCCGTTAGCCCTTTTGAACCTGTGACACCTTGTAGGCCTTGTGTTCCAGTCGATCCAGTGTCGCCCTTCAGGCCTGAGTCGCCTTTAAAACCCTTTTGCCCAATAGGACCAGCACGACCAATCTCACCTTGTATCCCGTCTGGCCCTTGAGGGCCTTGTGGACCTTGTGGACCTTGTTGACCACCAATAGATGTGTATCTATTGTCTTTTGTGTATCCAAATGCTAACGCCATGTATTTATTTCATAACTTTTTTCGAGATACGAAATGACTGGGAACTTAGTAGTCGACCACGAGGTCTAAGTTTGACTCGTTACCATATATACTACCACCAACATGTTTGATTCGAATATACATTATAGCTATGTTCTCGTAGTCAGACACAAACTCGCTTATCACAAATGACTCGTTCAGATTATACACATGCCCCATGACTACCTTATTTTTTAATTCTATGTCTATCAAATCGTGGTCTGTCCAATTTTTCGTAGCTTTGTTCCCAACTCGAAGTTTATATCTCAACTTTATACTGCTGTCAAGGGGAATGACCTCATCATCGTCAAAAATATGATTCAAAAGTGTGATTGTAGAGGACTGGGTGATCCAACCCCCATACATGAAAGCACAAGGAAAACCATATCTCCTATACTCAGGGGCTCGTTCAGTTCCCACGCTCGAGAACTCGTTATACTCGTAAGTGTAGTGTAACGAACGAGGCGCTCTTGGAATGTTGTGGATGTAATTTGGTTCATCATTTGAGTGTCCAAATCTAAGTGCCATTTTATTTATTTATGGTTAAAAGATTGTTTGACTCAACAGTGTAAGTTGTTACATGGAGAGTTGACTCATTACCACCTGTTTCATCAGAAAGTTGTTTAAATTTTACATTCATAAGTTTCATGGTTTTGTACTCCGGGACAACTTTTGGAATACTAAAATTTTCATCCAATATGAAGTAGTTTGTACCCGGAATCTGTTTAGTTGCTAAATTTATTTCTTTGAGGTCCCTCGTTATTTTTGTACCATCTGACATTGTGTAGTATAAAGAATATAATATTCTCATTGGTGTTGTAATATCAGCATCGTCGTCCATGAGGTGAGCTCTAAGAGCTATCCCTGAGTTTTCCGAAAAATTGTTACACCAGATGTACATTGGTCCAAAGTTTTTCATTCTGTCAACAGGATGGCGCCATCTATCTTTAGCGAGTCCATCATAAGACCCACGGAAATCACTAGCCGTTAGAAAGTACAATGGTTCTGCCCTAAGAGGCTTTTGGTTATGGATGTAGTTTGGTTCATCATTCGAGTATCCAAATCTAAGTGCCATTTTATTTATAAGCGTAGCCAGTCATATATTCTCCAATAGTTTCTCCACATTTTGTAAGTTGTACCATCTGTTAGAACAACTAAAAATAGCCCCTGTCATACATAAATTAACATATTTGACATGATCTCCTCATCCATATTTTTCAAAAAACTATTCGATTTTATTACCATTTGGTTATGAAATCGTTGAAGGTCGGACTGTTTCTCTTTTGACTTTTTTCTCAAGGATTATTGGACTTAGAACTTTAGGAGCGGAACTCTCTTAGATTATCAAACAGAGTAGTTTTTCCATCACGCTGTCGTTGTAATAAGTTATCTAGGTTACTTTGAAAGATGGTTTTTAATAACTTACTACCTCCAACTTTGTACTTTTCTACCATAAACTTGGCAGCCATAATATGTTTGTCTAGTGGTATGGCGTTTAGTATGGTAAGCTCGTTAAATTCACTACGGACACTGCTGTCATCATCTGAAATATCTTGTTCCACTCTATTTTCCCCTTCGGTGGTTAATTTTATTAAAAATTCTTGGTCACTCATCTTTATTTATACTGTGTTTTTAATATTGGTTCTAATCAATTTTTAAAACCCACAACATTTTGTCACACGAGCGTGTCAAAAATTTTGCCGAAATATTTGCCGAAAGATTTGCCGAAAGATTTGCCGAAATATTTGCCGAAATATTTGCCGAAAGATTTGCCGAAAGATTTGCCGAAATATTTGTCGAAATATTTGTCGAAATATTTGCCGAAAGATTTTTGGAACCCGAAGGGTGTGTCCAAGATGGCGCTTCGAAGATGAAGTCGAGGGACAAAGATGGCGGACATTTTGACACCGGTTTTGAAAAGTGGTTTCGAAAGCAAGTGGTTTTTGCAAGTGGTTTTGCACATGTTTTGAAAATTTTTTCAAAAGTCGTTTCCGTAATATAGCTCACTTTTTTTTTGAGAGTCGGGTGTGAGCTAAGTCGCCAACATTACTACTAACGTGGTAGAGGCAACAATGTACAATATCTTGTAAAATGGTTAGGGTACCCGAACAAGTTTAATTCGTGGGTACCTGCTTCTGAAATAAATAAGATTTAAACCAGCGTCTGTGTTGTGTGTCTTTTATTCATACTTTAGTAGTGACAATGAGTGGAACACATTTTTATCTTACGCTTCCTAGCAATGCATCCCTGGATGTCTTTCCCGATAACAAAACGACTAGTTATCGTGTAAAATTACCACAAACCATTGATTTGAATGGCGTTTGGGAAGTTGGTTTGTATTCCATCTCTTACCCTAACTCGTGGTATACTTTAGCAAGGGGATTCGACAGTCATATCTATTGCGCGGACAGAAGCGGATATTTTTTGGTGACAATTATTGATTACGGTTACTACGAAACCATGCAAGATCTTATCAAAGCCATCAATAAAGCATTGGCAAAAGATGTTAACGACAACATTAAGTTGTCGTTTAATGCTCGCACTGGAAAAGTGACAGTTCAGGTGAAAAATGGATACCAACTATTTCTAAGAACAGGAAGAATGTCGATTATGCTTGGGTTTGGTGGAAAAGAATTAAAGATCGCAAAAACGACCGAAAGTCCTTATGTGGCAGACTTGTTTGGGATGACGATCATCTACGTTTATTGTGATATTGTTCAACCGCAGATCGTCGGAGATACGAGCGCCCAATTACTCAGAAGCATTCCCGTTGAGGGAAAGTCTGGTGACGTCATTACTAAAACTTTCCCAAACATACAATACGTACCTGTCCAAACCAAATCATTCGAAGACATGGAAATTCTTTTAAGGAACGACACAGGCGATCCTGTGTCATTTGAACACGGGAAGGTGGTGACAACACTGCACTTCAGACAGCATACTTATTTTACCTAAAGATGAATAATCCATACGTACGTTACTATCTTGATCAACAGCAAGGACGTGGAATGCCTGTTTTCAGAGGCAGTCCATGGCAAGTGGGTCATGGACAAATGGGCTATGGACTCGGTGGTCTGTTTCGTAGCGTTGCAAGAGCAGTCATGCCTATGGTAAAAAGTGGAGCAAAAGCTATTGGTAAAATTGCTTTGAATGCTGGCGCTAATGTGCTAGGAGACGTTGCTTCTGGAAGAAATCTAAAAGAAGCAGTAAAAACCAGAGGGAAAGAAGCTGTAAACGTCGCAAAGGGAACAGCCATCAATCGACTTCAAACTTATGCTCAAACAGGAAGTGGAAAACGTACAAAGCAAGCTAAAAAGAGAAAGGCATCCACTACCAGAAGCAATCAGACCAAGAAGCGAAAAACAGTTAAAAAGAGAAAGGCATCAACATCTATTACCATAAGCAGTCAGACCAAGAAGCGGAAAACAGCTCCTGACATATTCGGATAAACATGTATCTCGTACATTCCAAATCGCAAGAATGCACAAAGACAGAACTCGATCTGTTCTCTATACCTCCAACACAAGTCAGTTTGGAAAAAGGACATTGGATAGATCATCAACCTGTTTCCAGTGTATCAGACGGTGGTCCAATCACGTTCCTGTCTCCAGGCACTGAAGATTATGTCGATTTATCAAAAACGATTCTTGTGGTGAGAGCAAAAGTGACTAAAGCAGACGGTGCAAATCTTGACGCAGACGAAAAGGTCGGAGTTGTGAACAATTTCCTACACAGTCTGTTCAAACAAGTCGACGTGTTTTTGAAAGAAAAGCAAGTGACACAAGCCACTGGAACTTACGCGTACCGTGCATATCTGGAAACCCTCCTCAATTATAATCCGTCAGCGAAAGAGTCACAAATTACCAGCTCTATGTTTTATAAAGACACGGGAGGGAAAATGGACGTTGCCGACCCTACACTGGCAGGTGCCGCAGCCAATCTTGGTCTTAAAGCAAGATATGAATTCAGCAAGACAAGTGGAACTATTGAAATGACCGGACCTATATTCAGCGACGTATTTTTCACCGAACGTCTCCTGCTAAGTTTTGTTGACTTGAAAGTTATTCTGAATCGGAGTAGTAAAGAGTTTTGTCTGATGGCGTCTGCGGACGATGTTGATTACAGAGTAAAGCTGATCGATGCCTATCTCAAGATACGTAAGGTGAAAGTTAGTCCAAGCATTTCCGTGGCTCATGAAATTGCATTGAAAAAAGGACCGGCTATCTATCCTATTCGTCGCGTGGAGTGCAAGAGTTTCATTGTTCCCGCAGGAAATCCCTCCCTGAGGAAAGATAACATCTTTAATGGACTTGTACCGAAGTCGTTTGTCTTTGGATTGGTCGATAGCGCAGCGTTTAATGGCGCATACAAGAAGAATCCGTACAACTTTCAGCATTTTAACGTGTCCTCTATTGGAATAACCGTGAATGGAGAAGATATGCCGTTTAAACCGATGCAGCTTTCCTTTGGTGCAAACCCCAGATTTGTTGAAGCATTCAGTACATTGTTTTCTGGTACGGGAAAAATGTATTACAATACAGGGAACGATATAACACGAGAAGAATTTCCAAAAGGATATGCAGTTTATGCTTTCGATCTGACTCCAGATATGTGTGGATCCTCACCTCATTTTAATGCCGTTCAAAGAGGAAATCTAGCAGTTGATATCAAGTTCTCTGCCGCACCGGCAGCAGCTGTGAGTCTCGTCTGTTACGGGGAATTTGAAAACCTGATTCAAATTGATGCTGAGAGAAACGTCGTTTACGATTACTCTGGCTAAATGAATACATTACTGATAACTCGTGCACTAAAACAAGATCCTATAACAAGCAAACAGTTTTGCGGCGTGTTTCCTAGTGATAAATTACCTCAAACGATCGATAAATATCCGTGCGGTTTTGTCGCGAACACTGATCCTAGCAGTGAACCTGGAACGCATTGGGTGGCCTTTTACTTTCCATCGGAAGAGAGAGGAGAATTCTTCGACAGTTATGGACAGCCACCAGATTACTACAAGAATTCGTTTGGAGACTTTTTAGAGTCCTATGAATGGGAATTTAACACTCGTAAACTACAAAGTGCATGGTCAGATGTGTGTGGACAGTATTGCATATTTTACCTTAGCCATAGAGCACGAGGACAAAGCATGAATAAAATCGTACATTTATTCAATAATGATACTATGTTAAATGACGCAAGGGTGTCTCGGTTTGTTAAAACTCACTATAAAGTTATGTTAAAACAGCCCTATGTTGGCCTTAATCAGTTTAGTAAGAAACTGTTTGAAAAATAATGTTATAATAAATGTTAAAAAATTCAATGTATGTGTGTTTTGATTTCTAGCCCCACAATGCCTCTAGCGTTAAAAAAACAAAAATGACAAGAAGAGTCTTATTACCGTGCCAAAAATGACAGGAAAAGACTTTAACAATTTATTAAAGTAGTAGGGAAAGGCCGATTCTGGCGCTTTTATAAAAAGTATGTTTTGTATACGTTCCTTTAAAATATCACAAGTATTTTGTACGTCAACGACAACAAATTATGAAACCACATCCATGTGCAAATTTTTTAACACCCTTAAAAAGTAAACCACATCCATGTGCAAATTTTTTAACACCCTTAAAAAAGTAAACCACTTTCATCCAGTTTCATAATTCCAATGCTCGCTAGCGCTCGCAACTTTCCGAATATTTTCCGAACATTTTCCGAACATCTTGCAAAACATATTTCGAACATCTTACAAAACATTTTCCGAACATCCCACCCCAATATTTCCGAACATTTCCCAACGTCTGCTTCACTCACTAGCTTTAAAAGCTAACTTACACAACGTGCTCGGTTTTGGAAATGGGATCGTCTCAGACAATACAACCACCTTTTTTAACAACACTCTCCAATGTCCTATCGCCATCGTGTGAATCCCACCCTCCAAAATTACCCTCTTGTCGTCATTTGCCGAAAGTGCTATCTTGTTAACTTTCTCCGTATAGATCTCATGCTTCCGGCTCCTAAATGTATTCATGCTTCGGTACTGTTTTTCCCCGCTGAAAAGACAGTTTTTATAGTCCTCAAATGTTATCTCATTTTTAACAACGCATTTTTTAACACCCTTACACTTTTTCTCTTCCTCGCATTCACTCACTCCGTTCGCTTGATCCATTTTATATGCATACAGCTTCGCACGCAATCCAACAAACTCGACAATCTGTTTTCCACCGGCTTCATCTTTCATTAGACCAGGTACTTTTTTGTTGGTTTTTGAAAATAATCCGCTGGGGTTACCCGCGCTATCGCTGTGGTTTTCCTCAAAGTTGCTGGTATCAAACCACACGGGAGCATCATTTTTAATATCTGCGTAAAAGTCTTTGGTTTTAATTTCGTAAGCTAACGAATCCGTATCTGTAAACAACAGGCTAGCATTTCCACCGTATTTCTTTTTGATGTAATTGTAGTGAAAATCATACATTAAGGTTTTGCTAACATCTAAAATACTCATTCCAAGGTATATCGGCTTCTCCAACTTAATTACCGTCTTTCGCATATGCACCGCGATCAAGTTTTCTGTAAATGGTGTAAAAGATTTATAGTTAGATTTTGCAATTAGTTTTTCTAACTTCGTATCGTTGTTTACCAGCTTGATATTTACCCGGTTTCTAACGTTTTCCATCGTCTTTCCAAACACCGAGTTGTTCATTAGTTTAAAGACGTTTTTCTCAAACTCGGTGGTGCCCTTGGTTCTGAGAATGGTGTTAAGTTGGATGTACTTTTTTAACCACGGTTTTTCGTTAAATTTAACACCGCGATGAATTTTGGTTAGTTTTAACCCAAGACTTAAATACAACTTTAAGTTTTCGTGATGGATTACGTACTTAGTTTTGTTATTTAAATTTGGTATAAGTTTAGGTACTTTGCTACCTTCCGGAGTTATTCTTTCTGGAGCCAATGGATACTCGTTATGTAAGTTATGTAACTCGCTAGGATATTCCAAATCCACCTCCAAGATGCAGCCCTTTCCACTTTCCCAGTTTTCCAACTCGTTAACACTCATCCACTCAAATCCGTTAATAGGAAGAGGCTTCGACATAGCCCAGCCGTACAAGTTGTTAGCATCTAAATATATTATATACACAGATTTTTTACTAGGATCATAACATTTCATGTACTTGTTGTTTGCCTTCGAATATCGTTGAGAGATGGTACTAACACCACCTCGAATGCCCTTTTCAACGAACAAATACATATCCGAACAAATACATACACCAGTCATTTTTAGTGCAGCATCCCATGCCAGTCCCGGTGCTGTATAATAATGCATTGGATCCAACCCGTAGTTGGTTTTACACAAACTTCTAAGTTTTTCCATTATATCAGCCAGCAACAATACATCCGTTTTGAGATATGTATCGTGATAATCTCGCATTGTTTTCATATTAAATGTTTTCCAAACATTCTTTGCACGTTTGTAATCTTTGTTGCTGATATCCTTGTTGTTTAGTTCGCTGTAAAACTCCTTTTTAGTCGGTAAAGATGTTTCGGATAATTTTTCAAACGAACACATGTACTCGTACGGAAAGACACCTTTCTGTTTTAATAGCTGACGCTGTTCTTTTGACATTTCCTTAGTCATCATATCCAAGATCTTAAAATCATCATTTCCTAAAGTTTCTACGAGCCCATCCAACGAACTAAGCGTAAATTTTAACGAGTCCAAGAACCTAATCTCACGCTTGATTTCTACTACTTTTTCTTCACCTTTGATTACTTTAACTTCTGTATCTACGACTATTTCCTTGCTGAAAGAGATGTATTTTTCTTCAGTTTTTGGAATGCATTTTATATCTCCTTCGCTTACACCTAAATTTTTAACAAACAAGTGTGAGTCGTATCCTTCCAAGTTGTGGAACAGCGTGGGAATGAACTTTGGTTGTTTCATTCTCAAATTACACTTATTACATGCAGCTCCTCTGTACTTACCTGTATAGTGACAATAGTCTTTGACCTTATAGTTTATATTTGTAAACCCTTCTTTACACGCATAACATGTTTTTGCCGAGCGGTAATTAACCAGATTCTTTTTTGTCATGTTGATAGGAACTATATTTTTAAATTTTTGGTAAATGTTTTGAACGTCTTTTTCAAGCATATCCACAAATATTTTTGTAACGTCCTCATCCTCAAACTTTTGGGTATATTCTACAAGTTTGGGTTCGTACAGACTATTGTCAAAACACTTGATGAGATAACAAAAACCTGATGGTTTATGTTTTTGGTACTGAGTTGTAGATGGTTTTGTCTTATCAACCGTAACCTTACCACTATTATCAACCTTGACAATGTAACATTCAAAGTCGGCATAAACAACAAATGGTATTGCATGCATTCTTTCAAAGTTTTTAAACTTGCACGTACTTCCAGACTCGGGATAAACTTGTCTTTGATGATCGTGGTTGGAACACATCTCAAGATGTTTTTCTAATAACTCGTTGGTTCCAAACGCATTTAAACATCTTTTACATATTTTCTTTCCATGTTGGTTTTTGCTAAGTTGGGAAGATACCAACCTACTAAGATCTTTTACAACGCTATAATGTTGATCGTAGTAGAATAAGTCTACGCAAGTATTAAAGTTCATCTTACTAAGTTGTAACGTATACACAGATTTTGTTTCATCATCGTAGCTGAACACGTTTACACAAACTTTGTTTAATTTTTCAAACTTAGTGGTGTCATTAACTTTTACAGGAAACTCTAGACCATTCCAGTTTAACTTTTCAGCCTGCTTTTTTAATATTTTAGTAACTTTCTCACCATCTCTTTCAACAGGGTTTAGAGCTCTGGTAGCCGCCCACTTAAAACACTGATCATCCTTGTTTTTCATGTTGATGATAGCTTTTTTGTTTTTAATTACTGCTGGAAGTGGTTTATACCCGTTCCCTCTCAACGGTCGGTATTTTGCAATATAAATATCCAAACGATCTATAGATTCTAATTGCCAACCGCTCCCCTCTTTTTGATACTTAGACAAGTTTTCCAGCATCTCATCTTTCATAGCTTCAAATTCCATAGCAGCATCTAGTTGCGAAATGATGTTGTGTGTTTTACTACGAAGGTTTGCGGGTTCTCTAATTTTATTACCAGTTTTTGGATCTGTTTTTACCAGCGTACAAACTAACACCGAATTTACCTTTTTTCCACGACTTTTGGTGTTGTTGATGAGGTTTAAGACAGCAGGAGTAACAGCTTCTAAAAACGGTCTTGGAAATCTAAATCCACCGGCTTGAATCTCCCACTTTTCAACGCTTCCATTAACTCCGTTGAATACTTGCTCGGGATGAAACTGACGACTTTGTTCCTCCTCACGAATCTCTTCTTCCCATTGTTTCATCTCCTCAGCAGCTTTAATTTCATGATCCCAATCCTCTTTGTTGAAGTTCTCGAGACGTACCCGTTCACGTCGAGCCTCCTCCAGTCCATTTGGAAGTCTCAGATGGTTTAGTTTGTTTTCTTTTTAAAGGTTTATCATCACCGAGTCTTTGTTTTTTTGTGTGTCCTTGTCGTTGCTGGGCTTTAGTCTTTGGATGAACCTGACTTGTACGAATTATATCATGAAGATATTCAGCAGGACTGTCTTCTTGACCATAATTAGGTTTACGTGTTTTACGTCGTCTCATCTTTATTTAATATAATGATCTATACAATCCTTTAAAAACAATTCAAAGGCTTTTTAGTCTTTGAAATTGTAAGTGGTTATTTTTTTAGTCCTCAGGATACTCATCATCAGACTCTGGTTTGTCTATCTTACACAGCTTTGTAACCTTGAAGACAAGGTAGCTATTGACGTCTTTTGTGTACACCCCTGTGACCTTAAAGTGTACAGTGATGTTCATTGAGTCTTTGTTTAACAACTCCTTTTTTTGTTTTTCTGACAAATTTTTTGACTTCAGATACAACACATTTTTATATAGTTGGTTTTTAGTGCCATGCTCCTCAGCTAGACTTTTTATTTTGTCTATAACCTCATCGTTAACAACCACAGGAATAGAGTAACCCTTATACTTATCCTTTTTAACACCCCACGTGAATGCTTCATTGAGTTCAAATTTAACTTCTTCAATATCTTTAAATGACATTTCTCCTTTATTAGTATAACTATTATACATTCCTTTAAAATATTGATTTATAAAACTATTTTATAATTTTCAAAGATCATAAGACCTTTGAAAATATTTTTGCTTTAAGTTTTTTTCATCTCTTGTAATGAATATGTTATTTCATCTATTGTTATTTCCTTTCCTAGGTAGTAAGATATTAGACCTGGGTTAACATTCATTTTTTTTGCCGCTAGGAAGATGGTTGGGAATCTGTATTGTCTTCCTGTCTTTATGTTTGTGAAGATATACTTTACTTTGTGATCTTAACCTTTAGTCTTTTACAAAGATCCTCCGCACTCATTCTTGTGAAGTATTTAATCCCTCGTTCTTTTGCTAAGGCTTTTAACTCTATAACGCTTGTGATTATAGGTTTTGCTTCGTCTTTTACTTCGCTGTCTTCATCACTGCTACTACTGTACTCGCTATCCTCCTCACTATCAATAGTGAGCATGGTGTTTCTACCTTTACAACTTTTTTCCATAAAGAGGTAACCACAACCAAAGCACCACACACAGTTATTCATTTCTAATTTTTTATGATCATCGTGATTACATTTGTTCTTATCTACTGTTGCACATCTATGATTCCAATCCCTTATTCGATTAATAACTCTATCTGTGACAAGTGAGCGGTCACAACTTACACACCGTGCACAAGCCTCACAACATGATTTGTTTTCACTTTTTTTATTGCTTACTTTTTCTCCATTTTTTAAGTGGCATTTTTCAAACTCTTTTTCGTATGTGACTTCATCATCAAACTCATTTCCACAACTTGTACAAAACATTATTCCATTTTCACCAATACACTTATTAAGGTGATTACAGTCATTACTATACGAGTCATTGTACTTGCTGTCTTTGTCGTAGTCGCAGGCTTTGATTTCTTTGGGCCGTTTGGGTGTCTTTACTTTCTTTTTGTTGTTATAAAGATTTATGTAATTACAAGTCGGACAATTGTGTTTGCTATCACCGAGAGAGTGTCCATCAAGGTTACACTGTCTCTCCATTTCATCCACACTACATTCTTCTTTTAGATATCCTATTTCTTTTAACTGGGTCAATGTAGACCATTTAACTTTTAACGAAAACTTTTTAACTGACATTGTCTCTTTATTATAATGATTAGTATACGATCCTTTAAAACAATTCAAAGACTAAAAAGCCTTTGAAATTGTAAGTGGGTTAATTATAACTATCAACAAGTACAACAAGCGAAGAGTACGTCACAGATTTGTCTTCCGTTTTAAAAGACCACCTTTTAGTTGGTTTAGGCTTTTCAAAGCACACTAATGATTTAATGTCGATGTCATTTAGTGGTATTATTGGTTCACTGTTGTTTAAATGATTTTTATAAGTACTATATATTTTAATATTTAAATTTTTATATTCTTCACCATCATATTTTTCACCATCAGAATTTATGCAAAAACTGTATTCATATCCATTTCCGTAACTTAAAAAAATGTCTCCAGATTTACCCATTGATCTTAATGCATTAGCTTTTGGGAGATACATGAAGAGCCCCCCTTGTTTACATAATCCTTTTGGTACCTTAATAATGAGATCCATTCCTGGTTTTTGTAAATCGTGTTCTAGCGGTGTATACCATATCATGTTAGCCTTTGCATATGGTAAGCTTGGTCTTTGACTTAGTTCAACAACGTGTTCGGTAATGTGTTCATGCATCATTTCAACTGTTTTTAACATCATTAAATAATAATGAAAAACACCCTCCATCGCGTGAACAAGAAAATTTCGTTGTGGGTGTTTTTGCATGACTTCAACAAATGCATACATCTTACTAAGATACTTTTGTGGGATAAAAACCTTACCACAGACATTCATTTTTAAGTCTTGTTCGCTCGGCATTTGATCTTGACACATTAAACTTTGAAGTTTAATAATTAATTTTTTACTCTTAACATCCATTCCCTTTATTAGTGTTATTTTGTATACGATCCTTTAAACTATCAATTTATAAGCACCCCAGCCACCAATCAGTCCGATGATTCCAATGGTAATGTTTTGATACTCTTTCATCTCGTCAGATGGTTCGTAGTAATCTGATATGTGCGGTTCCCTTGTGAACGTCTTGTCTTGATAGGTGATCTTTCTTAGGTTATCCAAAGCGGTATTTACTGTGTTTATATCTGCGTTAGCATCAGATAACTTTTGACGTAGTAAAGCTATTTTGTCTTTCTTCTCCACTTGATTCTCATACCACTTTTCTTTAGCAGCTGCTAATTTTTCCGTCGCTAGGTTATGTCTTTTTATTTCTTTTTCATACTTATCTTTATCGAGCGACTTAAATAGAAACCCGGCACCTGCGAATGCTAGTGCATTAAATAATCCTGATGCTACAACGCTTGCCATTTATTTATTCATTCTTTGAATGGATCGTCTGGCAGGTATTTTTTATCCTGAAGCATTTTCACCCCAACAGCGCTAACTCCGAAGACCACAGATAGTTTAGCAGCTCCAACTAATGTTGCCGGAAGACCAAGTGGATCCTTAGATATTTTTTTACCTAAAAACGAGATCACCATTGCACCTGTGGTGATGAGAGCTGCGTCGAATAATTCGTTTAATATGTCCTTTTGTTTAGTACCCATTTATTATAACTAAAAAAATTCCTTAGACAACAAAGTCTAAGGAATCTTAGTTTAGGATTTATGGTATTATTAGTTACTAAGACCTACCACTTTTGTATTAGTTGTTTTAGTTCCTCTGTATACTCCTTAATAATTTCATCCCTGTAATCATCATCATGGTGTAGTTTTTCACCACAACCACCACCCATTTTATTGGTTAGTTTGGAAATACTGGTGATGAACATAATATTTGGATCGGATATTTTTTGGCTAGTAAGTTCATCAAACACAGGTTTTAACACCTCACAACAATTATCATACCAACTGTGACAAGTGTTAGCGTATGTGTTTGTGTTAACGTATATGTCGTATATGCCGTATATTTCTCGATGTTTGTTGTATAACTTTTCATCCCTTTTTCTTTTAAGGTAAGACACGACTTCAACACCTACAATACCTACGACACCTATGACAATTCCTACCATACGTTCTAATGATATGTATGAAGTTAAATTAAGTTTCTTAACATCCTTATTCATTTATTATAACTAAAAAAAATTCCTTAGACAACAAAGTCTAAGGAATCTTACGCTGTGTCTTACCAATCGTTAGAAATGGGTACAACATAGTCATTATCCTCTGGCAAACTAAACTTAAAGTCCTCCTCTTCTCTATGTCTTTTGTAATTATCATGGTTAGGAGTTATATACACACAGTACGGGCACTTAAACTTAATTTCACCGTTGATATGTAAGTGACACTCTCTAACATGTGTTGTTATTTCATTAGAGTTTCCAATGTAGTCACAAATGGGACACATATACCTGTTTGAGAAAGTAACTTTAATACCACACTCGTCAACTGTTAAGTTAATTTTTACACACATCCTTTATTATAATAACTTGTATACAATCCTTTAAACTAACTTCTCGATTTAATCCTTTTACTTTTTTGGTAGTCTTTGTACTCAGTGTAAACAAAATATGTTAATGCTAAGGCTAACACCCATAAATTTGAAGCCAACCATTTAAGCCCACCGGCTGCTATTTTTATAATGCCTGCAATGATATTTCCAATCGCACCTATTATAGGACCAAACTTTGCGGCTATTTTTTTAACAGCGTTTGCAAACTTTTTAACAGCGTTTGCCCCCTTGTTTACTATAGTTCTTCCACCCCTAATGATTGATGTTATTATACCTGCGATACCTATTGATACCGCGGATAGTCCAACAAGATTTTTCTTCGCCCATTTTTTAAATTTTTCAAACCTACCCAAGTCGTTAGTCTTAGCTTCCTCTTTAACCATGTCTTTTACAGCTTCACTCTCTGGTTTTAGGTTAAGTTTTAACCTAATATCATCCATCTTTAACTCGGAGACTTCTGCAATAGACTTACATAGTACTGACCTAGCCTCATTTCCCTTAGCTTTTTCTTTCTCTGTCTCTTTGTTCCAGTAATCTTTATTTTTCTCTAAAGCCTCGAGTTGTACTTCTAGTGGACCTTTTGGGTGAAGAGTACCACTTAGCGCTCTTATCTCATTTTCTGTTATCTCTTTGTTTGCTGTTATATCATTAACCCTATCATTAATCTCAGATTCTATCCTTTCACCTACATTCTTTGTGATGTCATCCACAGCATTTTGTGGAAGATCAATACCAGCACTTTTATCTGCAATAGAAGCTGGAGTTTTTTGATACTCTTTGTTAGCCTTTTTAAGTAGCTCCTTAAACTCGTTAACATACGCTAATTTTGTTCTGTCTGTGGTGTACTCCATATTGCCAGCTTTTAGAAACAATATTTTTTTACCTTTATACTTCGCACCATTAATCTTATTAGTTTTTTCAGAGAAGGTGGTTTCTAACTCATCATATAGTGTTGTTGAGCTTGGGCCGTCCCCCTTGTTCACAGTGATACCAAGCCCAATTTTTAAAAACTGTTTTTTATCGTGAATGATATGACGTTTTACAGCACCTATATCATGCCCTCTTGGAGCGTCTGGAATATCACCACCAGGACCATCAACTCTTGTAAAGACAGGGTTTGAACCATCGATAATAATAACACTTTCATCACGTTGACCACCAAAGCTTGTTTCACCCTCTTCTGCATCTTGAGCATCTTGAGCGCGAACACGTTCACGTTCCTTCATTTCTATATCCTCTTTACCAATATCTTCAGCATCCATTTTGTTTATTTATTAATAGCTTTTTCACTTACCCACGAGTTGTGTTTGTTATCATACCCCGACCACTTTACCAACACTTGCCCCTTCTTTCTTTTTAAAATTTTTTCTATCTCGTACGTGTGTGGATTGTTTACATGACTCATCTCCTGTTGGTAAAACTTACCAATAATTGGTTCGGCCTCGCTGTCCACTATCTCGTACATGTTTGGGTCACCTCTAAAGACACCGCTAACCTTAAACTTTTCATCTGTAAAGTTTGCTTCATACCCCTTTTTGAAAATATTTTTATACTTACTTATCCTAACAATATCACCAACTTTAAACTTCGGTGTCGGAAACTTACCTAGCCCATAACCGTATAGTGTAATCCATACTTGGTCCTTATTAGACTTATTCACATCGGCTGGTTTCATTTGTATGCTACTGTGTTTGGTGTTATTATAGTTATTCGTAAGTTTATCTAACACATTAATCCAGTTGAAGGTATCCTCTTTGTGGAAGTACTTCCACATGGGTGTTTTTAACGTGCGGTTGAATCTTTCAACTATGGCAGCCTTCCTATCCGAATTTGTAGAGAAGTAGTGTACGTCATGCTCTTTTAACAGGGTTTTCACACCAACGTTGTAGAACTCTTTTCCATCGTCAAACTGAGCAGTCTTTGGATACTGTCCAAACCTTTCCTTAAACTCTTCTAGTAGCACACCCACCGCAGCTGTCATGTTTTTGGTATCCTTCCTGTACACCGGTATTGTGAAAGCGTAACGGCTTAGGATCTCAACAGCTGTTAGTATCCAATAGTAGCCCTTGTTTTTGTTTTTATACTTCCCCATGTCAACCAAGTCCATCTGTACTTGGTCGGCTAAATCTTTAACGAATGTTCTTTGAAATTTGTGTTTACTTATAACAGGTTTGTGTATTGTGTAGGTGTCTTGAGTTTTTAACCAGTCTTTTACAATCCTACGACTAACAGCTAACCCAGAGTCCTTCGCCTTTTGATACAACCTTTCTATAGACTGAAAGCCTGTGCTTGGGTCGTAGTAGATGTCTCGCAGTTTTTGTTCAATGACGAACTCATTATCATTCATTTATCTTTCGCTTCGCTTTCGCTCTGCTTTCGCTTGTTACAGGCTCACTTCGTTCGCTTACTCTATATACAGCTCAAGTAGTAAGTCCATGTCAACCTTTTGCGCAATGTTTGAACTAACGGTGAATAATAACCTGTTAAAACACCCGTTGTCTATTAAGGCTTCGCTATTAATATTTTTATAAAATGTTACTGAAGAATTTAAAATTTGCTTTGACGTTATTGGTAACGTGGAGAGCGTGAAACACCTCTCACCGCGCGTGTTAAAATTCATAGATGTGTCTATAATGTCGCAGTCAATGTAAATGTGAGATAATCCTTGGTTGATGTTAACAACGTTAGGTGAGTTCTCCCAAACAACAGCACCTCCAACGTTGTCATTAATAATTTGCTTCTTTGGAAAGCCAAGTAGCGGTGCAAAGTTATCAAGATCTAACATATGATTTTTAGACGTTATTTTACATGTGTTGTTGTGTTCTATTTCCTCTAGCGTTACATCGTACTCTTTCAGCTTGTCTTTAATCATGTCAAACGTCCAGTAACCCTCTCCAAACATGATTTTTTGGTTACTATTACCAACGCTAACCGCGGTGCCGTATAGTATGAAGTCGTTAACACCAAAGATAATGTTTTTAAACTTCCAAAAGACCGCCGCGTTTTTTAAAACCATCGTTGACTTGGCGTGCTTGTTTGAGATGTTAGCGTCAAGATAGAGCTCCTTCTCATTGTTTTCTATAAACACTGTTATCTTTTTCTTCATTTATTTATACTTTAAAATAAATGGTAGACGAAGCAGATAAAATAATAATAGCCTTCTACGGTGAACAAAACCTGGTCAAGGTTAAAAGAAATATGAAAGAAGGATCTGAGGAAACTAAGGATACAAACGTTGTGTTAAACATGGCTATCACACCAGGAATTATACTCATACCATCAAACATGATCATACTTGACGAGATGATGGCTGGTTACAACAACATTTTAAAACTTGCTGGGAAGGGAATGAGATTTGGTAAGAACGACAAAGTTAACTACGAGAGTGACTATGATGCGGGGTCAAAGAGTGTGGTGAGACCTGTTGTGAATCCTACTGCGCTTGTTGCACGCAAACCTAGCGCGCAAAGCGAAGCCCGTAGCGCATCCGTGCGCACCATAGACCAAACAACAATCTCAAACAGTCCAAGCATGTATGAGGAGGAACTAACTCTTCTTGCTGCTACATTAATTGGCGGTGTGTTAGTCGCAAGGTTTGTAATTTAAAAAAAAAACAATAAAACTTAACAGACTTTCAACAAAAACATAACAAAACTTTTTTTGCTGTAGTTTTGCTATAAACTTGCTAAGATCTGTTGACAAAAAAAAAACACAACAAAACTTAACAGACTTTCAACAAAAACATAACAAAACTTTTTTGCTGTAGTTTTGCTATAAACTTGCTAAGATCTGTTGACAAAAAAAAACACAACAAAACTTAACAGACTTTCAACAAAAACATAACAAAACTTTTTTGCTGTAATAATAAATGAGTGAACAAAGCACAAGTAAAATTACAATGGTAAAAAAGGAGAAAAACCCTGCAAGAGTAAATTCAGGTAAAAGACTTGCTGACTATAACAAAACAGCAAAAAGAAAAGCAGACCAAAGCGTATTGGAGCCTATATTAGAGGAAGATGAGCGTAGCGAGAACACTGAGCGCAGCGAGAACGCTGAAGAAGATAGTTCTAGTGGGATTAGTATTATGACAATCCTAACAGGTGTTGGTATAATCTCAGGTGTGGTTTGTCTTTACTTCACATACAAACAAGACAAAAGAGCTGAGGCTGTAATCCCAAAAGACACTAACAACAACATCCCTCAAGACTCTAAAGAACCAAACATAAGACTACGTATTTTTAACAACTAAAACATACTCTAATAAAGAGTAACAATGACTACTTACAAAATGGATCAACTACTACCAGAGTATGAGCGAATTAAGGATGCTCAAATTGTTGGTAAAAGAACCTTCATTGAGGTTACATTTAACCCTAGTAAAGCATACCCTGGAGAGGAAATTTACGTTAACCTGCCAGCACTAGGAGAGAACATGTGTATTGTTCCAAACTCACTCTTCCTTACAGCGAAGTTTAAGAGCGATAACACAAAGTCGTGGTATTTAAACAATCTTGGTAAGCTTCTTGTAAACAGCCTAGAAATAACAATTGGTGGCAGCGTTGTGTATGATAACATCAACGAAAGTGTTTACTCCGTCTATCAAGACTTGTGGCTTCCAAAAAAGCATCGAGAAAATATGATAAGTGAAGGTATTGCAAACGAAAACATCCGTAAGCTTATGTCTAAAGACGATAGCGGAGACAGTTCTGTGGTTGCTGACGCGTTTATGTTAAAAATCTTTAACAGTAGGGTAAGAATTAAGTTAGGTAAAATTTTAAATGATCATGGATTGTACGCTCCGTTTGGAATGAACAGTAATATTAGGTACCGAATAAAACTACCAAGCGCTAGTGATATCATGATAGCACAATCAGGTTCAAGTGTTGGTAGTTACACTTTAGAGGAAATTAAACTAGAGTATGTTACGATAGAGGATCAAAGCATGTATAACTCAGCCTTAAGCAGTTATCAGGTTGGAAGGTCATTAATTTACGAACACATTACAATGATGAAAAGAGGCGTTTGGGGTAAGGATACAACCCTTATCAATGAGAACGTCAACCTTCCAAGACAAAGCATGAAGTATATCATTATGTTATTTAAAAAGAAAGCAATTACAAACAGCGAAGAGTTTGTTTACCCAAACATAAAAAATGTTAAGGTAACGATAGAAGGCAAACCAAACTCTGTATACAGTCAAGGTATGGATAAGTCTAGACTCTTTGTAGAGGCTAAAAAGGTGTTTTTAAACCGAAAGAATGATACTCTACCAGTTTCAGAGTTTTTTCCTGATAACAAGTTCGCCTTATGTGTCGACCTTAGAACTTTTAACGACAACAACGTTTCAGGTAACGGAAAAAAAATTCTAAACACACAGTCTGGAGTGCTGTTAGAAATAACAAAAGAGGCAACCTCAACAGACCTTGTTTGTTACATCTTCGTGGTGTCTGATGGTTTTGTAAACATAGTAAACAAATCATTACAAAGTGTTGAGTACTAAGTGTAATAGTTAATATTTTTCTTAATCTAATGGATTAAGAAAAATGGTATGAATAAATGACGTTAGAAACACCATTTAACATGATAATAGTTGGAATGACAGGGTGTGGTAAGACCTACTACCTCCTTAAGATGTTAGAGAGTGAGTACAAGGATCACTTTGAGTACATCTTTTTAATTTGCCCAACCTACTTATACAACCAAACGTATCAAAATTGGAAGTATAAAAACGATGACAAGTTCTTTCCTATACCGTGTGAGCAAGACGATGTGGAAAGTTTTTTAAAGTACATCACAAAGATGTATAGTGGTACGAATAGTCTTATCATCCTAGATGACTGTGCTAGTAGTCAGTCAGTTAAAAATAGAACAAGTGAGATGGTAAGACTTGCCTTCTCCGCAAGACATTATAACCTAAGCACAATTGTGATAACACAGCAGCTAACAAGTATAACAAAGCCTTATAGAGACAACACATCTAAAATGGTTACGTTCTACAACCCAACTAGAAAGGATATGAGTTGTTTCTTAGAAGAGTCTCTTAACATTACTAAGGAGCAAGAGCATGACATTATTGAAAAGTTAAGAATAAATAAATATGCCAGACTTGAAGTACTACGTCGACACCCTTTCACACATAGCGTTGTATATTCAACGTAAACCGCTCCAGTTCGCACTTTGTTCCACCTTGCTCGCAATAGGATTTGTCTTGTTCGCAATAGGCGTCATCTTGTTCGCAATTGGTGGTGCTTTGTTTGTTGTTTATACGCAGCCCGTTATAATAAATGAGCGAAGAGTTTAACACAATGCTTAAAGATTTTATTACAAAAATTAAGAAAGTAGAGACATTGGTTAAGGATGTAAAAAAAAAAGAAGAAGAAGAAGAGCCTGAAGTAAGCGAGAAAATAGAAGACATCCTCACTATAATGGGTGCTTTGTACAATGTTTTAAACTCAGAGCTAATACACGAGTTACCATATTTTTTATTGTTTCGTTTAACATTCATATTAATGGGGGTGTAAAAACAAAGTTATAATAAATGAGCGAAGAAGAAACATTTTTCAAAGATAGCGCAGGTGAAAAAGCTACTTCCGCAAGCAAGCCGGACACAGTGTCTAACGTACGCGAGGAGCTTCTCACCTTATCTGAAAGAGGTGAAATTAAACAAACAGAAAAGTATCTTAAAAAGGCTAACCAAGAAACCTTAGAGAAAATCAAAAAAGAGTATGACAGGAAGCAGCTGGATGAGACCAACGAGTTCATTTCAGAAAATTTAATATCAAAGTTTTCAAGCTTAATGGATAGTCTAAATATGATTGATGACAAAGACAATATGGAGAATGAGCTAAAGAGCAACCATATGATAAAAAAAGATTTAAAAAACATTCTCAGTCATATAACACCATACCTCCCATACATTGGCTTGCTTTGTGGTGGGTTAGTCGTTGGAAAGCATATGATGTATAAGCGAAAAGACACATCTAAACAGGAGGACCTGAAGGACATAGATCCACAGGTTTAAACTGACCCGTATTTTTTCATTTACTAAATGTAAATGAAAAATTTAAATATGTCACTTTACAATCCCGGATAAAGTGGTGGTGCTGATGGTTGAAGACTTTCAACAAGCTCTCTTGTCATCTTTCGCTTTAAAAGCTCAGACTCCACTTCTTTTAGATCACCCTTACCGGTCTTCCTTTTTTTGTTCTCATGTTTAACTTTTTTCATAGTTTTAACTGTTCCTCTACCACCATCTATTATCGCAACTGCTCCGCCAAGAGCGGCCACCACGATAGCAGAAGGAAATATAATAGCCACCGCGACACCACCAACCACAACAACTATTTTAAGTAGTGTCTTCCCTACCAGTTTAATCTTCTTTTTAAATATTAGTTTTTTCATTTGAGATAGTTTAATTGCAACATCATATCTTACTTCTGTAAGTTCACTTTCAGAAAAATTTATAACCTGTTCCATTTATTATAATAAAAGAATGACACACATGTTAATATTTGGAGCTGGATTATATGTAATTGATAGACTTATTAATCCAAAATGTTTGTGTAATCTGTGCGGGTCACAGGGTCCACAAGGCAACGTAGGACCGTCAGAACCACAGGGTCCGCAAGGACCACAAGGTTTGCAGGGCGATCAGGGTTTTACTGGTGTTAAAGGGCGACAAGGTGATGTAGGACCACGAGGTTTACACACCCAACATAACACAAAACTTGAGAAAAAAATGATAATAGCAAAGCTTGGTAAACAGAAAGATAATAGCGTCTTACAAAGTGCTATTTTAAAAAATTAAAGGAATAGGTTACGTATGTTTTAAGACATACGCAAACTCATCAAATTAAAAGTTAACCAAAATATTTAAACAAGACTCGTTACCATAGGATGTACCAATTTGTTGAAGGTAAAGTTTAAAACCTGCAAGCAACGTGTGGTCAGAGGTTACATCTTTAAATTTAAACTCTCTACCTAAAAAGAACACGTTACCAACTATTATTGGTGAGTCTGAGTATTTAATAACCGCAAGGTCTATGTCCTGCTCTGTTCCATCAAGTTTGTATGCGTGAAAAACATACTTAATTTTTAACGTTGATATCACCTCATCTTTGTCAAACGTGTGGTTAGCTATTATAAATCTGGCATCATCGTTGGAAGATATGCAAAACATAACGGGTGATGGCCATCCAGAATTTAAGCTAAATGGTGTACTCACCGCAGAATTGGATAACGCGGCGTAATATATTTGATAGTTCATCATTCTTAGACTTGGTTTAGGACTTTTTGGTGGTGTGTCGGTGTGTTTTGATCCTTGTTGTTTGTTTGAGTAGCCAAAGTTTAGACTCATTTATTTAAGAGCGCAAATATGGAGAACTCTTTACAGGTACCTTTAAAGACACCATCCTTGTTAAATAGTTGGGTTACATATTGTCCCTTATGGAAGGTGAAATCTTTACCTTTGTTATCCTCTCGAAACTTCTCCATAGCTTTCATCTCGGTGGGGGTGACTTTATGATTCACAGGCTCACCATCAAGGTAACATCCAAGAGACTCCATCGCGTAGTTAAAAAGATATTTGTCAAGATCTTGTTTACTTTTGTAATGTCCCATTCTTTATTAGTATGTTTTAGTATGTTATCCTTTAACTCACTTAAGAGCTTTTAAAGCTAGTGAGTGAAGCAGACGTTGGGAAATGTTCGGAAATATTGGGGTGGGATGTTCGGAAAATGTTTTGTAAGATGTTCGAAATATGTTTTGCAAGATGTTCGGAAAATGTTCGGAAAATATTCGGAAAGTTGCGAGCGCTAGCGAGCATTGGAATTATGAAACTGGATGAAAGTGGTTTACTTTTTTAAGGGTGTTAAAAAATTTGCACATGGATGTGGTTTACTTTTTAAGGGTGTTAAAAAATTTGCACATGGATGTGGTTTCATAATTTGTTGTCGTTGACGTACAAAATACTTGTGATATTTTAAAGGAACGTATACAAAACATACTTTTTAAAAAAGCGCCAGAATCGGCCTTTCCCTACTACTTATTAACTTCAAAACAATTACATGTTGTTTATTTAATATCTAAGCCATCGTTTTTGAGGTTGTTCCGGTTTTTCTTCACGTTTCTTTAGAAAGGTTTGCAAATACTTTAAGGGGGTTGTACGCTGTGAGCTTGTACCCCGCTGGCTTGCACGTTGCGGACTGCTGTAATGAACCTCTTCCTCGCCAGACGAACTGTCCATTTGGGCTTGTCTCCATCTTTCCTCATTCCTTACAAGATCTGTAGGCATATTCATCTTTGATAAAGCACGGAAAAATTCCTTCGAACCTGTAGGATTAAAATTCTTTCTCCCTCTCATGGCATCGCTGATGAGATCTGATATGTTTGACTGTGGAATTTTCCTACCGTCCAGGTTGACTTGTCCAGATTCATCCCACGAAATAACGTCCGGTCTTGCTTTCAAACGGTTTAAAAGTGCCGTAGCTCTTGGACGCATTGTTTTAGGTATATGGTCGACAATGGTCACATCAGATAAACGAGCTCTCTCTCCAGGCAAAATCCCTTCTTTGTTTTCAATGTGAGGTGCTATACGAACGGTTGGTATTTGGCTGTCCTTTTGACGTCTTAGATCTAGATAACGTTCCATGTTCGCATAGTATAGTTTTTGCTTTTCGGCATCAGCCATATCTGTACGTTGGAGAATATTTGACATTTCCGTATCTTTATGCATCATGTTGGCCATAAGCGGTGACGTTTCAAGCCTTTGTTTCTGTTCGTATCTATGCAACACATCCTCAGGGACCAATACCATTCGTTTGGTATGCTTCATTTTATAAGTAAGCTACTGAGCACGCTTAACACAGGCGGCAGTAAGGCAGCTAGTAGGTTCCCACCTTTCTGATTAAGGTGTTTCTTCTTTTGTTTTATTGACACCTTTTTATTGGCTAAGGCACGGAGATGTGTCTTGTAGCGCACCAAACGTCGCTTTTGACGAGGTGTTAGTGGGATAACGCCTTTAAGTAAATTCAGTGAACACTCACAAATAGCCGTGATCACATCCGCGGGAACATTATCGATAAGAAATTTTCGCAATTTAGGTTTACATTTCACTATGACTTGAAGATAGGGAAGACTTCCTTTCATGTGCTTCGACATCTCGCAAATGATGGGTTTAGGTGACACACGCAACTTAAGTACGTTTCATGTAAACAACTTGTCTTTCCCCTGGAAGAATGTTTGTTCTAAGACGTACGTTTTCTGGTGTCAGCTGATGACAATCAATCATTAAATATCCATATGGTCTTGTTGTAGCATCGTTAAATGATTCTAATAGGTAATTCGTGTCTCTTGGATACATTTGACGTGCCAAGGTTGCAATACCAAGCGAATCGCGCGGGTTTCGGAATATCATCATATAGTGGGAATTTAAACTGATCGTTCGTGACAATTTACCA
Organism: Trachythela sp. YZ-2020; assembly: GCA_016169945.1. NCBI lineage: Eukaryota > Metazoa > Cnidaria > Anthozoa > Malacalcyonacea > Clavulariidae > Trachythela > Trachythela sp. YZ-2020. The sequence goes on along the minus strand of JADLSH010000121.1, from coordinate 3,058,527 downwards.
GGTGGAAATAGGTTTTGGGTAAGGAATAAAACTGAAATTCCACGGTGATGAGAACCACGAGTAAATAGATCCGACATGCGTTGATCATTAGAGCATTGAGACATCAAATCATCCAGTATGACTAGAGAGTTTTCACACCCATCGGTCATATCGTATAAATCGCTCGGAAAACCTTCCATCAATTGAACGTTTGGTAGGGTTCTCGATAACTCGTCAAATTCTTTTTGATATTCTCCATAACAGTAAATCACTTTGGTCGGAACAGGATAAAACAATTCTTCCATATGATGTAGCATAGAACGAACTATATGTGATTTCCCACTCTGGCTTTGTCCACAAATATAAAAGTTTGCAGGTGTTTTAAATCTCACATCCATCGTGTCCACAAGCAAACAACATAATAAGTTTTATTTCATAGGCCCCTGTACTTTATAGCGAAAATATGCGTTTAGCGAAAGAAATCATTTTGCGGAAAAAACTTTCTTCGATCTTGAACTTTGTGAAATCAATGGTTTTTAAAACTGATGCAACTAGTCGTACAGCTCTACGCGTAACGTGTTCGGAGTCATTCATCACATAAACCATTGTTAGGTAAGCTATGGCACGACCAAAATTGATAACATTCGTTTCGTGAAAAAGCGTAGTTAGATCACAGGAAAAAACACGCGTTGCCATTTGTTCATACAATGTTTTGTGATGTTCAAGACAAATATTTATATGATGCGATAACGTTTTCATGTCAATGTCAACGTTATTTTTCTGAAGCTCATCCAAAATCACTTCCATACTGCACAGTCAAAAACAGAATGAATACAGAAAGTAAACAACGTATTTATTTATAACCATAAAATACAAATAGATGTAAATCTAGACAGAATAATGTTCTGAAGTTAATTAATGTTCTAATTAATGTTCATGTTCTGAAAACTACGTGTTAAATCATCAAAGCAATTTTTAAAATAGTTCTCTTCTTCTCGGCCTTGTACTGGTCCAGGCATAGTGAAGTTTACACGCTGCAGCAAACCTTCTTCGAGAGCCCATTCAAAATATCGACATGAGTTTTCCTTGTCGTTAGGACAACAGAAAAACATACGATCCTTGTTGACACCTTCTTTTTTGACTTTTCGGGATGCACACGGGAGTCTGTGATGACAAGTCGGTCTCGTTGCCGGTAACACATCACCCCATACCCAAAATGAACATGGACTCTTTTTGTCAGAACACACGAAAAACGGTCTTCCGTAACTCTCTTTCATCAAATCTTTGACCACACGCATTTTTGCAAGCTTATGATGTTCATCGCACCGAGGATGAGGCTGCTCCGTACATCTCCAAGCTGTTATGGCTTTTTCATACATGTAGCCTTCATCTTCCGCACAGAAGAAATTGCAGGTAGGGTTTTGACCACAAAACCAAAAGGATCCATTACTTGTTGTGGAATAGGCAGCAGGTTCTCCGTGCAAGCACTTCATCGTTCAACCTAAATCTCACAACAGATATATTCAGCAATGTTCTCTCCGTGAAAGCCGCGTAAACAATACCCAAAGCAATATTTACCGATCTGTTTTATACTCCACAGTGCGCACGCCATGTTGTTATTCCTTTTTTAGTGATGATAAACCTTATGTACGGCGGTTCATGCTTACGTGAAGTATGGTGAAACGAAATCACGTGCGGTATCACGTGCGATCTTCACCTTGACTTTGGTCAGTGACCTTGACCTTGATCATAAAAGAGATCGAATTTTTGTTCACACAAGCAAGCAAGTCAAAATGGATAGGAAAAAGGTATCCAACCGGCAGAAAAGATTTAGAGAAAGAAGGAAAGAAGAGCTTGCTGAGTTGAGGGCTCTACGTAATTATTTATTGAAAAGAAATCCTGAACTGTTAAAAAATTTTAAAACAGAATACGCTGCATCAACTCCTCAAAACATACCAACTCCTCAAGACGTATCAACTTCCCCTCTTCAAGTTGCACCGATTCCACCTCAAGTTGTACCTACTACTCTGGAGACGTTAAGTACAGACTTGGATATGAACTACGATACATCGATATTCGAAGACGTAGCTATGATCGACTTGTCTTGGGTAGATGATGATAAATTTATAAAGGAACTCTTTAATATTGACAGTATTTTTAAATTTTAAAGATATTTATTCATTGAGTATCTCACACTTGTTGTTTTCTTAAACAGTTTTAACTCAATGAACATTTTATATTCATAAGCTACTTATTCATATTTTTTTTTTGTACATATGACAACTCTTAAAAAGCTGGGTAATTGTTGGATAATTGTATTCAAAGCTAAGTATTTTTAAGAAAATGAATGTTTTTAATAAACGCTTTCAATACTCAAACATTACGAGTCGTTATTCAAATATTACGTCACTCTAGGGAAAACGTGTACGCATACCCCGTTACAACTCATTAATATTCATGTGGCGCGACATTTGTCGCGCGATGTTGCGCGACATGATAAGTGCGCACACCCTAATGACGTCATATGATCACCCTAAGTGTGCACGCAACGCTTTATGTTACGCAACGCTTTATGTTACGCAACGCTATTAATATTTAAACGTTACGCAACGTTTTATGTTACGCAACGCTATTAATATTTAAACGTTACGCAATGTTTTATGTTACGCAACGCTTTATGTTACGCAACGCTTTACGTTACGTCACCTCATTATTATTCTTACTTCCAGGCGTATGAATACTAATACTCGGTTCACCTCCAGGTTGCACGACCTCTAGGTTACGCAACCTCAGAGGGTACGTCACTTTCCAATATGGCGGCTTGCATACTAATTACTACCATGCGCACGCGACGCCATTTTGAATATTTAATTTTCCGCTGGATGTATAGGATAAGCTACTACCCTGTTCTGGGCTATTTTTAATCTATCTTTGACATTGCAAAGTCAATACAAGCCATATTATCAGCGGTGATTTTAGGTCAAATCTCGACGAACAATACGTATAAGTATTTGCCACTTTCTCTGTAGGCATTTTCCTGGTTTCCCTGTAAGATATTTTCCATAATTAACGACGAAATGAATAAATAAAACCCGAAAATAGACGGTCGAAAACGATCCGAAACGGTTGGTGTGGATGCAGATATTTTTATGCATTTTCGAAATATCAAAAACGGAGGGATTCGAAAACGGATTAGCGTGGACGTATAGCCTAACTTTAGAAACGTTTAGAAGGATGATACAATTGCAATTCGAATATTATAAATATACGAATATTATCAATGAGAGAAATTTTAATTCGAATAAAAATTCACTTCAAATTGTAAAATAATTTGATCGCTAAACAAATTTTCTGCGCACATACAAACATTGAAAATAAAATATTTCAAAAAGAGTAAGCCTTTACTAAAGCCTTATAAAAGCAACGTGTATTATATGTAAGCGTTTGAGCATGGTCATGTGTTCTTAATGGAAAAAAGAGCCGACTGCCGTAGAACACTGATTCTCTGTCTATACAGTGGCCCTCGATTGACTGTTGTTTGACAAAGCAAATAAATTCAGGTCAAAAGACTGTCATGTTCAATTCATCGGTGCTTTAATATGAATTCACCGATGAGACTGCCTTAACTTCAACTCATTAGCAGTATAGTTATGCTGTTATGAAGTTGTTAATGAATTCAATAGAAGCACTATATAGACAGTGTATCAGTGGTCTACAGAACATATACCGTAATCGCCCTAAGCCCCACCCGGGGGGCTTATTTTTTCAGGCACGGTTGAAGGGGGGGGGCTTATTTGAGAGAGAGGTGGAGGGGGCTTATTTGAGAAAGGGGGGGCTTATTTGAGAAGGGGAGCTTAATTATTTTTCCGTAAATTGAAATGATAATTTTGTTCAAGCAGGTACAATATGTAAAGAGACTAAAAAAATCTTATCAAAACACTTGTGTTTTTGTGTGAATGGAGGGGGGAGCGTATTAGGGGGGGGGCTTATTAGAGAGGGGGGCTTAATAAATTTCGTTATTTAAAAAGGGGGCTTATTAGAGAGGGGGGCTTATTAGAGAGGGTGGCTTACGTGATGGGGGAGGGGGGCTAATTAGAGAGATTGTGGACCTTGAAATTATCGTACATAAGATAAAGAGTTCGTCCATTCTCGTTTACTGAAAATTATCAATAGCAGACTTTTTGATTCTTAAAACAATATATTGTAATGAATTCAAATATACACGAAAACAGAATTAAAGAATGCGTTACTGCTACAAATAATATATAATGCAATATTAGTTATATATACTGACTAAGCAAACTTTTTTTGTCCATTTTAGATTTGATGTTTATAATTTACGTTTAATTCTAACTCTACTAATATAAGACCCTAAGATTTGATCTTCAAAGGGTCCCGGTTTTGCGCTAATATATATATTACCTTTCAGATTATAATCATTTATAATAATTATCTAAAATTTTACTATTTATTTCTTGCTGCCATGTCATTTCTAGCACTATGCCACATTATAAGATATAAGAAGATAAAATTATTTGAGAGGCGTCAGAGTGTGAGACGAATGGAGGTTTCACTTTTAAAAACTCAAGTTTTGATGAGGCAGTGATACTGATACAGAAAATTTACCCTTAATGATTGCAACGATTAATAAAAATAATATGAAAATTTTGTTCTTGCAAAATATATGTGAAAGTGAAGAACTCTTGTCACTTCTAACACCCCTCATTCTTTGTTTTAATATTCAATATCAGAGAATAACTTCAATAAAATTGTAGAAAGTTGAAAGATCATGTACTATTATATGCTTTGAAAATTTAAGCTTAATTCTATAAAAGCAAGTTTCACATAATGTTCTTAGTTATTTACTTTTTACCAACATTCTTCAACCACCTTGTGGACACAGTCAGACTTCTTTTCGCAGTTCCTTGCAAAATTTTCTAGTTCTTCGATGTCGTTATGTCTCTAAGAACGTTTCCTGTGTACAACAACACTACAATCGCAGCACATTCGTACGTACATAGTCACAGTAACAGTTATTTTATGAAACCTTGTTTGAATCTGATCCAGAAAATGATACGAAAAGCTTTCAAATCCAAAACAGTTCGAACTTTGAATCCTCACACAGTCTTGTTATTATTACAATGTTCTTCCGCAACTTTCGAAGAAGCAGATAAGATAGTTCAAACCAGTACAAATTAATATTCTGTTAGTGTCATGGAGCAAGAGGTATTACGTCGTTGTAAAACTATATAGTGTTTGCTTTCCATAAAGTAACTATTCATTTTGTTGGTCAAACTTATAAATCAGGAACCGACCCATGATGCTCGAAGCGTGTCTCTCAAGTTTCTCCAATAATTACAAACGTTTAGTCTTGAATCTTCGACTGGAACATTGAGAATTTTGCACAATCACATTAATTCTGTTTAATATATTTCGATTTCACGTTGGTTTACGAGCATGGCATGACCACAGTATCTATGTTCCGTTGGACAATGAATTAAAGGTGTAAAAATATTGTCGATAATAAGGACCTGGTTGCTTTACAGACTTCCAGCTTTTGTGTAGTAGTATATCAAGTATCCATTCATTGTTTCTCATTTCTTTATTACGCCAGGGAAATATACGAATAAAACATTTGTTTATCTTTCATCAGGTCTAATACAGGAGCACGAGGTTGACGTTTCGTTTATATATTCATAATGCCATGAATGTTCCACTAAGTCGCAGGATGTCGGTTAAATTCAATGATATTTTTCACAAATATAAGACAAAGTACTGAGCAATATCATAAGTTATAAGAGATGCTTTCTGCGTCACAAGTTCAGATCCATCCTGATTCCATTTCAACATTGCGTTTCTGATAGTATTCCGGTGAAGAATTTTTGACCGATCTTTTTCTGTTAAGTGTCTATATTTTGCAGATAATAAGGACGTATTTTCTTGCCAGATGTTCGCACAATATATTAAGTCACGGTTATACGCTTTGGTATCCATTTGTATAGTGTGCATCAGCAGTTGAATGATTTTTATGTCTTTCTTCATTACGGGTACATACGAATATAATACGCGTGTTGTTCTTTTAGCAATCCATGACAGTAGCAGGCGTTTTGCTTATGCCATATTTTTTGCTTCATACTCTTTGATACCATGGTCCACTAGGTTTTAGAATGTTGGTCGAAGTTCAATGTTATTTTTTTACAAATACAGAACTAAGTACTGAGCTATATAGCACAGACTAAAAGTTAGATGCTCACTACGTTATCGTTGAAAGTGAATTCAAATTAATGATTTTTTTTAACTTAGTGTTTCTGCTGAAAGTTTAAACAAACTTACTTGAAAACGTAATCACCTTGGCAAAACATACTTACGTTTTGCTGGTAATTTATTGTTTAATTCGCAATAGGAAATTCTATGTTTAGCCAGTGCCAAGATGGAGCATTTTCAAGAATCGCTTTTGAAATCTTCGCCGTGAAAGTAACGATGTTTTTTAGAAAATAATTTATGCAAACCATTAATTTTACAAAGATGTTTGGTTTGTTATATGGAAATACATGAAATAATCCCGAATCGAATAACATAAAATCACAGACCAACAATTAATTTGATAAATGATTTTAGGTTATTTCTTCTAAGATAAGTTTGCTTAAACTTTCTTGAGATTGGTAGCTGCATATAAACTAAAAAGAAATTGAAAACTATATTTTTGGATAAACGGTGAAAATTCCGCAAACTAACACCAATACTACTCAACATTTCCAGACTACAGAATCAGATACGAAGACCGCCAGTATATCAAAGAAATGTTGAATAAGAAAAGTGTTATACTCGCTATAATAGCGTCTGCATGCAGGAATTATATATATAGGTACTGCCAAATGCAATTTCAAACTCATAGAAATAATTGATTTTATGCTTTTTAAGGAATTGGTTCGAGAGAAAAGTTCATCCGATCTACTAAAGTGTTGCTTCAGCCAGCCGAGTTTTAAAATAGGCAGCCAGCAAGTACTCTCTTATCTTCAAGAATCTGTACATACGTAATGAGACACACAATTATATCGCTGGATAGAAAAAACAGAAGCATTTCAAATATAACTATTAGATGCAAACCAATGATATATTTTACAACCATTAAGATTGAAGAAAACAGAGTATTTGCTGGCTTGCGTATTGTTTCGATATTGAAAATATATCTTTTTGCATCACAGATGGACTTTCATCTGATGAATTTAAGGTAATTCTATTTCAAACAAGTTGCATGCGATGAAAATCGAGTAAGCTGAAGGGTTTTTATACTGACAACAAAATGCCGTGATATCTCTGAAATATGCAGCAAGCCGGACAGCCAGAACTCGGGCCCCGGTACCCATGCACCAACATTCGAGGAATGAGCGAGCGACCATAGTGACGCCAGGCAACACAGATTAAATCCCAGTTCGAATTCAAATTGATATACTTACGTCTAGGCGATAGTTTTATTGTTCTTTGTGTTTTGCCGCACTGCATGCCAATCCTATCTTGTCCAACGCACTATCAAACTATGTAAAAATATCTGCTAATTAGTGAGAGAAAACGTCTGGTTATATAAGGCAAAAAATGAACGAAGAATGGAGGAAAGTACTTGCATTAGACTGACGATATTGCCCATAGGACCAAGGTTTAATTAAGCAATCCTCAAGTGCTAAGGACTCTTTATGGGAACACAATAATCAAGTATATTATATTAAAAGGTAAAGACGATTTCAAACTTACTTAGAAATCCCCACGAATATACGACAATGGTATGTTTACTGTGTTCACGCGAAGTAACAATAGCGGCAATTTGGCGACCCTATCATAAACATTTCATTTTTCACTTAACGATAGCTCACGTACAATTCTTAAGAACAAACTGAAGCTATAAACGATATTTCGCCACTGATTTATTTTGTGGAAGCAGCCACAGAAACCAGGAAACATTGCTCTCACAGAATCTCATCTCACACTCAACAACGATGCAAAAGACTAAACAACATTCCCAAAGCTAACCTACATATTTCTCTTCTATTTTCTCGCAGTAACTACAGCATATTATTAACCTTGCTATCAGAAGGACAAACAACTCTAAACAAAGCTAAACTAGTTAATTCCTTATTATTTCCTCGCAGTTTAAAACTACAGCAGCCGTAGGACGTACCTTGGTATCAACAAATCTCATTCTTGCATCACTCAAAGACGGAAGTACATCTCCCAATTTCCCCCAACAACAAACCCAAAGTTAACTTTTTTGTCGTGAAGTAACAACTACAGATAGATTATAGTAACCATTCTGTGATTTCAAAGCAATTTAAGCTGCTGTAGTAGCCAGCTATAGTAACAGTTGGAAAACAAGTGCTCTTTCAGAAAGATTTCGTTTCCCGCATGGTAAGAATGTTTCAATAAGAGCAGCTTCACATACGGACTATACTAACAAAGACGACGGCATTTTAACGATACACACATGATACATGCTGCAGATTTAATATTCGCAAACTAAACAACGCTATTTATCAATTTTAAGCTAATACAACAAAATCAGAGAACATCTCACGAGATTTTTCTCTTATTTTTTCAATGTCATGTTTTTGAAACATCACGTCTTCTCCGTAGATGGTAAATGGAGCCCAGATCTCAATGGATCGGTACGCCTCTTTCTCGTGTTTCTGAAAGAGGTTCACTGCCCTTCTTAAAGCTTCGCAAACCGATGTTTCCTGGCACAGTTCGCCATAAAATACTTCCATAAACTCCTTTGTGGCATAATCATCAATGGGCCATAGTGTGGCGAGAACAGAGCGAGCTCCAGCCGCAAGAAATGCTCGAGCTATACCTATGACACCTTCTGAAGAAATTTCACCTTGCCCAGTATGACAACAACATAAAACTACCAAATGAGCTTGCAAGGAAATACTCGTAATATCTAGCTGCGTGAGAAAGTAAGACTCTGCTTTAGGAACAGACGAAGACGGTTGAGTCGAGGAAACGTTAGGAGCAAGCATTATTTCACCTCGGTTTGGTTCGCCATGGGCGGCGATATGGATTATACTAGCCCCACTTAAATGTTGCAGCACTATCTGCTTTGTTGCTTCACGTTCCAAGAACGGGCGAGCTTCGAAAAGCTTTGAAAGACATTTAACTTCTTCAGCGGCACTAGGTAGGTTAGAGGTTGGATTACCAACAAACAACGCAAAACCAAAGTCCGAATCATGGGATCGTTCCATGCTAAACTTTAGGGTGTGCAATGAAGGTGTAATTTGAATGCTGTAACTGTTGGATAAATAACAGCCATTTTCATCAATCAATGAAGAAAATGGAGCAAAGAACAATTGCTTATCTGGAACAACTATAAGCTTATTGCCTTTAACAACATCTTTTACGGGTTTAATAAGAAGTTGAAACAATTCTTTCAAAATAATTTCATTGATGAAATCACCTTCGCCAGGAGTATTTTCAACTAAATTTTTAGCCTCGGATTTTTTGCTTGGCATTTCCAAGGGAAAAATCGTTTGGCTATACAAATTGGCACCTGAATCAAGTTTGTAAAATGAAGAATCTCGATTCACATTTACATTTAGCCTTCCAAAAAACGTACTTGTCAGCCACACAAATGTTTCCAATCGTGCATCTGATTTAAATGCTCTAAAGATCACTTCACCATTCAAAACCCAAACATTGAGAAAATTTTTCAAATCGAAAGCAAATACTAAAATTGAGGTATTGTTACTTTTTACCTGGAGCATGTTCTGTATACTCTCTATTTCTAGCTGCTCTTCTCTGTTCTCAATTCTCTTCCATATCGCATGTGCATAACCAAACATATCCAAGGAATTCTGTTTTCTTTCAATGGAGCAATGGAGCTCTTTAGCTCTTCCAAGGTCAATTACTAATAATCCGGATTCAATGCGTTCCAAAGAAATGAAACAACTCGTCAAGCTTTTGTGGGTTTTAAAATATTGTTTGGTGAATGACAGTTTATTTTTATCTGGAACCGAGTTTAAAAATAATGTATCAAACAAACTAATAGATTTCATTAAGTATAATGCAGCGCCTTCATATTCTCCAAAACATCTATAAGCATTGCCCAAACTTTCATTGATACTTGCAATTCCTGACTTATCACCAATAGCAGTAATCATTTCTAGACATTTTTTGTAGTAGTCAATGGCCTTTTCATATTCTCCTAAACGTGTATAAGCATTGCCCAAATTGCCATTGCTTTTTGCTATTACTGACCGATCGCCAATAGCAGTACTAATTTCTAAACTTTTTTTGGAATAGCCAATGGCCTTTTCATATTGTCCTAAACTAAGATAAGCACTGCTCAAATTGCCATTCTTACTTGCAATTCCTGACCTATCGCCAATAGCAGTACTCATTTCTAAACCTTTTTTGTAATAGTCAATGGCCTTTTCATATTGTCCTAAACTAAGATAAGCACTGCCCAAATGGTCATTCTCACTTGCAATTCCTGACCGATCGCCAATAGCAGTATTCATTTCTAACCCTTTTTTGTGATAGTCAATGGCCTTTTCATATTCTCCTAAACATCTATAAGCACAGCCCAAATTGCCATTCTTACTTGCAATTCCTGACCTATCGCCAATAGCAGTACTAATTTCTAAACCTTTTTTGTAATAGTCAATGGCCTTTTCATATTCTGCTAAACTAAGATAAGCATTGCCCAAGTTGCCATTGTTATCTGCAATTCCTGACCTATCGCCAATAGCAGTACTCATTTCTACACCTTTTTTGCAATAGCCAATGGCCTTTTCATATTCTCCTAAACAAACATAAGCATTGCCTAAACTTCCATTGCAACTTGCAATTGCTGACCTGTCACCAATAGAAGTACTCATTTCTAAACTTTTTTTGTAATAGTCAATGGCCTTTCCATATTCTCCTAAACATCTATAATCATTTCCCAAATTGCCATTGCCACTTGCTATTCCTGACCTATCGCCAATAGCAGTATTCATTTCTAAACCTATTTTGTGATAGCCAATGGCCTTTCCATATTCTCCTAAACATGTATAAGCAGTTCCCAAATTGCCATTGTCACTTGCAATTCCTGACCTATCGCCAATAGCAGTACTCATTTCTAAACCTTTTTTGCAATAGTCAATGGCCTTTTCATATTCACCTAAACATCTATAAGCACTGCCCAAATTGCCATTGTTACTTGCAATTCCTGACCTATCGCCAATAGCAGTACTCATTTCTAAACCTTTTTTGCAATAGTCAATGGCCTTTTCATATTCACCTAAACATCTATAAGCACTGCCCAAATTGCCATTGTTACTTGCAATTCCTGACCTATCGCCAATAGCAGTACTCATTTCTAAACCTTTTTTGGAATAGTCAATGGCCTTTTCATATTCATCTAAACATCTATAAGCACTGCCCAAATTGCCATTGTTACTTGCAATTCCTGACCTATCGCCAATAGCAGTACTCATTTCTAAACCTTTTTTGTAATAGTCAATGGCCTTTTCATATTGTCCTAAACTAAGATAAGCACTGCCCAAATTGCAATTCGTACTTGCTATTCCTGACCTATCGCCAATAGCAGTACTCATTTCTAAACCTTTTTTGTGATAGCCAATGGCCTTTTCATATTCTCCTAAACATGCATAAGCATTGCCCAAATTGCCATTGTTAATTGCAATTCCTGACCTATCACCAATAGCAGTACTCATTTCTAAACCTTTTTTGTAATAGTCAATGGCCTTTTCATATTCACCTAAACGTCTATAAGCACTGCCCAAATTGCCATTGTTACTTGCAATTCCTGACCTATCGCCAATAGCAGTACTCATTTCTAAACCTATTTTGTGATAGCCAATGGCCTTTCCATATTCTCCTAAACATCTATAAGCATTTCCCAAATTGCCATTGTTACCTGCTATTCCTGACCTATCGCCAATAGCAGTACTCATTTCTAAACTCTTTTTGTAATAGGCAATGGCTTTTTCATTTTCTCCTAAACGTGTATAAGCATTGCCCAAATTGCCATTGTTACTTGCTATTCCTGACCTATCGCCAATAGCAGTACTCATTTCTAAACCTATTTTGTGATAGCCAATGGCCTTTCCATATTCTCCTAAACGTGTATAAGCATTGCCCAAATTGCCATTGTTACTTGCAATTCCTGCCCGATTATCAATTTTATTGCTAATTTTTAAGCTATTTGTGAAAAACGTAATAGCTTTTCCATACTCTCCTAAGTGTAAATAGACATCACCCAACTTCTCATTGCCAGTTGCTATTCCTGGAAAATTGCCAACTTCAGTGCAAATTTCTAGATATTTTTCATAATACTCAATAGCCTTCTCATACTCTCCTAAGCTATAATAGGCATCGCCCAAGTTGCTACTGCTATTTGCTATTCCTGACGGATCACGATTTGCAGTGCTAAATTCTAAACATTTTTTGTAATTGTCAATTATCGTTTTAGACGCCATTGGCTTACTTTTTAAAGCTTTTCTTTCTTTACTTGAGATCTGAAACAAAAGCATATTAAAACTGATTAGTGGGGCAGAGCTCAATGTCCATCACTTCATGGACGAGTATCTCTAAAGGGTCATTTTTGAGGTGTTATCATGATCGATTTAAGAATTTTTTCATGATTTGGCGTGCTCAATCGAGTTATTGAGCTCGTGGGAAATTGGGAGAGCAGGAAAAACCAATATTTATTTCTAAACCTTTTTTGCAATAATCAATGGCCTTTTCATATTCACCTAAACATATATAAGCATTACCCAACTTCCCATTGCCAGTTGCTATTCCTGACCGATCGCCAATAGCAGCACTCATTTATAAACCTTTTTGGTAACAGTGAATAGTCATACTCTCCTAAACTATAATGGGCATCGCCCAAGTTGCTATTGCTAATTGCTATTCTTGACGGATCACGATTTGCAGTGCTAAATTCTAAACATTTTTTGCAATAGTCAATGTCCTTTTTGGAAGTCATTACCTTCTTAAGCTTTTCTTTCTTTACTTGAAATCTAAAACGAAAGCATATTAAAGCTGAATAGTGGGGCAGAGCTCAATGTCCATCACTTCATGGACGAGTATCTCTAAGGGGTCATTTTTGAGGTGTTACCATGATCGATTTAAGAGTATTTCATGATTTGGCGTGCTCAATCGAGTTATTGAGCTCGTGGGAAATTGGGAGAACAGGAGAAAGCATAAGAGTTAGTCGAGACGCTAGCCGAGACCAACTCTAGCGCTTGAGTGCTCTCCCAACTTCCCAAGTACCAACTTTACAAGTTTTTTCATCTTGATGAAATTTCAATTTCTCCTAACGCAAGCAAAATATTAAACCGTGTCTCATTGGTCGCTTTAAAAACAACCGATCGTTGTTTCCATGCCACGCAGGGCCGTCCTTAGGAATTACAGGAGGGTGTAAGGCCATTTGAACCGACTGGCAAACAAACTTGTACCGACTATTTCCTATCGAGTTTCCGTTGGAGGTCTACAAATGACGCCCGCTAATATCGCACTCTCATTGCAGAATACAAACACGATGACATGGCAGATATAATGCTATTTTATTAAATTTAGGTGGTTCTGGCTGATAAATATAAACAAAGCATCTAATATCAACCTTGGATTTTAAACTACATTACTATAAGCTACTTGTCTGCGATGATTGATAAATAAATTAATAACTTTTGGTTGACGAACTCTGCTTTGAAAAACTTGTTTACACCGCGCAAATTTAGCAAAAAGCGCAAAACACTACCTATGACTTATTACTCGGTCGGTCACACAACATTACCTTTCTTATATAACAGGTTAAAAATTTATAATTAATATTTATTTTCATTAGTCAACAATATTTATTTGTCTGCCGACTAAAATAGCGGTTCTGCTGACTGAAGCTTCGAATAAAATTAATGAGGGGTGTTACACCCCCCAAACGCCCCCCCCCCCTCCCCCACATCCCCGTAGCTCCGGCCTGATGCCACGCCATTGCGAGTGGGGCTTCAAAAGCATAAAATAATCGAAATTTTATTGTTTTTTTATGATTTAAAGCGTTCACTTCATTGCTAAAAAAGAACTCGCACAGCTAAGGGTATTTATTTGAAATTTGCTTCAGTTATTGCTGTGTTTATGCAGTTTTTTTGTTATACAAAGCGGTTCTATCATTGTGTTTTGGTCTCTGTTTATATATATTTTTTTCAATTGTTCATTTGTTTTGCACTACCACTGGTTTTAAATATTCTGCAAACTGTACTATATTTTATCGTAGCCAGAATCCAGTCACGGTTTTGCCGTTTGGAAGTGTGTTTTTCTCGAACTTTTCTACCAAACTTCATGGTAAACATGGAAAAAAACTTTGCCATTAGAGTTGATTCACGACAATAGCGGCTTTAAACGATTTAGTTAAAATATAGTCAGTTCTCTGTCAAAAGGAAGTGGCTGAGTGTTTCTATTCAACAAATTATAAACCATTGATTAAAACAATGAAAACAGTTTGAAAATTCTCGAGGAAATGTTTGCCAAAAGGAGGCAAAAAATTCCCGCGCTTTTTTCCGTGTCAATCGTGTTATTGAACACGCGCTTCAGCCAATCAAAAACGTTCTTATATTGCATGTATATCATCAAGTAAAATTTTCCATATTTCTGAACGGGGCTTTCTCTCGGAATGCATACTAATGCAACAGTACTTATTTAGCAGTTGCAATATGCGTGTGATTTTTCAGACTCGTTTTGTTCATGTGCCACACGAAATAGCACTTTTACGGTATTGGAGTTGTGACGCAAAAGAAGAGCTGGAATGAAGTACTATGCTTTCACTGCCTTGGCATAATCCCCTACCGCAAACAACGTACCGGTTACGCAGTCCTTTCGGATGCAAATTCTAGGCCTGTGCAATTGACCTTTGTAAAAATTACTAACCCATTAGGAATATATTTTCGATTTTATCTTTTGAAAACTAATAGACTGCCTTGGCAACAAACGTCATTGAGAAGGGGCGCAATTTTATGCATGGAATATAAAGCCTTCAGTGTAGTTTTATTGGGTCGTTCCTAAAAATATTCATACGATCCTTAGGAAAAAATTACTTTTGTTCAGAGAGCAAGGGAGAAGTGTGGATATAAGTTTGTCCGAAGGGTTAAAAGACTTGAAGAGGCCACTGAGATTTTAATTAAACTGCTGGAAATGCCGAATGTCTGAAGAGGAGGGGAATGATTTTCGGATTTGTTGTCTCGGGGTATGGATCTACTCTTACAAGGAACTTTACATGTGTAAGTGGAAAGATTTATGGATGAATTGATTGCTATCGAGGTACGAAAGCGTAATTCATACAATGTTAAACCTTGAACAGGGTAACCCTGCTTTTTATGCCTTACGGGGTAGTTCCTTATTTTTTCTATTTAATTATAGTCATTTGAACAAACACTAAATGAACTTCAATACCGAAGAAAAAAGAAAACCTATAGCTACCGATGATATGCCTAAATGTATCTTGACTTTCCAAAACTAGCTAACTTTCGTTTCTGATCGAAAAGAGTGTATTTTCGTCCTTTTACTTCATAAATGGTTAGATACTCCAAAAAGTTTATATATCTCCTCTTCTCCTAATCCTTGTTTGGCATGGCGCAGCGCTAGTTTGGCTTGGCAGGTATATATATGCTGGCCACGCCAGTAACTCCACTATCATCTCTCCGTCCATGTCGGCGGAGGCGCCAAACTCCTTGCTAGGTGAGGGTGATATTAATTTGACCAAAGTACATAACTAAGAGGATTTTTCTTTGTAAAAAAGGTTTAATTTATGATTGTATATATAAAACGATGAGCAACAAGAAGTTTTGCACACAATATTAATTGAAATATACAAAATAAGAAACAAGATCGTGTCATCCAGTGAACATCAGAGAACACTATTCCAATAAATACAAAAGTCTATTAAATAATCAGCAATAAATATAATCACCGCGAGTAAGAACAGATAAAAAATGCGAGGAAATGGAAAATTTCATGCTCGACAATGGAACGCTACGATGATGTGACAAAAGGTATTGCACTAAACATTCCTAATTTATTGTTGTTGCATATTTGTTTAGTTTTTAAATACAGTTAGGTTGCCCAATGTGGTTAATGAAATTCCGATAGAGTTATCCAGTTGATAAGCATTTTAACTTGCATGGCATTCAAGTACTTAATATATATTATATGTTTCCTAATGACTCAAACAAGAAAATGAATACGATGCCTAGAACAACTGTTTGTGTCCAAAATTATTGTTTAAGTAAAATTATGTTGCCACAGGTCTTAGTGCAGAGCAGGTTTGTTGACCAGGCCTATATCCAGCCATGCCCCAGTGGCCTCCCCACTTAACTCTTGGAGACTTCCACATTGTCAGTGATAATGGTGATTGAAAGGTCACCACCTTCAATAGTAGCCTGCAGAGCATGGCTTGCTACATTCCGACCTGCTTCTCCAACTTCAGAAACAAATTCTGCCATTACAAAACTTGCACTGAAAGGTAAAACCCACCAAAAAGGCATCACTTCTATACGTAAATAAACCTGTTCAATTCTGCAAAAACGTTTTCCCAGTTTTCCTAATATAGATTCTCAATATTAGCTTGTTTTGTTTAATGGTACCGTACTTATAAGGATCGTTTAATAAAAAATTTTGCCTTGCAACCCGAGGGTTGAATTGCGCAAAAAAAATTTTACAATGGATTGTAAAATTATGGTATTAGTTATAATCGTTAGATAAAACTCCTATAATACAAGTTATAAATCTAAATCTAAAACCTAAATCTTGGATTACTCGAAACGGAGTAAACCAAAAATTAATTAATTAGCGGTTCATTTTAGCAGGAATAAAAGTTTTCTTATATCTATCAGTGTTACATTTTGGCAAAGAAAAGTCTCGCTTTCTACGAAGGTTATATCGCGATACATTTGGACTCGGCAGAAGAGGGAATAGTGGGTGTTGGTCATTCGAAGTGATAGATTTAAAGAGTTTGGTCACCATTTTTTCTCTGCGATCTCTTAGGGTTGACAGGCAGGATTTTTTAAGCGCATCTTCATAGGTTAAATAGGGAAAGGTTATAGACAGGCATCTCTTTTGAACTGATTCTAGGCTTGCATGAAGGTTTTCGGGAAGGCTATCGTGGAAAACAACGCAGCAGTACTCAAGGACTGATCTGATACATGTGGTGTAAAACTTGACCAGATTCATCCATTCTACTTTTGCCCTTTTAAGTTGGACCAAGAAGTAAATTCGACAGGAAACTTTCTTGATAATCTTTTTAATGTGGGTATTCCACTTCAAGTCATTAGTGATTGTTAGTCCAAGTAGTTTGCATTCAGTTACCACATCAACTTGGTGACCATTGAGCAAAAGAGGCTGGTGGGTAAGGTGTTGGTTTCGACAAAATGAAATTTGAAATTCCTTACATTTGTCACGATTCAGTTGAAGTTTATTGGTAGTAGACCAGCTAGCCATTTGGTTTACTGCAACTTGAATTTGACTGGCACACCCTCTTGGTATAATTTCTGATTCAGTGGTGTCGTCAACATATTTCCATAGATCCACTCCTGGAGCTGTGAGGTCGTTGATCATCAGTAAGAAGAGCCAAGGTCCGAGCTTCGAACCTTGGGGAACTCCGCTAGGAACAGCTCTCCATTCGGAATAACAATCATTCGCCAATTTAATACGTTGGTTTCTATCGGTTAAGAAGTCGCGCAATAGTATTCTCCGATATTAGTAATAATTAGATCCAAAGTTGCATTTTGACGGGTTGGAAACTTTACAATTTGTTTCAAGCGGAAATGACGACAAAAGGAATCGATATTCAAACGGTTGAAGTCGCCAGCAATGATTATGCCACAGTTCGGGTGGTTCGATTCAACAGATTGTAATGATTGAAAGAGGTAATTTCTCATACTTTCATCGACAGCGGAAGGAGGATGATACAGAATTCCGCATATAATTTCATTTATAGATCTCGGTAGGCGTTGAGGCTTAATTCGGATCCATAATACTTCGTGATCAGGGCTTTCAAGATCCCATAATCTATTCGAGTCGATGTTATCTTTCACGTAACAACAAACCCCGCCATGTGCTGATACTTTTCGATCTTTCCTGGCGATTGAAAACCCTGGAAGGGCCACAATGTTGTTGGATATTTGGTCGCTTAACCAGGTTTCTGTTATGCAAATAATGTCTGTCGTTGTTGTTGTAGACAAAACAAATGATTTAAGTTCATCGATTTTGGGTGCCAGTGACATGACGTTAGACAGGATTAGGCCAGGAACGAATTCGGTAATTTCTGAGGTACAACTGTCTTCGGTTTGACCACATTTTATAAACTTTAAACTCGCTAGATTTCGTCCCTTTAATACTGGATTTAGATGTTTACGATGTTTAGCATATGGAAATTTTGGCTCGTCACGGTTGCTGATTATGGCGTGTATTTCATGTGATTTTTTGATAAGCTTTTCTTTAACTTTTTTGCCACTTCTTGACCCTCGTTTACTAATGTACTTAGAGATTGATGAAGAACGAACAACATTTAGAAAGTTTTGGTCGGGAAGGCATCGTGTATCTCTCAAACTCAGGAGCTGCAGACTGTTGTACTTCAGACTTGCCACGTCACCTTGAAATATTCGCTTCCCTTCGGCGAGAAATCTTCGTAGAAACATTATTAAAAACGCTGGCAAAGTGAAAATATGTCATTGCAGAAGATCCCATGCACTAAGTCTAAGCTAAATATATATTAGGTGTATCCTCAAAGAGCTGTCGCTGGCTATGATTACGATTTAAATACATGCTACAAGCAATAGTGCATCTGATACTTATAAAAATAGGTACCCACTGGGTACGTGTGTACACGGTGTGTCTACTGGCCTCTACTGTGTATACAGCTGTTTGAATCGACACCACAAAAGCATAATATATACGATTTTGGGGGGTATAGGAGCATTTTTGTAGCTTAATATAGACTGAGAAAGAAACTTAATATACTTAGTCGGTATTTCAAAACAAGGTAAAAAGCAAAAGAGCTATCCACCCACTGGATGTAGCTTTGTTATGCTAAATGCTTTTAGTCCAACTGCAAAGGGCCTATTCCCAATTTCCTTGAGCATGTTAATGTTAAGCATATTATTAAGGTTAGTTAATCTTTCCACCTGGCATATCCTGGACAGTGTTAACCATAGCGCGTTGTTCTATTGTTTATGCTATATTGTAGGCTGTTAACATGGTTTGGTAGAAAACGCGGGGTCGGGGGGGGGGGGGGCGGGGTGAAATTTCGGGGTGAAATTACGGGGCGAAATTGCGGGGTATTATCATTTAATATTAAACTAAGACTACGAATCATGACAGAACATTTACATTATACCAGAATGCATCCGTTAAAGCATATCACGCCGCAAAATACGCTACGCGGTCGTGCAGTGCACAAACGTGTGTATATAATATATAGGGTATATTCTACGCTACATGTACAGGAAATGTTTACATCTAGGTATGCTAACACAGAGAAATTTTTAAAACGGGGTTATTTCAGATCAGTGGGTTCAAACTAACATCATGTCTGTCATCATGTCATCAAAGCCCAGAGCTTTGTATGTATTTAATATCAAGAACATTAATTGTAACAAAGGACATGCATGCATGTTTTCTATATGGCGGGGTGTTTAATGTTATACTACTCGTGTAGAAATGTACAATTTTGTAACTAGGAAAGCAAGGGGGTCGCTACTTTCGGGATTCTACGGTATTAAAAACGTAATTTTGTGTCCATTCGTGCACTACTATTCATGTTTAAACAATTTTAGCTTGCGAAATATTTAAACAATTTTAGCAATTCTATGCGAGTGTATATTTTCAGCACAACTTTGTCCAACTGCATGCAATCCAATGGCAATGCTATGCTATGCTATGATGGATAACGAGCTAGCATAAAAAATGGCGGATCATTTTAATTGACCGACAGAAGGGCTACTCTACGAGGAGATTTCTTACATAAACTCGTTCAATTTGTCTTAACCATGTGAATCAAATTTTTAAACTAGCTGTATTTGCATCCTTAAAATAGTTCGTTTGATTTACACCCACTCTTAGCGAATTCTTGATTTAGAAAGACCAGGGCCGTAGCTAACCCCTAATGATGGGGGGCGGGGGGTGCAGATGAAAAATTTCCGAATAGATCTCTAAATCTCCAAATAACATCAGTTTACATGTGTCCGATACGTGTCAAATTTGATCTCTATTCTTAACTCGGTAAACTGTTCCCAGTTTCCAACAATCTTTTGTAGGTTTACATGCGAAAATATGACAAAAACTCATTAGGGGGGAAATTTGTTCGCGCAAACCGGTTCCCCTATATATGTTCCCCTATTTAGACTAAAAACATAATTCTAGTATTTAATATCCTATTTAATGCGTGCATGGCAGTTAGATATTAAGCGTTCTGAGAATGAATTGTGTTCTAAAAAGTAAATAGACAAATGCACGCAATGGTGCCGGTCTGTTTCATAACACAATTAAAATAGGCTAAGGTTGTTACTATATATATAAACACAGCATGACGCTATACCAAGAAACGATTTGATAAATCAATTAGCGATAAGATATCCACCTTTAAAACTGGTTAGGTATAATAGGTGAATCAATATCGTGTAATTAATACAAATGTTATAGATAAAACTAAAAGAATATATAGTTTATATTATCAAAATTGAAGCTTGTATTCAAAGGAATGGAAATTTTCAGAAATTCAATTAGAGTACAGCAGTATATATAGCTATACATAAAGTGCTAATTGAGCATTTTGTTTATTCAAAACTGTATTTGATATCTATAATTGTTTGAGAGGTGAAAACGTATATAACGACAAGATTATTCAATATCTCAGTACGAAATTGACCACCCTAAAATACGGCAATGAGAAATCTGAGAAAATGAGAAATTTATCTGCCAATGTAATATGAATAATCCTTTCTTCATAACAAATAATCTTTCTGTACCAAATTAATTCATAAGCAATTGTTATTTTTACCACTATATATTAATTTATCGCTTCCCTTAATTAACACTACATCTGGCTGATCTTGTCATGATGAGCTCCGTTTCCTGTGCTTTAACGTTTACCCAATAAACCAGTCAGACAGCGCGTTGGAATGTTTATGGCAATGTGCGTATTGCACAACTCACATTCCGGTTTATTCATTTTTGAAATCAATAACATATTAATTATTAATAAACAAATTACTAATAAAAGTAATTAACAGTTCGCACCTCTGAGTTCGCACAGAAAAGGTAGGGTAATTAAAACGGTAGTTTGGAAAACACGGAATGACGGAATCCGGAATATTCCGGAATCTGGAATCTGGGTTAGGGTTAGGCCTAATCCTAACCCTAACCCAAATTCCGGATTCCGGAATATTCCGGATTCCGGCATTCCGTCATTCCGTGTTTTCCAAACTACCAATTAAAACGCCACGAGTCTCCTTGGG
This sequence comes from Trachythela sp. YZ-2020, assembly GCA_016169945.1. Lineage (NCBI taxonomy): Eukaryota > Metazoa > Cnidaria > Anthozoa > Malacalcyonacea > Clavulariidae > Trachythela > Trachythela sp. YZ-2020. Next base: position 3,037,048 of record JADLSH010000121.1, on the reverse strand, counting down.
TAAAGGAGATATACTCCACCCCATCATGACAAGGAATCCGCAGATGAAGTGCAATAATTATGTTAAATTCTATCATAAAATTTATGAGCTATAAAAGGCAAACTTTTAACAGTTGCTAGAAATGTATTACCAGCTACTCAAGCATGTCTTGCCCCTGCGTTGACCTGTTAAGCAACTGCGCGCAAACCTGGAAAGATTAGAATATGCAGAGAACTGCCAGCCTTGCCCCTGCATCAGCATTAACAGCCCGCTACAACTGAATAATTCGTCATACATAATCACGGTCGTCAAGTCTTGCTTCAACTTGACAAAAATAGACGTGCATGTAAATTAGTTTGCTTCCATGCAAAGACCAAATTCTCTTTGCCTTGAAATCAGATGTTGTGTATCAGTTCAACACTTCAAGTGTCAAAACTGTGGTGCTTTGTAACACGGATCTTACCGAACTGTGGCATTGCATCAAAAATTTGTATCGCTACCTCTCCAACAAACGTCTACGACTGCACCTCACTGATCTGAAAATATAGTACCTGGATCGAGCTTCTATACCTATGAAAATTGAAGTCAGTTTTGGATTTGGCGGCCATATTGGAGTGACCACCAATGGTCGTCGTAGATCGAAGGAATTTGAAGGAAGTATTTTCAATTTGCGCTGTGTTGCGCGATGGAATTACTGAAGTTTAATTGGAAATATGTAAAGGAGTTGGTATATTGTTAAAAATCACCGATTTGGTTTGATTTCGGGCGTTTCTCGGCAAAAAACTGTTCGCGTGTGTATGTTCATGTTGTTGTCAGCCATGAGTGAGCATATTCACGTGAAAATTTTGGAATAAATCGCCGTACTGTGCTTCTCGGCGTAGTAATCAAAGAAATTACAAGAGAGGAGACAGTTCCACATGTAAAAGTAATACTGGGCAAATAGTGATGGCGAAAGATCGGCCTTAAAACGGGTTTTTGTGACGATTAAAGTTGACGAAGTTTGCGTGTTGTAGCTACAACAATTAACAATTGATTGTTGTTGCCCGGCGAACGGACGTTGTTCAACTTGTATCAAATACGACAGTATATTTAATAGGTCCAAGAAAATAGTTCATTGTTTGCTGAGGCACAATAAATAAAAAGTACTTATGCTGTTATGAATTTTTCATTGTATTTTTCATTGAATTTTTCATTGGAAGCAGGGGTGGTGCTAGTGGGGAATACATGCTCTGTTGGGTACCCATTGGGGGAAATACACCAATATATCAGGGATTGTCATATTCAAAATCACGTTTCAAAAATTAATAGACTCCTTTCCAGAATCTGAAATTTAAATTATTTTTCAGTATCCATTCCAACTGGGTTACCCATTCCTGACCCATCTCACTGTTGCAAGTAACAATAACAACATAAGACACAACAGTGAACAACTAAACACAAAATAAGTTGGTATCATGATACACTAAGATGCATTTAAACCTTAAGCAAACTTCTATACACTTGTCTTGAATGTTGATCAAAGACATTTAATGTTATACCAATGTTTGATATTTGGTAGTATCCAGTCAGGATACAAGTCATTCACGGTTTAGTATCCAACACCAAATTTTAGTATCTTGTCGATATCGGGATATTGCAAATTTCAGACCTTGCTTTAAAGAATTGCAACGCGAATATTAGAAATGCAAAAAGTCAACACCTGTCAGTATAAATGTCGCGTCATATAGGGATATTCGAACAATGCCTAGCTCTTTCTTTCACAAACGTTTAGAAGGATACAATTAAAATGCGAATATTATCGATAGAGTTGTGTGTTGTTGTATACCTTTGTCAAACGCTACTACAAAACAATAATACTATCAAACTCTTTTATATACGGATTGACCTCAATCACGTCTTAGTGACTCTCAAACGCAGACGAAAGCGTTGATGCAGACTTAACGATTTTCATAGAATACACTGATCAATACCTATTTCTTTTAATAACAATTTGAACTACACGCCTTTTAAACTTGACTTCGATGTATATAAAAACACCCGTTTGATAAACTTTGACAACTGCTTCGCTGTAAGCACAATGCAAAAAGAGACTGAAGCTTAAAGCAACGAAAGCACTATCCGCTTCTGAAGAGTGTGTCGCCAATGTAGTGGAACACCTTTAATCAATCAACACCTGCCCTAAGTTATATTTTCAATATTATAGTGCTCTATAGAGTCCGCCTCTTGTAAGCTCTTAATACGCAGTTGCGTAGCATTTTAATTGCGAAAATTGTCGGCTCATTAGAATTTACAATATAATATGCAAATTTACGGACCGTTTGTGATTAAATATTAAGCGGTATCCATAGCTATGCGTATGGCCATAAAAATACAACTAAGCGTTGAGCCGTGGGGGTCTCTAACATAAAGTTACCAGTTTGCAACTGACATAAGCGCAATTCAGTTAGGGGGCTCAACATAGGGGTCATGGAGTTAGTGGGCACATTCTAGGAAAGTGGTGGTAGCGGGCGACGCGGTATTTGGAAAAGTGTGCTCGTACCCCCATTATATATACTACTACGAAAACGAAAGTTTTCAAAAACGCTTGCGTGTGTTCGTGTTGTTTGCTGTAATTTTTGCTGAATTGCTTGTCTCGAATTGGATATATTGATCAAGCAATATCTTACTAAGCTGAAACTTTTGCTGAATTGCTTGTCTCGAATTGGATATATTGATCAAGCAATATCTTACTAAGACAATATAACAAAATATTATTCTATAATACCAAAACTATTATATAAACTGTTAACGTAGCCACGCGCGTTTTTTCAATTCAACGGTTTAATAACAAAACTGTTACAAAAACTGTAAACTGCCTTCTGAATTGATGTGTGAATTGACTGACAAATCGTAGCTTCAAGACTTGTGTTACTGTTTAACCTTTAAAGTTCTCGAAATTTGTTGGATTGAGTCTTTCAATCTAACAAGCTATAATAACAAACTATTACATAAACTGTTAACGTAGCCACGCGCGTCTTACACTGTACAGACCTGCAGGGCGTTGACGCAAACTTATCAATTTAGGGTACACTCGGGATAATGCAGATCTATTTTAATAAAAACTTGAAGCTCTCACCTTTTAACTTAAACTTGCGGCTTTAACTACGAACTCTAATATTCACTTGACCTTAAACAATTGCAACGCGAATATTAGAAATGCAAACAAGTCAACACCTGTCAGTATAAATGCCGCGTCATAAAGGGATATTTGAACAATGCCTAGCTCTTTCTTTCACAAGAGAGATACAATTAAAATGTGAATATTATCGACAGAGTTGTGTGCCGTTGTATACCTTTGTACAAAACTATAATACTACAAAACTATAATACTATCAAACTCTTTTATACGGATTGACCTCAATCACGTCACTCTTTGACTCTGTTAAACGCAGACGAAGGCGTTGATGCAGACTTACGATTTTCATAGAATACACTGAACAATACCTATTTCTTTTAATAACAATTTGAACCACACACCTTTTAAACTTGCCTTCGATGTATATAAAAACACCTGTTTGATAAACTTTGACAACTACTTCGCTGTAAGCACAATGCAAAAGAGACTGAAGCTTGTGGGCAATCCCGATATATTCCGTCACGATTTCGTGAAAAAATTCATTCCCGATGGTCAATAGCGGCTCAGTATACCTACCAATGCATTGTGGTATTACCCCATCAATGCTTTGCGGGCTTAACGATATATAGGAGGAAGTGATGTCATGATAAATACGAATATATAACAACAGTTTTTGTCACGATTTCTTGTTGCAAATTTTCAATTTTATCACCCAAAAATACTATTTTCCAAACGAAACAATATCACAGAAGACAACACGCTCCTCAATCACCCATCCCTAAGTTTATATTCATTTTATCGCGCAAAATCTGACACGTGACCAGTTCCAACCAGGGTATTTCCTGCAGCTAGGAGCGTTAGAGGAAAGAGCCTGGGTACGATCGAGGTTGTAGACGAATTTGATTGAACAAATCAAATTCGACGGTAGTGCGTCGTATGAAATGAATTAAATTCGTCTGATGAAATTAAATTCGTCCAAGACGTTTTACTCAAAGGGATAAAACGTCTGTAGCGCGTGTCTTCGGCATTTCATGTCGTATCATCGTGTCAAATTAAATACATTCATCTAGAACTATATGTTAATACGAATTTCTGATTGTGATTCGTGTTAATCAAGATATAATCCATGATGGCTTCTTATGAATTCAACTCGTCCGTAATAAATTTGTTTTTCGAAATCGGAAACGGTGTGAAACTCGACCAATCGACGAATTTAGTAGCGAATTAAATTCGTCTGAAATAGAATCGACGTATGCACGAATAGGCCTTGGAAAACGTCTGTAAATAGTACACTCGTGAACACTGAATTTTGCGTGAGAATACTGATGCTTGCACATAACTGCGCTAACGTGAAATGTTTATGAAAAATGCCAAAGCTGAGGCCGGTTGTATAAAACTCTTAACTACTTTTAACTACTGACTCGTTTTGTAGTTGAATAGTAGTCTAAAATACACGATTCTGATTGGTTAACCTTCACACTAACTATATATAGGTAACTTTAATCAAATGTTGCCCCAGGTATAAGCATTTCTCTGTTTGCTTAAAACGAATTGACACTGCATGTAAAAACAAATTTGTTGGAACAACCCATGAATTAGTTGTCTCAGATTCATTTTGAAAAATGACGCATAAAAAGCATTAGAAGTGTCTGTCATTTTGTAGCCATGCGAAGACTAAAATCATTGCTTACATACAACTTTCCCCCCCCCCCCCCCCCCTTTACGAAATATAGTGTAATATACATCTAGGATAAATTGTACATGAAATGTATTTATTTATTCTTTCTAAATGCGATGCGATTTGATGATTTTCAAATCAGTATCAAGGCTATTTCACACTCACCCCTGCATACTAATTTCATCCCAAAAAATTGGCTTAATTTATCTAATTCGTTGTGTTTTTCTTATTCTTTCCACACACGTAGCTCCAGATGGTCCACCCAACGACGCACGCACGACGCACGTGGGAACCACGAGCATTTCGTTGTCATGGTTACTTCCAGATTCCGAGTTGCGCAATGGATGGATTATCAAACATACCATCTGCATCCGGGTCTTCAACACGTCTCCTGGCCCTTGTCAGCGACAAATCGTACTCGGTAAAGATACTAATGAGAATACGGTGACTGGACTGAAACCTTACACGAAGTATATCTTTGAGATATCCGCTGGCACAAGCGCTGGGTTTGGGCCACCTGCTCTGGTGGTTAACAGAACGTTACAGACAGGTAAGGTACTGTTTTGAACATCTGTGGATACTATACAAGATTCACTTACACTTGCAGACGTCGTTGTTACCCAATACAACATTTCGGTATTTATGCCACGAATATTTCCTTGGCCTGGGAGCCTCGCTCTCGTGAATAAAAAAGAAATGCAATTCGTTCACATTTCACGAGAATGAGGATCCAAGCCAAGGGGAGATTTGTGACGTAACCTGATGATGACTTCGTGATCCCCTCTCGCCAGTTCAATGCGTGAACAATCCATAAAGCTCGACGTTGATTTGGTTGATTTGGAGGAGTGGGGGCTTAAGAAGGGCAGCATGATGTTACGCGTGGAATTTTTTTATAGGGGGTATGCGTATTTTGTATAGAGGGAAAGGTAGTCTCAACCAGTTATGTCCAAGATTGCGACAAAGGGGCTTTAAAATGGTGTGGGACAAGACGAGACGGGGGCTGTCGCAATGAAATATACTTGGAAAATTCCAATATTTATTGTTGGTTCTAGTAATTATTCAATTAGTGTTTTTGAACAAAGTTTCTCACTGTCTCAATCGCGCTCCACCTTTTCAAGGCATGGCGAAGCTACTTCATGCTAGAGTCACATAAATGTTCTAATGGTAGGATCAAAGTCATCCAGTAGAGATTACCAAAATAATTCTAACACTACAATTCCAAAGAACGCGAATGACGCGTTCTGAGTCGGGATAAAATGGAATACTTTGATATGCATATTCTAATTCTTCCAATCGCAGCTATATGTTTTGATTCAAGTGCAGTGCACAGAACTAAAATGTATTATCATCGAACTAAAATATTTCTTTTATTCGTTTTAGCGCCATCTGGTCCTCCGACAGATTTACACATTGCCAACTTCACTCATAATCAGATGAACGTCACGTGGTCGCCCCCAGACCCCTCAGAAAGAAACGGCGTGCTTACCGAGTATTCATTGTGTATTAGAAACCAATCCTATAACTTCTGTCTGCATGAAGATATTGTTCCATATACACAGACATCGTACATGTTTAGCGGGCTTAGACCGTATCGTATTTACAGTATTGAGATCAAAGCAGCCACCATGATTGGTTTTGGCCCGCTAGGGAGGATTACCCAAAGAACAGCCCAGTCAGGTTTGTAGGGCCAAGGTTTTTAGATATAGTAAATTCGAACCAGTGGCGTATTACTACTACCAGTTCAGACCGGGCGAACCCGGGGGCGCCCAACCCAAAGGGGGCCCCCCAGGCAGCCAAGCTCGACTGTAGAGCAAAAAAAAATTGACAGGGAAGACTCTGAGAAACGAAAAATGCATGAACGCAACAACAAAATATATATTCTTCTTGATATATTAAAATGTCGTTTTCTGACCGTCAGAATTCTGTAAAATCTTCCTCCAAAGTCCAGGAAATGGCATTTCAGAGACTCTAGATTTAAAAATTTTTCGGCGGGCATGCCTCCGGACCCTCCTAGAATGCTCGTGCCTTTGGCGCGAGTTTGTGCCTTCGGCACTCGTACTAGGGGGGCATTCAAAATATACGGGGGTCCCCTGATATAATGTTACGCCACTGATTCGAACCACTCCTTACGGACATCTCTCTGATATAAATACCTCTCTAACATTTGCTCCCCCCGTATTTGAATAAGCTAGAAATGAGGCACTAAAGGACATGTTATACGGGGCGATTTTTGATACAACTTGCAACGCAATTTTTGCACAGAGCCATGTTATGTAGAAATACCCGCACAGAAAAACAGTGAACATGGTCCGCTTTTCACTCCACCGATATTCTCATTCATTTCTTTGTTGCCTTCTAGATGTGGGCATGTTTAAATGTTTAGGGGCTGTTTATATGGGGCGAGCTAGCTCGGGTACCCGAGCTGGTCCGTTTTTGTTGAGTTCCCACGTTTGCTATTATTTTCTATTAAATTTCATGTTCAGTTTATTTGGGAACCGAGCTGGCCCGCCTAAGCGAGATCCTGCCTCGACTGACCCGAGATCTCGCTTAAGCGGACTGGTATTTTCGATATAAACGCAATGACCTGAGCTGGCTCGCATACCCGGGCTGGGAATAAATGCTGTGTTTACTCGCATATATTGTTGTTCAAGACATTTTCTCGACAGATTTCGATCTTAAAAGGTCTCTGTGATCGTTTTTGTGGGTTATAAAAAGTTGTACGCAAAACTATGATTTCAGGTTCGCGTGAAAATGAACAGTCTCATGTAAACACGGGTGAAATTCGTCTTGGGAAAGCGAGCTAGCTCGGTTACCCGGGCTGGCCGCTTCCATACAAACACCCCATTAGAAAGAAAAATATCGGCAAAGTAAAACGGAATCTAGTAGAACTAACATCGCTCTGTGTCCGAAATAGCGTTGCAAGTTGCAGCTTAAAATAGTGACCTCTCAAGTGTGATTCTCCCTGTCATTTTCAATGCTGTACCGCACCTGATTTAACTAAATAAACTAAATTTAGTTTCCTCCTGAAGTAAAGGCCCGGTGAACCGAGGATCATGGCCTCATGGGTGCAACTTGGGTCTAAACATTGGGGGGTCTGGGTCATTTTTCCCGACGAAAGGCCGTGATCAACACATATATAATGTAAAGGGGCAGGCAAAAGTCAAAAAGGTTTATGGGGGCCCCTCATGCCGCTAGCGGGAATGGACGGGTATCGAGTGCTGAAGGCACAATGCCACTAAGGCGGGGGATGGGGGCATGCTTTCTGAGAAAATTTTGAAATGTAGAGTTTCTGAAACGCCATTTTAAGCACTTTGGGGGAAGATTTATTAGAATTCATTATAGAATTATTATAGATTTTATAGCAAATTTTTCAAATTGTTCAAACTGGTCTTCAAGGTTTTTTGTTCTTACTCAACATACCTTGAATGTATTTCTGCTTGACCAACACAGCAAAATTTGCCCCACAAAGCTGCAATCGTAGAGCATGACTTCCCCTCCCCCCTCTAGCTACGCCTTTTTCTCTAACATCCCCCCCCCGCGTATTTGAATAAGAAATGAGGCACTAAAAAGCCCCGACAATCTTAAGTAGTGACCTCTCAAGTGTGATTCTCCCTGCCCTTTTCGATACTGCGCGCGCCACACCTGATTTAACACCAAACGCCAAACACCATACGTTTTCTCCGGGTACTCTAGTTTCCTCTTGAAGTAATGCCCCGGTCAAACGAGGATGAGACTGAGTTGATGAGAGTCAATGAGAGTTGCAACTCTGAGAACTCTCGCTCGCGTTTGACCGCCAACTCTCATGAACTTTCATTATCTCTCTTGAACTCACATCAACTTTGAGATGGTTTAAATTTGATGAGAGTTTTTGCTCGTTTGACCGGTACACGTGGTAATATCCAGTCCACCCCCAATTCAACCATTGTTCTCGTTTCAGTCGTTGACCGGAGCATGATAATTGATGAGACTCTCATGCAAACTCTCATTTGACAACTCTCATCAATTCTCATTCATTTAAATTTTTAAATAGATAACAGCATATATTTTATCTCTGTTTCAGAACCTAGTGGCCCGCCAAGAAGAAAAGCAGTGAAATACGAAGACGAATCAACGATTAGTTTCTCATGGTCAGCACCTCACCCGGAATTGCAAAATGGCATTATTATCTACTATAACGTGTGTATACGAGAATATGGACCTGACTTTGCCTGTGTCAGAACAACACAAATATCAGAAAGCAGCAAGCCGAGTTACGCTTACGGTGGGCTGAGTCCGAGTAAAGAAGATATTGTGGTGATTAAAGCCGCGACCATTGTAGGTCTGGGACCGCCTGCTTTCATTCAAAAGACCTCAGGTACACCTGTTTGTCTTGCCTTTCCAGGCCGAAAAGAATTGAATGCATAATTACCTCCGTTACTTATCTTCGCTAGGAGGTTATGTTTTTTCACCTGGATTTGTATGTTTGTTTGTATGCGTGTGTTTGTCTGTGAGCACGATAACTCAAAAAATATAAAACATTCTGATACGCAATTTTGTGGAGCTAATGGCCATAGGCCAAGGACAAATTGGTTAAATTTTGGTTGGGTTTGGATAAAAAGTGGACGAGAAATTTACAAAGGTTTGTCTTGCTTTTTCCCGGCTGAACAGAGTTGAATGCGTAATTATGCATAAATACACTCCTTGGCTTGTTTACATTTTGCTGCCAGAGAAACGTAAACAAGGTTGACTTCATTTGCTGGCGAAGTTATACAGTCTCTGAATGCCCTCTCGTTTCTGCATAGGTCTAGGATACTTGATAGGTGTATCAATACTTTATGGTTGAGTAAAGATTATTTTCAGTCATCTTGAGATTAGGTAACTAGAAATGTTACACTGCTTTCATTTTTTCTTCGGCACCAACACGTACCAGGTGTAGAGGACACTCAGAGACTGCATACGTACGCCAGCAAATTCAGTCAAGTTTTCATTGCATGAATTATACATGCACTAATTACGTATTCAGGTTTGTTTCAGCCCAGGAAAGCAAGACAACCTTCTGTGAATTTCTCGTTCAATTTTTATCCAAATTGAACCAAAATGTGATCCATTTGTCCTTCGTGTAGGTCCATTGGCTCCACAAATTTTCGTATTAAAATGTTACATACTTTTTAGTTATCATGCTAACAGACAAACACCCACAAACTCGCGACAAACTGCCTAAAAAACGGACACACATATCATCCGCTTGATATACTAATTAACCGCCCTCCCCTTGCCCCACGACGCAAGCTTATTTAAGATGGGAGCCAATTGAAACATTTCAAAGAAACGGGAAATAATCATGACCTTTAAAGCATTACAAGGCCAATTACCAGAATATATATCTGAATACGAGTCTCTCTCCGTTGCAGGATTTAGAAATGACACTTGTTTGAATAGCTGCATGGCAATTGCGTGGGCCTGTGTGGTTTAAAACATTTGCATGATTTGCTGCAATTAGTTATGTTTCTATATATATATTGTAAAATAGGTTTGATAGATTCATCATATTATATTATTTAGTTTGTTGTATTATATTATTTCTGACTAATCGATATCGTTGTAAATATTGTATAGGAATTAAACGGCTCCTTGAAAATCAGTAACTAGGCTGAAGGGTTACCGGGTGAGTGGTGTAGTGTGGGCTAAGGGGAGGCTAAGCACCATCTTGCTGCAGTTTAAGTAGGGAAGTCGTGTAAGGTCATTTTTACCATTCTTGTCCTAATGAATTATTCTATGATTGCAGATGCAAACATATCCTCCAGGCGGGGGTAATGAACGATCGCTTCTATTATATACATCATACTTTGGAGCGAGGCACCCTATGATACAAACTCTTGTTTTTCATATTTCTCACAGGCGAGTGTGATCTTCCCGTCCTGCACCGCGATGATCATGTTATCGACGACAGTTTTACTGCCAGCGGATTTCTCGGTAGGGGATATGCGCCATACTATGCACGTATTGATGGTGACCAACCATGGTGTGACAGTGGCTTAAAAAATAATTCCTATGTACAGGTCGATTTTGGTGGACCGCTAAGAGTTATTGGTGTAGCAACAAGACGCCATAACCAGCATTGGGAGAGTTGGGTTTTGTCGTATAATGTTTTGCATAGTCTGGACAACATGGCATGGCAATATATTAATGTCAGCGGCAAAACGGTTAGAATCCTTATTATTTGATGTTAGGATGACACAATAGTTTGAGTATGTAGGTTAAGGGGTTAGCTTTTACTTTTTGGCCAATTTTAGCCACTTTTTCAGGTTTTGAAAGTGTCGGAAAATGGCCAAAAAATAAAAGGGTTAACCTTAACTTTTTGTCGAAAAAATGTTATTAAGGGTTTAGCATTAATTTTTCAGTTTTTGAAAAAGTGGCGAAAATGCTCAAAAAGTATTAAAATGGGTTAGCCTTAATTTCTTGTCAAAAAAATGTTAAGAGGTTAGTCTTTACTTTTTGGGCCAACAATCTTGGGTCTGTTAAGTTTGAACAAGCATTAACTTGGTTTAAATTAACTTGGTGTTTGTCTGTTTGTTTTTGATTGTTTGTTTCTTTATCTGTTTGTTCGTGCGTGCGTCACTGGCGTGCGTGCGTGCGTGCACGCGTGCGTGCGCGCCTGCGTGCGCGCGTGTGTGCGCGCCTGCGTGCGCGCGTGCGTGCGCGCCTGCGTGCGCGCGTGCGTGCGCGCCTGCGTGCGCGCGTGCGTTCGTTCGTTTGTTCAGTTTTTTGCCGTTTTGATTCGTCAATTTATTCCAGATCATTGATGGAAATGCAGACACGATTGAGGGAAGAGTGGTCACGCATTTCATAGATGAACCGGTTTTAGCTCGTTTCATCCGGTTTCAAGTTCTCACCTTCGTCGGTGTTCATCCGTGTATGGGAGTACAAGTCTTTGGCTGTGCACCTGGTAAGGAGAATATCGTATTTCATCAGAGTCGTTCGAAATATTACGGACGTTCTTATTCCTGAAACCAGCCTTTTACACGTTCTGGGACCGTGGGTTAATGATAGTTAAATTTCATTTATCAATTAATTGATTAATTAGTCAATTGATTGTTTAATTAGAATAATTGATTGACCGGTTAATTGAGTTCACTATTCTTATTCTCTAGCTGTCACACCAACCACGACGGTTCTCCACAAGACAGCTGAGTCGATCCAAGTGTCATGGGTACCATCGCCTTCAGAAGTGGGTAATGGAAAAAATTTTGGCTACAAAATCTATCATAAACAATCTTCGTCAGTCTTGCCCTGTGGCAGCTAAGGTTATGTTGATCATAATGCTACGTCGTATACGGTGAAAGAGTTAATACCATACACTGATTACGATATTGAGATTTCTGCTGGAACCATAGCTGGATATGGGCCACCTGTGTTGCTGAGGGATAGAACAAACGAGTCAAGTAGGTCGTAGATAGTCGAGTTCCGGGCATTTCACTTCCGCAATGTTTTGCGCGCTGGAGTGAGAAGCCTGGGGAGTGGCTGCATGGAATTAAGCGAAAAGGCCCAGCACAATTCGAAAATTTTCCCTTCTAGAAAGCATTTTTGCCCTTCTATGAATAAGACCGAAACAGGTCAAATACACTTAAATTGTAACATACCATGCAATATAAATTAATCTAATTTCATCGTTATTCAATTTTTCGAATGCCATGTTGGAATAGCCTGGAATCAGTCGTTAAGGATTTGCGACATGTGCTAGGCAGAGTTGCAAGCTGAAAGCGCAATCGTTGGGCCGCATGCAGGTTCAGTTCCTACCAGAGGGCCTATAGATTCATTTTTCCTCCTGGTTTTCTTGCAACTGCTCCTGGTTAGGTCTAAAAATGTGTATATAAATTTCCCCCACAATTTCCAGCTAAAAATGCCCTTCAACACTTTGTGAAACAAACTTACAAAATTGTTTCTGCATGTAGTACCAAGCGGTCCTCCACGTTACACTCGGGCCGAAGATATTACTGCGACCAGCATGAAACTTGCGTGGTCCCCCCCGGATCCAAGTCACCACAACGGAATTATCCGATTTTATGGTATATGTTATCAAGAAGCAAGCTTGGGAACAGACTGTACGAATGTGGTAACAATTCCGGGGGAGCAACGATCGTACGAGATTACTGAAGGACTGCGGCCGTATACAGAGTATAAGTTGGTTGTCATGGCAGCGACTAAAATCAGTGGTTGGAGTCCTAAAGCAGTGCTATATATAACAACACTTCCTGCAGGTACGATTACACGTTTTCGAGTTAATTGAGGTTTACGCTTCTCCACCCCCAGCCTCCCCCTCCCCACTGCACCCTCCTCCGCCATTAGTCAGTGCTTTATACCATATGTGCGACCTGATACCTCTCTAATACGGGCACTTTGCTCTGTTCTTTCGGTGTCCGTATTAGAGAGATTCGATTCTGTATCTCTTTTCTTACAGTTCCGTCAGGGTCGCCGACATCAATGTATGCAATTCGGATCGGAGCACGAATTTTACAAATATTCTGGAGACCTCCCGAAGCTAGAAAACAAAATGGCGACATCATCGGCTACCGTCTGTGTATACAAGAAAAACGTTTCTCGTATCCATGTCGCAATTACGTCACCTTTCCTGAGAAAGAAATGAACATGTATAGTGTCGATGAACTAAAGCCATATACTTTATATAATATTCATGTTGAAGCCAAGACCGCTATAGGTTATGGGCCTGGACAGTACTTGGACTATCGGACTGGGGAGGCAGGTAATATCATAGGAAAACTTTGATAATATATTTTATTATCTATTCAAAGCCGGAATTCATGATTTCTGATTGGCTAATAACCAACGGTGAAATCGTCATGTCAACTCAATGTCTCACCAAATATGGAGTTGTGACATCATATCGCACCATTTGATGTCATAGCGTGCGGTATGAAAAAATAAAAGCGCACGCTATGACGTCATCCCAAACACGAATAAAACACACAGGTTGTTACAGATCCACAGAAGACGTTCTAACAAGTTGGTGACTCATAGGGGCTGGACCGGGGGGAGCTAGGGGGGACTATAGTCTCCAAAAAGTAGAAGTGAGGAGGGCTAAGCTATAGCCTGCGAATAACAGCCGCCCGATTGTCTCGTCGGGCGGCTGTTATTCGCAGGCTAGCTAAGCCACCCCAAAAAAGATCAGAGTGGGAGAACTTAATATGAAGGTGTCAGATTCTTCGCTGTCTGAAATGCAAAATGAACAAAATGACCTGGCCTCTGCATGTCAAATCTGGCCCAGAACGCAACAAATGCCATTTCAGAGACTCTAGATTTCAAAATTTTCCGGGAGCATGTTCCTGGACCTCCCTAGAGTTTGTTTAGCCTCCACAAACAAACCAATCCGGTTTCCGTCGCCCATGCCATGACTCGACGGAATTACAACAAGTCATCCTAATAACTTGTTACCGTTTGCAATTCAAAGACTTGTAAAAAAGTTGTGAATGACAAACTTACAAGTGGTAACTTGCATTAAAAATTCCTTGCGCGTGGATGGCTTGTTCTTTCAGCTGGATTCATGGTATCAAAAACGTTTTTCAATGGGAAAAAATGTTGCTGTCACACTTTTATGCTTTTATCTATCTTCCAGCTCCCTCGGAACCACCGAAAGTAGCCATTAAATCCGTGACCACAAACTCAATCGAAATGACGTGGTCATCTCCTGAAAAAGAAAAACAAAATGGCGTCATTGCCATGTACGAAGTCGAGGTGTATCAAGAAATGTCGGGTTCAAAAGTTGAGAAAATTACAAGATCTTTGATGCGTGAAAACACCACGACATGGAAAATCTCCGATCTCAGCCCGCGAACGGATTATATATTTCACATCAAAGCTGGTACCGCGGGAGGATTTGGTCCAGCGATTATTATTCACAAACGTAGTGAAGGTAGGTTGACATGCTATAGTCATTAATCATTCATGAGAGATACGCCAACCATATCGCCCTATTGGTTGGCTTACTTCATACTAAAGATCGCATAAGTTTTGATCAAGTTCTAGGACTGGATGAAGTTTGATCAAGTCCTAGGATTGGATGAAATTTGATCAAGTTCTAGGACTGGATGAAATTTGATCAAGTCCTAGGAGTGGATGAACTTTGATCAAGTCCTAGGACTGCATGAAGTTTGATCAAGTCCTAGGACTGAATGAAGTTTGATCAAGCCCTAAGACTGAATGAAGTTTGATCAAGTCCTAGGACTGTATGAAGTTTGATCAAGTCCTAGGACTGTATGAAGTTTGATCAAGTCCTAGGACTGTATGAAATTTGGTCAAGTCCTAGGACTGGATGAAGTTTGATCAAGACCTAAAACTGGATAAAGTTTTAATCAAGTCCTAGGAATGGATAAAGTTTGGGTAAAATTCTAGGACAGGATAAAGTCTTGATCAAGTCCTAGGATGGGATAAAGTTTTCATCAAGTCCTAGGATTGGATGAAGCTTTGATGAAGTCTTAGGATTGGATGAAGTTTTGATCAAGTCCTAAGGCTGAATGAAGTTTGATCAAGTCCTAGGACTGAATGAAATATGGGCCAGTCCTAGCATTGCAAATGATGTTTGATCAAGTCCCAGAACTGGATAAAGTTTTTATCAAGTCTTAGGACTGGATGAAATTTGATCAAGTCTTCGGATTGGATGAAGTTTTGATCAAGTCCTAGGATGTGAAAAAGTTTGGGTCAAGTCCTAGGACTGAATGAAATATGGGCCAGTCCTAGCATTGCATATGATGTTTGATCAAGTCCCAAAACTGGATAAAGTTTTTATCAAGTCCTAGGACTGGATGAAATTTGATCAAGTCTTAGAACTGGATAAAGTTTTGACCAAATCCTAGGAATAGTTTAAGTGTTGATCAAGTTTTAGGACTGGATAAAGTTTCGATCAAGTCCATGAACAAAGCCGAAGATCTTTACAAGTAATCTTAACCAAGTAAATTCCATCCATGCACATTTTATCTTATAGCACAATTCAATATACATTCCTACATTTTCAGGCCATAATGTGTTCAGTATGAAGGCCATATCGTACGGTGTGAAAGATTATACGGACCACGGTAAACTTCTATCTAAGACATTTATATTGACTGTCAACATCACAAGCTGTTAGGGGACTTACCGGTATACGGCAGACTTGCTACAAAGTTGTTCCAACAAACTACCTGCGTAAAAATCTCTCATCTTGTCAACAAGATGTGTTCGCACCAGACTGGTGGTAAGTTTGTCAACAAGTTGTAAGAATGCTGTCATTTTATCAAGTTGCTACAAGGTTGTCACTCACAACTTGTTAACAAGTTGTTCAATTGCAGCCAACAACCTTGTAGCAAGTTGTCAACAAGCCGATGACAACTTGCCTAAATCTCCCCTTGCTGTCAAGTAAATACCCCACAGCGTACTTTTCACGTTGATGACGGTCTGTTTTATTAATATTTCTTATGAAATAGAATTTTATTCCTCTTTCTAATATATTTCTTAATATCTGAATTTAAATGACCATACAATTACTGTTTATAGCTGTAGAAATTGATATTTAGCCTAGAAACGTATGAATTTTGGCCGCGGAATTTCTCATTTTGGCCGCGGAATTTCTCATTTTGGCCGCGGAATTCCAGAATGCCTGCTATAAGCCCAATGTTTTCCCCAATCAATATATTATTAGTCGCTGGGGCACTGTGCCCACAGCGACTCTATGTTTCGGCACGCATTTTTGTCGGATGTTCGTTAGCCACAAAATGACTTACGTCATTACTATCGGGACCGTCGAATATCGTAGGATGATGACTTTGAGCGCTCGTATCTTTGGCGCCCCTCATCCAAAACGGACGAAAGTACCACCAATCGATTCAGCAAAAAAAAACTAATGCCAAACAAATCGCTAAACACATTGTTTTACAGATCTCCGTGAGTTTTAACCTTAGTAATCTGGTATATTTATTATATCGGTAACTAATTATATATTCAATACCTTTGGTCGATTATAACTTCTGTTTTAAAAACCGTGTGATTTTCGCTAATACACCGTTTCATAGAGCTTTAAAAACAGTACCTACTGACCAACTTTCAAAGAAAAACAATAAGAATTGACAAAGTTACGGCGAAATTTGAAATCTTAGCGTGCGGCCAAACTGGACTTTCAGACAAAAACAACCGGAAGAGGCCCAAAGACCATGTTGCTATGGTTTTTAAGTGGCCGGAATGAATTCCCCAGGGTAAAATACCCTACATAAGATATTTTTGTCGTGACTGAAGCGCTTAGTACTCAATATATTACTTTCATTGATTGTTGTTGTTTTTTTGTTTTGTTTACTGTGAACAACTATATTTTGGGTTTTCATCGTGTATATAATTAGAGACAATAGTACATAAAACATGTTTTTCATATATCATAATTAATCGACGATAATCGCAAATGCATTTGCGTGCTTGTGACTTCTGTCGAGCTCGTGTAAGAATGTATGCCAAGTATGTTACAATCACACTCAGAAAACTATTTGCCGAATGACCTATAGCTGTAGCACTGTCAAAATGTGTTAATTACGAAAAAGCCTATATCATTACCCCAGCGACTAAACGCTCAATAGAGCGTCTTGTTATTATTCAATTCGTCACAAATGTTCACAAACGGCAATGATTTACATAACATATTACAAGACAACCTACGTGACTGGGATGTTGAACAGGAGTTTCGTCCCAATTAATACCTCACCCCTATATTGAGTGCTTCGAGTTTGAGGCAACACTTTCCTTGCGACAGTAACTCCTAGTTTAGTTTGAGTTGAATACGTGATCATTTACCGAACGGATCACCAGCTTATCAAGGAATGGATTCCAAACACACAAGCCTGATACCTCTTAATTAACCAAATTAGCATGGTGATTTGAGCAAAAAGGCTTTGAGGACTGCCCAAGGCATTTGCCACAACAAAAGGATCGGGAAATGTTGGCAACCTGAATTCGCACCCAATATTTCGCGAAGTGTTTGCCACTATGCTAATACTAAATCACTTTCTTTATATTGAAAATAGCCTCCCAAGTGATGCAAGGCTCATTCAACACCCATCACCATTCTAGCGCGAGCACACAGATGACACAGTTCTTATCAACCATTCCGAAACCTTCCATCATTTTAATGGTGGTGTACTACCAAACGCATGACGACTACGCGGCAAGCTCTCTCTTATCTGTCTGTCCTAATGCTCTATCGAGTTACACCAGCCGAGAATCCTGGAGTATGATATGTCTCTATGGCTTTGGAACCATGCCTTGGGTGACGTCACTCACGTCCAAAGGTGAGATGGGACCGGCAGTGATAAAGACTCGTATACTACTACCTAAAGGTGAGTTGTATGCCTATTTGCATTGCTTAAACCTCTTCCGGCTACGTTGGAGTCTACTTTTATCTGGTGTATGACTTAAGCATTAAAGAAAGCAAAGACAATTTACATTATCTAACAAATTGAGGGTTGCTTCGCGTGTGCCTAAAAGATATAAACAAAATCTCGACGTTTCGAGCTAAAGCCCTTCGTCAGGAGAAATTAGTAGACAGATAAACACATTACATCAGCTTTTATAGCAACGCTATAAAAGCTGTCACGTGAACAAAATATTAACCAATGAAAATAAAGTAGTCATAACAATCATAACAAAATAGAATTAATATGTAAAGATATAGACTGTGTGCAGGCTTCGGCCCGATTATAGGGTCGAAGGGCTGCGCACAGGTGTTACACTTATCAAAGCACTATAAATGTCGTACAAGGGAAGGGAAGAGGGGATATAGAGGAAAGTACATAAGAAGTATTTAAGAGAAAAGAATGAGCTAGATGAAGAAGTGGCGCCTCTTTATCAAATTGCTACAAGGTTGTCACTCACAACTTGTTATTGACGTGTTGAATTGCAGGACGATAACAAGTTGTTAGAACAGCTTGTAATAAGTCTGTTGAGTCAACGTGAATAAGTCACCTTGTAGCAAGTTGTGAACAAGCCGATGACGACTTGTCAACAAGCTAAGAACAAGCAGTGCGAACACATTCTGATAACAAGTTGTTGAAACAGCGTTGGTACAAGTCTGCTGCAGATTTGATACAACTTGTGGGTTTTTATGTGTCTAACAGTGGTAGATCGTTTAATATTCTTTTTGTGTTTATAGAACTCAAAAATGCACCAAATTTAACCAACGTTGTTGCTACAAGCGCTCGATCGTTAGATCTTAACTGGACAGCTCCGGGCACAGATACCTACACAGGCGATATCTCTTACTATCAAATTTGTTACCAAAAATCAAGTGTTCCCACAAACGCGAGCTGCTCCCTGATATCTGCGGGCAGTAATCTCTCGCAGGCTGTGATCAGTGGTTTGCATCCTTATCAAGAATACAGAGTAAAAATACGGGGGGTTGTGGCTCTGGGATATGGACCTTACTCAAATGTACTCATGGCCACAACGCATGAAGCAGGTACGGGAATGTAATACCGTCGTTTGCGTCTAAAGATGAACAGTCTTCATCAACTCTTATGTCCCGGTCAAACGAGAACAAGTGTTGCATGAGAGTTGACTGGATATTTCCGCACGTACGGGTCAACTAAAACGTGCATCAACTCTCATGAAACTTTGAACCAGCTGAAATTTGATGAGAGTGCATGAGAGTCAATGAGAGTTGGCGGTCAAACGCGAGCGATAGTTGCAACTCTCATTGACTCTCATCAAAATTTGAACCAGCTCAAAGTTGTACTAATGTACTGGAGGGGCCAAACCCCCAGCCCCATGTTGCCCCAGTAAGCTATTTTGGCCCTCCCAGTGTAGATCCCTTTTGTCCAAAGTATAAGCAAAAGAGGAAAAACTGAGTTTAGAGGAAAGTTATGGTATTCTCACAACAAAACCTGGCTCCGTTTAGATGGGATATATAAAAAATTGTCTCTGAAAATGCAGGAAATCAAGCCACAGAGACTCAAGAATACAAATATCTTCTGGAGGAGGACCCCAGACCCCCTTCACCTTCCCACACCTGTAATACACCACCTACTTGTTACGTCCCCTTTCGATGATGGCCCCCCCACTAACGATTTCTTAAAAAAGGCCCTGGTGCATGAGAGTTGATGAGAGTCCCGTTTGGCCCGCGAGGTCCGGCCTCTGTGAGCCGAACCATGCATAGGTTGGCGTTATGAAAAATTTTCCATATTAACACGCCAGCCCGCTTATCGGGATGAAATCAAGAAACCAAATTTTCGGCCGATTTTGCCACTTACTTTGACGATTTTTACGTAGTTTTATGGTTTGGTTTACAAACAAGCATCAAATATGTTGCTGCTTATTGCAAAACCGAAGAAAAAACCAACAAAATCGTTCAAATATTTGTGTTGTGTGCATTACATGGAATGTACAACATTTTGCAAGCGCTAATTGTAGAACACATTGTAATTTCATCCCGGCAAGATGGATGAAAAACTCCATAAATTATGAAATATGAACACACCGAAATCTTCGTCCAGCTAGGCGAGACGTCTCGAAGCGAGGTCATATGAACAGGCCACTGATCTGAAAACTGGAACTGGATAGAGCACCCTATTGAATTCAAGCCAGAATGAAGCCAGAATATTTTTAATGAGATCAGATTTTGAAACCTGTCAAATTCTTGACTAGTCAAATCGTTAGCTGTTTAACTTAGTTATACTGTGAAGCAAATATCTTCTCCTATGTACTTTGAGAAATATAGATTCCAACATCTCTACTAATTAGAACGAGTTTTAGAACGTTTTAAACACCACATAATGAGGCATATGGCGGCCATATTGGTGCATTATTCACCGGCAAATTTAGAACGAAAGAGAGGTCACTGATGATAAATTCTTATCTAGATAATATTTTTCCTTTCCCACCAATAATTAGAAACTTATAGAAGCTCTTTAAACATGTCCCCAACACCACAGTAGATTTGTGGTGGTCACACCAATATGGCCGCCATTGGCTTCATTTATGCATAGCAGATGCAATATCCCGACCTTGTTTTCCCGAACAAGCCCGTAGAACAAGATTGCCTCTTAAATTGTATCATATTTCTTAACAGAACCATCCAGTGGTCCAGTAAGAATAATTAAAATATATCCTCCTAAAAGGAATACTTCTTCCCTCCTCATAACATGGTCTCTGCCTCCAGAAGAACACAGGAATGGCGTCATACAGCGGTACAGTGTATGTTATAAACTAGGGGCGGATAAAGATCCATGTGTTAATGAAACGATCACTGACAACATGTGGTTCGAGGTCAGTGGGATCAGGCCACATCGCATGGTTAAATTTGCAATTAAAGCTGCCACGGTCGTCGGTTTTGGACCACCAACCATTTCTTATCGGAGGACATACGAAGCTGGTACGTACCCTGTGATCACAGTCTTATTTTTTTAACTGTTTTCCTGCAAGTCTAAGGAAAATTTAGAATGTTAACAAGCGGGAAAAAGATCATTGTTATGAGAAAAATTGTTTTAGAACCAGGTATAAGCATGTCTCTGTTTGCTAATATTGCTTAAACATACTAATCGTCAGGGCTTAAACATGACAACAAACTTTTAAGCCACCTGGCTTAAAAGATTGGTTTAAAGATTGGTTTAAAGATAGTGTCTATGACGTGGGCTAGGGTTTTCCCTGGAAGGCTGGGATTAATAACGGATTAATATAGTTTTGTTTTGACCGGCATGTCAGGAGAGTGCGTACTCCAATGTTATTCGATTTTCTTCGCTTTACATTAAAAACTAAGCAGGAATGATGCTTCTTAATTATGCTAAAGTCCCGGTCAAACGAGAATGAGAGTCGATGAGAGTCAATGAGAGTTGCAACTCCCGGTCGCGTTTGATTACCAACTCTCGTGCACTCTCGTCAACTCTCATCAACTTTGAGCTGGTTCAAATTTTGATGAGAGTTAATGAGAGTTTTTGCTCTCCAAGCTGAGCTTTTCCAAGTCTGTCTCTCAAAGAGTTTTTTTGTTTGGGATTTATAAAGAGCGCGAGAAAATGCGGGCAGGAGGTTTGACCGCGGTACGCGTGGTTATATCCAGTCCACTCTCATGCAACTTTTGTTCTCAGCGTTTCACCGGGGCACGAGAGTTGATAGAGTTTAAGAGTTTTATCAACTCTCGTGCAAACTCTCGCTTGCCAACTCTCGTCAATTCAATCTCGACGAACAATACGTATAAGGATTTGCCTCTGTCTCTGTAGACATTTTCCTGGTTTCCCTGTAAGATTTTTTCCATTATTAACGACGAAATGAATAAATAAAGCCCGAAAATAGACGGTCGAAATCGATCCGAAACCGTTGGTGTGGATGCAGATATTTTTATGCATTTTCGAAATATCAAAAACGGAGGGATTCGAAAACGGATTAGCGTGGACGTATAGCCTAACTTTAGAAACGTTTTGGAAGGATGATGCAATTGTAATTCGAATATTATAAATGCGAATATTATCAATGAGAGAAATTTTAACTCGAATAAAAATTCACTTCAAATTGTAAAATAATTCGATCGCTAAACAAATTTTCTGCGCACATACAAACATTGAAGCACATACAAACAAAGAGAGTAAGTCTTTACTAAAGCCTTATAAAATCAACGTATATTATATGTAAGCGTTTGAGCATGGTCATGTGTTCTTAATGGAAAAAAGAGCCGACTGCCGTAGAACACTGATACCCTGTCTATACAGTGGCCCTCGATTGATTGTTGTTTGACAAAGCAAATAAATTCAGATCAAAGGACTGTCATGTTCAATTCATCGGTGCTTTAATATGAATTCACCGATGAGACTGCCTTAACTTCAACTCATTAGCAGTATAGTTATGCTGTTATGAAGTTGTTAATGAATTCAATAGAAGCACTATATAGACAGTGTATCAGTGGTCTACAGAACATATACCGTAATCGCCCTAAGCCCCACCCGGGAGGCTTATTTTTTCAGGCACGTTTGAAGGGGGGGGGGCTTATTTGAGAGAGAGGTGGAGAGGGCCTATTTGAGAAGGGGAGCTTAATTATTTTTCCGTAAATTGAAATGATAATTTTGTTCAAGCAGGGTACAATATGTAAAGAGACTACAAAAATCTTATCAAAACACTTGTGTTTTTGTGTGAATGGAGGGGGGGAGCGTATTAGGGGGGGGGGGCTTATTAGAGAGGGGGGCTTAATAAATTTCGTTATTTAAAAAGGGGGCTTATTAGAGAGGGGGGATTATTTGAGAGGGGGGCTTATTAGACAGATTACGGTACCTTCAAATTCTCGTACATAAGATAAAGAGTTCGTCTATTCTCGTTTACTGAAAATTATCAATAGCAGACTTTTTGATTTCTTAAAACAATTTAATGTAATGAATTCAAATATACACGAAAACAAGATGAAAAAATGCGTTACTGCTACAAACAATATAGAATGTAATATTAGTTATATATACTGACTAAGCAATTTTTTGTCCATTTTAGATTTGATGTTTATAATTTACGTCTAATTCTAACACTAACAATATAAGACCCTAATCTTCAAAAGGTCCCGGTTTTATGCTAATATATTTATTAGCTTGCAGGTTATAATCATTTATAATAATTATCTAAAATTTTACTATTTATTTCTTGCTGCAATGTCATTTCTAGCACTACCGTATTTCTCGTTTGAGCGCCGCGGCGCTCTTTAAATTTTCAGAGCTTCAGATGCGGCGCTCATTCGGGGGCGGCGCTCAATCGAGTAAATACGCTAAGCCACATTATAAGACTTATAAGATATAAGAAGATAAAATTATTTGAGAGGCGTCAGAATGTGAGACGAATGGAGGCTAAAGTCAAACAAAGCTTCACTTTTAAAAACTCAAGTTTTGATGAGCAGTGATACTGATAGAGAAAATTTACCCTTAATGATGGCAACGATTATTTAATAAAAATAATATCAAAATTTTGTTCTTGCAAAATATATGTGAAAGTGAAGAACTCTTGTCACTTCTACACCCCTCATTCTTTGTTTTGATATTCATGTATGCAGTATGATATGCTTTGAAAATTTAAGCTTAATTCTATAAAAAAAAGTTTCACATAATGTTCTTAGTTATTTACTTTTTACCAACATTCTTCAACCACCTTGTGGACAGTTTCGTAGTTCCTTGCAAAGTTTTCTAGTTCTTCGATGTTATGTCTGTAAGAACTTCTCCTGTGTACAACAAAACTACAATCGCAGCACATTCGTACGTACATAGTCACAGTAACAGTTATTTTATGAAACCTTGTTTGAATCTGATCCAGAAAATGATACGAAAAGCTTTCAAATCCAAAACAGTTCGCACTTTGAATCCTCACACGGTCTTGTTATTATTACGATGTTCTTCCGCAACTTTCGAAGAAGCAGATAAGATAGTTCAAACCAGTACAAATTAATATTCTGTTAGTGTCATGGAGCAAGAGGTATTACGCCGTTGTAAAACTATATAGTGTTTGCTTTCCATAAAGTAACTATTCATTTTGTTGGTCAAACTTATAAATCAGGAACCGACCCATGATGCTCGAAGCGTGTCTCTCAAATTTCTCCAATAATTACAAACGTTTAGTCTTGAATCTTCGACTGGAACATTGAGAATTTTGCACAATCGCATTCTGTTTAATATATTTCGATTTCACGTTGGTTTACGAGCATGGCATGACCACAGTATCTATGTTCCGTTGGACAATGAATTAATGGTGTAAAAATTTTGTCGATAATAAGGACCTGGTTGCTTTACAGACTTCCAGCTTTTGTTAGTAGTATATCAAGTATTCATTCATTGTTTCTCATTTCTTTATTACGCCAGGGAAATATACGAATAAAACATTTGTTTATCTTTCATCAGGTCTAATACAGGAGCACGAGGTTGACGTTTCGTTTATATATTCATAATGCCATGAATGTTCCACTAAGTCGCAGGATGTCGGTTAAATTCAATGATATTTTTCACAAATATAAGACAAAGTACTGAGCAATATATAAGAGATGCTTTCTGCGTCACAAGTTCAGATCCATCCTGATTCCATTTCAACATAGCGTTTCTGATAGTATTCCGGTGAAGAATTTTTGACCGATCTTTTTCTGTTAATTGTCTATATTTTGCAGATAATAAGGACGTATTTTCTTGCCAGATGTTCGCACAATAAATTAAGTCACGGTTATACGCTTTGATATCCATTTGTATAGTGTGCATCAGCAATTGAATGATTTTTATGTCTTTCTTCATTACGGGTACATACGAATATAATACGCGTGTTGTTCTTTCATCAATCCAAGACAGCGCCAGGTTGGCGTTTTGCTTATGCCATATTTTTTGCTTCATACTCTTTGATATCATGGTCCACGAGGTTTTATAATGTTGGTCGAAGTTCAATGTTATTTTTTTACAAATACAGAACTAAGACTACTAAGTAGTGAGTTATAGCACAGACTAAAAGTTAGATGCTCACTACGTTATCGTTGAAAGTGAATTCAAATTCATGATTTTTCTATCTTAACTTAGTGTTTCTGCTGCAAGTTTAAACAAACTTATTTGAAAACGTAATCACCTTGGCAAAACATACGTACATTTTGCTGGTAATTTATTGTTTAATTCGCAATAGAAAATTGCTCTATTTTTGCTTAAAATATGATTCTATGTTTACCCAGTATCAAGATGGAGCATTTTCAAGAATCGCTTTTGAAATCTTCGTGAAAGTAACGATGTTTTTGAGGAAATAATTTATGCAAACCATTAATTTTACAAAGATGTTTGGTTTGTTATATGGAAATACATGAAATAATCCCGAATTAAATAACATCAAATCACAGACCAACAATTAATTTGATAAATGATTTTAGGTTATTTCTTCTAAGATAAGTTTGCTTAAACTTTCTTGAGATTGGTATAGCTGCATATAAACTAAAAAGAAATTGAAAACTGTATATTTGGATAAACGGTGAAAATTCCGCAAACTAACACCAATACTACTCAACATTTCCGCCAGACTATAGAATCAGATACGTTGACCGCCAGTATATCAAAGAAATGTTGAATAAGAAAAGTGTTATACTCGCTATAATAGTGTCTGCATGCAGGAATTAAATATATAGATACTGCCAAATGCAATTTCAAACTCATAGAAATAATTGATTTTATGCTTTTTAAGGAATTTGTTCGAGAGAAAAGTTGCTTCCGCCAGCCGAGTTTTAAAATTGCCAGCCAGCAAATACTCTCTTATCTTCAAGAATCTGTACATACGATATGGGACACACAATTATATCGCTGGATAGAAAAAAAACAGAAGCACTTCAAACATAACTATTAGATGCAAACCAATGATATATTTTACAACCATTAAGATTGAAGAAAACAAAGTATTTGCCGGGTTGCGTATTGTTCGATATTGAAAATATATCTTTTTGCATCACAGACGGACTTTCATCTGATGAATTTTAATAAGGTAATTCTATTTCAAAGAAGTTGCATGCGATGAAAATCGAGTAAGCTGAAGGGTCTTTATACTGACAACAAAATGCCGTGATATGTCTGAAATATGCAGCAAGCCGGATAGCCAGATCTCGGACCCCGGTGCCCATGCACCAACAACATTCGAGGAATGAGCGAGCGACTATAATGACGCCAGGTAACACAGATTAAATCCCAGTTCGAATTCAAATTGATATACTTACGTCTAGGCGATAGTTTTATTGCACACCAAAAGTAACTTGTCCAACATACTATGAAACTTTGCAAAAATATCTGCTAAAAAGTGAGAGACTGGTTATAAGGCAAAAAATAAACAAAGCATGGTACTTGCATTAGACTGACGATATTGCCCATAGGACCAAGGTTTAATTAAGCAATCCTCAAGTGCTAAGGAGTCTTTATCGGAACACAATAATCAAGGTGATTTCAAACTTACCTAGAAATCCCCACGAGTATACGACAATAGTATGTTTACTGTGTTCACGCGAAGTAACAATAGCGGCAATTTGGCGACCCTAGCTCACGTACAATTCTTAAGAACAAACTGAGAGCTATAAACGATATTTCGCCACTGATTCCTTTTGTAGAAGCAGCCACAGAAACCATGCATGAAGCATTGCTCTCACAGAATCTCATCTCACACATTCCCAAAGCTAACCTACATATTTCTCTTCTATTTTCTCGCAGTAACTACAGCATATTATTAACCTTGCTATCAGAAGGACAAACAACTCTAAACAAAGCTAAACTAGTTAATTCCTTATTATTTCCTCGCAGTTTAAAACTACAGCAGCCGTAGGACGTATCTTGGTATCAACAAATCTAATAAGCCCCGCAACTCTAAACGACAAACTCAATGTTAA
The DNA here is from genome assembly GCA_016169945.1 of Trachythela sp. YZ-2020. NCBI lineage: Eukaryota > Metazoa > Cnidaria > Anthozoa > Malacalcyonacea > Clavulariidae > Trachythela > Trachythela sp. YZ-2020. The sequence continues at coordinate 3,009,934 of JADLSH010000121.1, read as the reverse complement.
CCGTACCTATGTTCCCTCAACTACCATTTTCCTGTCAATTGACAACTATAGCAATTTGGCTGCCATGTTATCACAAAATTTAATTTTAACCAAACAGCGAGGATACATTCTTGTCTCGTAAACCACACCAAAAGTAATTTCACTGTTTTTTATGAGAAACTTAGGAAGCTAAGCAACAACCAAAATCGACATTTGATAGATTATAGTAACCATTCTGTGATTTCAGGGCAATTTAAGCTGCTGTAGTAGCCAGCTATAGTAACAGTTGGCGAACAAGTGCTCTTTCAGAAAGATTTCCTTTACCGCATGGTAAGAATGTTTGAATAAGAGCAGCTTCAAATACTGACTATACTAACAAAGACCACGGCATTTTAACGATACATATGATACATGCAGCAGATTTAAGATTCGCAAACTAAACAACGCTATTTATCAATTTTAAGCTAATACAACAAAATCAGAGAACATCTCACGAGATTTTTCTCTTATTTTTTCAATGTCATGTTTTTGAAACATCACGTCTTCTCCGTAGATGGTAAATGGAGCCCAGATCTCAATGGATCGGTGCGTCTCTTTCTCGTGTTTCTGAAAGAGGTTCTTTGGCCTCCTTAAAGCTTCACAGGCCGATGTTTCCTGGCACAGTTCGCCATAAAATGCTTCCATAAACTCCTTTGTGGCTAAATCATCAATGGGCCATAGTGTGGCGAGAACAGAGCGAGCTCCAGCAGCAAGAAATGCTCGAGCTATACCTATGACACCTTCTGAAGAAATTTCACCTTGCCCAGTATGACAACAACATAAAACTACCAAGTGAGCTTGCAAGGAAATACTCGTAATATCTAGCTGCCTGAGAAGGTAAGACTCTGCTTTAGGAACAGACGAAGACGGTTGAGTCGAGGAAACGTTAGGAGCAAGCATTATTTCACCTCGGTTTGGTTCGCCATGGGCAGCGATATGGATTATACTAGCCCCGCTTAAATGTTGCAGCACTATCTGCTTTGTTGCTTCACCTCCCAAGAACGGCCGAGCTTCGAAAAGCTTTGAAAGACATTTAACTTCTTCAGTGGCACTAGGTAGGTCAGAGGGCGTAAATTCTCCGCCATTTAAGGAAACCTTTCCAACAGTTGGATTACCAACAAACAACGCAAAACCAAATTCAGAGTCATGGGATCGTTCCATGCTAAACTTTAGGGTGTGCAATGAAGGTGTAATTTGAATGCTGTAACTGTTGGATAAATAACAGCCATTTTCATCAATCAATGAAGAAAATGGAGCAAAGAACAATTGCTTATCTGGAACAACTATAAGTTTATTGCCTTTAACAATATCTTTCACGGGTTTAATAAGAAGTTGAAACAATTCTTCCAAAATAGTTTCATTGTTGAAATCACCTTCGCCAGGAGTATTTTCAACTAAATTTTTAACCTCGGATTTTTTGCTTGGCATTTCCAAGGGAAACATCGTTTGGCTGTACAAATTGGCACCTGAATGAAGTTTGTAAAATGAAGAATCTCGATTCACATTTACATTTACCCTTCCAAAAAACTTATTTATCAGCCGCACAAATGTTTCCAATCGTGCATCTGATTTACACTCCCTAAAGATCACTTCGCCATTCAAAACCCAAACATTGAGAAAATTTTCCAAATCGAAAGCAAATACTAAAATTGAAGTATCGTTACTTTCTACCTGGAACATGCTCTGTATACTCTCTATTTCTAGCTGCTCTTCTCTGTTCTCGATTCTCTTCCATATCGCATGTGCATAACCGAACATATCTGTATCCAAAAAATTCTGTTTTCTTTCAATGGAGCAATGGAGCTCTTTAGCCCTTCCAAGGTCAATTACTAATAATCCGGATTCAATGCGTTCCAAAGAAATGAAACAACTCATCAAACTTTTATGGAAATTAAAATATTGTTTGGTGAATGACAGCTTATTTTGATCTGGAACCGAGTTTAAAAATATTGTATCAAACACACTAATAGATTTCATTAAGCGTAATGCAGCGCCTTCATATTTTCCTAAACATCCATAAGCATTGCCCAAATTGCCATTGTTATTTGCTATTCCTAACGGATCGCCAATATCAGTACTAATTTCTAAACCTTTTTTGTAGTAGTCAATGGCTTTTTCATATTCTTCTAAACTAAAATAAGCATTGCCCAAATTTCCATTGTTATTTGCTATTCCTGACCGATCGCCAATAGCAGTACTCATTTCTAAACCTTTTTTGTAATAGTCAATGGCCTTTTCATATTCACCTAAACTAAGATAAGCATTACCCAAATTGCCATTTTTATTTGCTATTCCTGACCGATTGCCAATAGCAGTACTCATTTCTAAACCTTTTTTGTAATAGCCAATGGCCTTTTCATATTCACCTAAACTAAGATAAGCATTACCCAAATTTCCATTGTTATTTGCTATTCCTGACCGATCGCCAATAGCAGTACTCATTTCTAAACCTTTTTTGTAATAGCCAATGGCCTTTTCATATTCTCCTAAACTAAGATAAGCATTACCCAAATTGCCATTGTTATTTGCTATTCCTGACCGATCGCCAATAGCAGTACTCATTTCTAAACCTTTTTTGTAATAGTCAATGGCCTTTTCATATTCTCCTAAACATCTATGAGCAGTGCCCAAATTGCCATTGTTACTTGCTATTCCTGACCTATCGCCAATAGCAGTACTCATTTCTAAACCTTTTTTGTAATAGTCAATGGCCTTTTCATATTCTCCTAAACATTTATAAGCAGTGCCCAAATTGCCATTGTTACTTGCAATTCCTGACCTATCGCCAATAGCAGTACTCATTTCTAAACCTTTTTTGTAATAGCCAATGGCTTTTTCATATTCTCCTAAACTAAGATAAGCATTGCCCAAATTGCCATTGTTATTTGCTATTCCTGACCTATCGCCAATAGCAGTACTCATTTCTAAACCTTTTTTGAAATAGTCAATGGCCTTTTCATATTCTCCTAAACTAAGATAAGCAGTGCCCAAATTGCCATTGTTACTTGCAATTCCTGACCTATCGCCAATAGCAGTACTCATTTCTAAACCGTTTTTGTAATAGCCAATGGCTTTTTCATATTCTCCTAAACATCTATGAGCAGTGCCCAAATTGCCATTGTTACTTGCTATTCCTGACCTATCGCCAATAGCAGTACTCATTTCTAAACTTTTTTTGTAATAGCCAATGGCCTTTTCATATTCTCCTAAACATCTATAAGCAGTGCCCAAATTGCCATTGTTACTTGCAATTCCTGACCTATCGCCAATAGCAGTACTCATTTCTAAACCTTTTTTGCAATAGCCAATGGCTTTTTCATATTCTCCTAAACTACAATAAGCATTGCCGAAATTGCCATTGTTACTTGCTATTCCTGACCGATCGCCAATAGCAGTACTCATTTCTAAACCTTTTTTGTAATAGCCAATGGCCTTTTCATATTCTCCTAAACATCTATAAGCAGTGCCCAAATTGCTATTGTTACTTGCAATTCCTAACCTATTGCCAATAGCAGTACTCATTTCTAAACCTTTTTTGTAATAGTCAATGGCCTTTTCATATTCTCCTAAACATCTATAAGCATTGCCCAAATTTCCATTGTTACTTGCAATTCCTGACCTATCGCCAATAGCAGTACTCATTTCTAAATCTTTTTTGTAATAGTCAATGGCCTTCTCATATTCTCCTATACTACAATAAGCAGTGCCCAAATTGCCATTGTTACTTGCAATCCCTGACCTATCGCCAATAGCAGTACTCATTTCTAAACCTTTTTTGTAATAGTCAATGGCCTTTTTATATTCTCCTAAACATCTATAAGCAATGCCCAAATTGCCATTGTTACTTGCAATCCCTGACCTATCGCCAATAGCAGTACTCATTTCTAAACCTTTTTTGTAATAGTCAATGGCCTTTTTATATTCTCCTAAACATCTATAAGCAATGCCCAAATTGCCATTGTTACTTGCAATTCCTGACCTATCGCCAATAGCAGTACTCATTTCTAAACCTTTTTTGCAATAATCAATGGCCTTTTCATATTCACCTAAACATGTATAAGCAATGCCCAAATTGCCATTGTTACTTGCAATTCCTGCCCGATTATCAATTTTATTGCTAATTTTTAAGCTATTTGTGAAAAACGTAATAGCTTTTCCATACTCTCCTAAGTGTAAATAGGCATTACCCAACTTCCCATTGCCAGTTGCTATTTCTGGAAAATTGCCAATTTCAGTGCAAATTTCTAGACATTTTTCATAATACTCAATAGCCTTCTCATACTCTCCTAAGCTAGTATAGGCATCGCCCAAATTGCTACTGCTATTTGCTATTCCTGACGGATCACGATTTGCAGTGCTAAATTCTAAAAATATTTTGTTAATGTCAATTATCGTTTTAGACGTCATTGGTTACTTTTTTATGCTTTTCTTTCTTTACTTGACATCTGAAACAAAAGCATATTAAAACTGATTAGTGGGACAGAGCTCAATGTCCATCGCTTCGTGGATGAATATAGCCGAATGACATTCTATAACCGGATGACAAGATCTATAGCCGAATGACAAAGTTTATAGCCGAATGAAAAAGTCTATAACCGAATGACAAAGTCTATAGCCGGATGGCAAAGTCTATACAAAAATTCCATTAACCTGATCACCAATTTAATATGACGAAAGATATTTTGCCAAACAATTCAGATCAGCGAATATTGACACTGAAAATGCACCATAGTTTCTAGACTTGTGTTACTGTTTAACCTTTAGAGTTTCACGGAATTTGTTGGATTGAGTCTTTCAATCCAACGGTTCTATAATAACAAAACTGTTACATAAACTGTTAACGTAGCCACGCGCATCTTAACTGTACATACCTGCAGGACGTGGACGCAAACTTATTGATACACTCGGGATAATGCAGATCTATTTTAATAACAACTTGAACCTCTCACCTTTTAACTTAAACTTGCGGCTTTAACGACGAACTCTAATATTCACTTGACCTTAAAGAATTGCAACGCGAATATTAGAAATGCAAAAAAGTCAACACCTGTCAGTATAAATGCCGCGTTATAGGGGGATATTCGAACAGTACCTAGCTCTTTCTTGCACAAACGTTTAGAAGGATACAATTAAAATATTATCGATAGAGTTGTGTGTTGTTGTATACCTTTGTCAAAGGATTGACCTCAATCACGTTTTTGACTCTGTTAAACGCAGACGAAAGCATTGATGTAGACTTAACGATTTTCATAGAATACACTGAACAATACCTATTTGTATTAATAAGAATTTGAACCACACACCTTTTAAACTTGCCTTCGATGTATATAAAAACACCCGTTTGATCACAGGCGGCCGAATACACGAATCGCGAAATTCGGGCAAAAATCACAGTTAAAGAAAAACATGTAGCTGTGACTGGATGATTTAATATATGCGTATTAAAGTATTCAAATGTTCAGTTATGCATTCGTGATTACATATCACAACAATAAAAACACGAATGCATGACTGAACATTTGAATACTTTAATACGCATATTTTAAATCATCCAGTCAGAGCTACATGTTTTTCCTTAACTGTGATTTTTGCCGGACTCAGAGCCGAATTTCGCGATTCGTGTATCTTGGGTAGAGTTGTATTTATAGTATACTATATAAAGATTGTATTATGGCAAAAATATGTGATGAAAATATATATTTTAAATAAAATTTACTTGCCTAATTGTTGTTTGTGTTCTCCTTTTATCCCTACTTTGTTAAGTATTAATTCATCGAAAGTTTTGCTTGATGCCTGCGGCCCACGCCGAATACTTAATAGGAGTGAAAGGCTGATTATTCTCAGCCCCGGATCCGTCGAGACAAACATGCCAATACGAATATTCTCCCTCTTAAATTGCTCTTATTCTCCAAGAAACTTCGCCAGCATGTAGAACAAACACCGATCTTTTCATATATAACGATACTTTAACATCTCGGGCAATTTTTAAACCAATTTTTGATCAATAGAAATAAAAAACCCCACTCTATTGAACTAACAACGACCGAAAATGGACACATCGGCAGCTTGGCCACCTGGGGCCGGTTGTATAAAACTCTTAACTACGTTTTAACTACCCATTTTCTAGTTAAATGGTAGTTAACTTTAACCACGTAGTTAAGTCGGTTGTATAAAAACCTAGTTAGCGTTAACTGCAGTTAAAAAGTAGTTAAAGTTAACTATGCTCAAGGGCATAGTTAACTTCCCAAAGCGTAGTTAAATATGGCGTTTTGTAGGAGTGATGAACTTTAATCAGTCAAAAAATACTAAAAGCAACGCTTACCGAGGGTTTTCAATCATCATCTTCCCTAGGAAGGTTTTTCTGATACTCGTGAGCTTTTAAAACGCTATAATTTTGGTCTTTTCGACGAAAACGGAATATATTTTTTGCATAGGAAGATTTATCGATGACGAGAGGAAACCCATAACAAAGAAAAACAATGTCGTTTTTACCAAAGAACTGCAGTTTGACTTTCATGGTAAATACGCCTTTTTCGTAGACTTTATTGGTCTTTATTCTTGTTTTCTTGCATATTTTTCAATATTTTGAATCAAAATACCGACATTTTTGGTAAATATGAGTCCGCAGTCGTTTTCAAAATGCTTGTCAGCGGTTGCTAATCCAGTGCGTACTTTGTGTTATTTCATGTTTACTCACACCACGCGAACCCCTCGCGCAGTTAACTGTGTGATTAGTTAACTACCCGACTAACTACGTTTTATGCAACGCAGTTAAGTCCTGTAGTTAACTAATTATAGTTAAAGATTTAACTACGGTAGTTAACGCTAACTATAGTTAACTTTAACCACATTTTTATACAACCGACCCCTGGGGCCGGTTGTATAAAACTCTTAACTACGTTTTAACTACCCATTTTCTAGTTAAATGGTAGTTAACTTTAACCACGTAGTTAAGTCGGTTGTATAAAAACCTAGTTAGCGTTAACTGCAGTTAAAAAGTAGTTAAAGTTAACTATGCTCAAGGGCATAGTTAACTTCCCAAAGCGTAGTTAAATATGGCGTTTTGTAGGAGTGATGAACTTTAATCAGTCAAAAAATACTAAAACCAACGCTTACCGAGGGTTTTCAATCATCATCTTCCCTAGAAAGGTTTTTCTGATACTCGTGAGCTTTTAAAACGCTATAATTTTGGTCTTTTCGACGAAAACGGAATATATTTTTTGCATGGGAAGATTTATCGATGACGAGGGGCAACCCATAACAAAGAAAAACAATGTCGTTTTTACCAAAGAACTGCAGTTTGACTTTCATGGTAAATACGCTTTTTTATTGGTCTTTATGTCTTGTTTTCTTGCATATTTTTCAATATTTTGAATCAAAATACCGCCATTTTTGGTAAATATGAGTCCGCAGTCGTTTTCAAAATGCTTGTCAGCGGTTGCTAATCAGCGCTTACTTTGTGTTATTTCATGTTTAATCACCCCACGCGAACCCCACGCGCAGTTAACTATGTGATTATTTAACTACCCGACTAACTACGTTTTGTGCAACGCAGTTAAGTCATGTAGTTAACTAATTATAGTTAAGGATTTAACTACGGTGGTTAACGCTAACTATAGTTAACTTTAACTACATTTTTATACAACCGGCCCCTGGCCTCCTCTACCGTTGAGATTTGCAGGGGGGTGCGATGCCAATCAGCGTACAGCATGCAAATACCAAACAGATATTAACCACTAACCCTTATATTTTCCACTAACCCTTAGGAACTAACAATGGGGCCACAGTAATTGGCTGACGCTGTTGTGGACTCCCTGCCATTGAGGCGAAGTTTAATAAAAATATTTCCGATTACAGCCAGCCAATCACGATCGCGCGTGCGACTGTTTACATTTTTCAAAATCTGATATTCAAAAAGGCTATAAATGAAGACGTTGTCGCGCATCCCCCTGCAAATTTCAACGGTAGAGGAGGCCAGGTGCCCAAGCTGCCGATGTGTCCATTTTCGGTCGTTGTTAGTTCAATAGAGTGGGGATTTTGATTTCTATTGATCAAAAATTGGTTTAAAAATTGCCCGAGATGTTAAAGTATCGTTATATATGAAAAGATCGGTGTTTGGAGAATAAAGCAATTTAAGAGGGAGAATATTCGTATTGGCATGTTTGTCTCGACGGATCCGAGGCTGGGAATAATCAGCCTTTCACTCCTATTAAGTATTCGGCGTGGGCCGCAGGCATCTAGCAAAAACTTTCGATGAATTAATAGCGCAACAAAGTAGGGATAAAAGGAGAACACAAACAACAATTAGGCAAGTAAATTTTATTTAAAATATATATTTTCATCACATATTTTTACCATAATAGAATCTTTATATAGTATACTATAAATACAACTCTACCCAAGATTGGGCCGCCTGTGGTTTGATGAACTTTAACAACTGCTTCGCTGTAAGCACAAGTAGACCAATTAGGCCGTAGGATGAGCATCCAAAAGATGCAATTCCGTTGCACCCCTCGTGGAACTACGTAATTTTCACATGAATCAATAGATAAAAACTTACGTTATCAGAATCCGTTGCTCCCCAAGCGAAACAGGTGCACAATTGGGGAAAAAATCCCTCCAAAGTTTTGGTAGCAAATACGCATGCGCATGTCAGCCAAACTCGCACTGCGCACGCGCAGACAGGAAAAATGGATTTTCCCTGTGGGTTTTCCCCGATTTCCCTCGTAAAGACAACAAAATAAAATCACGGAATAGAGATCAAACCTTGTAATATTAACGAATAAATATTAAATATTGTTTAAAACACATTGTACATTTTGCTTGCTCATATGCTAAATCACTTCAATTCATTGGCTATTGTTTCAAAATACTGTTTTAACGTTTAATTCTACTTATTAACATCCTAACTCAATACAAATTTGTGTGAGGTAAAAAACCCACCTGTATCAAACGGGACGGAGAATATATAAATATACATACAATTCACACGATCAAGGAACAAATTAAATATTTCGCTAAACTAAAGCCTTGGCCAAACGTAAGAAATATTGTCGCGGATATATTCGTGATTTTCAATGTTTGCTCAAATGTTTCCCTGTCTCCCACATCTGGAAACATTGGCTTTTATTGCAGAAACAAAATTTGCTTCCCGGAAAGCAAAAATATTTCCTACCAAATTCAGAAACATTTGATGAAACACTCTTTCTCCGTTTGCCGACGCTGGTAGGACAATATGACATACCGAAACATTGGTAAGACAAATAATATGACAAATATCTTTGCGCAACAATGTTTCCCAGTTTGTCCCGGGCTTTAAGGGATATTTATATAAACTCCTAGGAAAACCTCTGATTGAATCTTTAATGTATTATTGAATAACTATGCAAGATATGTTTGGCGCTTCTTCAATTGTGTGTTCCATCCATCGCTTAAGTATATTCTATGGATACCAATCTTGGATTTGGACCAACTTTTCCATTCGTTCCAACCATCTTTTCCAACCATCTGTTCCAACCGACGAAGCCAGACTGCACCAGTGAAGGACCTTTAACTGTGAAAGAAACATGTCCCAGGCACCAACTCGAAATTCATCATAAAAAAGATAAATTGGGAGGAAATATAAAATCCATAATTTCATCATAACTATCTAAATTGAAAGAAATGTTTTCATCCTTGAGCCTAGATTTTCATCAGTGCAATAAAATCCCACTTATTGGATCCTAGCCAAGGGCCTACGCTCAAAACGAGATTGCATGTATTCTACAATAAGCTGTTCTGGCTTTTGTCTGGTAAAGTTCTACTTCTCGTATTTGAACTATTACATATATTATATTGTGACATAAGTTGGTATTTAGCCACTATCTAGAATAACAAGGAACGATTTAGAATTTCCCTCAGTTTCTGTGTTGGAATT